>CAHIKZ030000042.1:427500-495000 GCA_903632075.3 Acanthosepion pharaonis
AGAACCCAGTCAGGGCTGTCAGATAATTTCTGCAACCACTTCATTACTTATTTGGCCACCTGACTCTCCAGAGTGCAACCACCTTGATTATTATGTGTGGGGCGCATTTGATCGAGAGACAACAAAGCTCTTTGTAACACCAAAGATGAACTGAAGGCAATGATTATGGCATCATTCCCCAACTTAAACAAAGAGACCGTCTAGTAGAATTGCAGGAGATTCCGAAGTTTTCTAGAGGACGTGGTTGAAACCAGTGGCGATTTTATTGAATAAATTTACTCATAATATTTCAAGATATTTTGTGTAATTCTGGTAAATATATCTGTTAAAACATGATGTCACTTTTACTTTCATTTTGCGTAAAGTAAAACAGAAATTTATCTATCTCACCTATACACACACACACACACACACACACACACACATATATATATATATATATATATATATATATATATATATATATATATATATATATAGAGAGAGAGAGAGAGAGAGAGAGAGAGAGAATGCGATAGATAGTCCGGTTCAGACTCCTTCCTTTTTTTTTTAACCGGTGTAGAAGTTTCTTGTTTCCTGTTTAGGATTAGGTCTCCGGTTCCTTTTAAAATCTACTTCTACTCTATACTTCTAACGTCTTCATCTGAACTCTGAAATTTTATTCATTAATTAAATCTTGACCTGTTCATGAGTAGGGCTAGCCATAATCTTTCCTGAAAATGCTCAAGAAATTCACTTCTTGCTTTTTCTTACTCTCATACAACTGTGACGTCACCCTGGTCTCTCCTGCCCCCGTGCTATCCTGTGACCACCAATGTGACTTAGTCTTGGTCGCGGCGCCAAATGTGACGTTCTAAACCTTGGCTGATTCGGATGGAAATCTGGTTAGATTCGGCATCAGCTTTGTCGTTCCCACAGGTCAACTGCTACCGTCTGCTTGCTGTCCGCTACTGCGTCTGCCCAACTGCCACTTCTAGTGCTCTGTAACTCCGTTTATATGGACGCCGACCAAAACCGGGTGTGGGCCTGTCGTGGTTTGGGTTCCTCGATAATTCCAAATCCGCAATAAGGATAATTTTCTTTGTTTTCGGACAGGAAAATTTATCACTTTCCATTTTTGGAAGTCCATTACTTTCTGTTTTAGGGGGGCTCTTAAGAGAACTGTCCTCCCAATTTTCTCCCCTCTCATGGCGGTATCTCAAACCAATCCCCTCAGAAGCGTCAACCGGTTTCCCTTCTTTCTTATGCGTTTACCTTCGCCCATCGCTCACGCCACCATTCAGCCAATGAACGCTCGGCAGTGTGGGTGTGGCTGGTCTGGCCTCAGTTTACAACTATCGCTCAAAAAAAAAAAAGATCTTCCTTTTTCTTTTCTTTCTTTTCCTGACTAGAACCCCCACGACTAGAAGTGTGGTCATTGTCTCTATTTTAACTGAATGTCATCTAGAATTCATCAACGAGATTTTCTTCAAGTAACCATCAGGGTGGTCAAGTGAATCTCTTTGTAACCTCAACGCCTTCGTACATCTATCGTCAACAATCTGTCCCGGTAACAAACTTTTATCATGGCCAACCTTTCTTTACCAATGCATTTCTTCAACTATTAGATTTTATCATGGTAAATACAGAGATTTTATTTTCCAAATATTATTTTTAAACAGAAGTAAAGTGTCGAAATGAGTTTTTTTTTCTTTTTTTTTAACATAGTCGCCTTTGCGGTCTGCATTTTTCCTCCATCGGTGTTGCGGTTTTTAGATCCCGTTGGTAATGAAGCTTTCATCTTTTTGGTAAAAAAAAGACACCAACAGCAGATATGACGTCATCACCAGCACGATACTGCATTCCAGTCTTTTCGTGTTGGGGAACAGATGGTAGTCAGATGAAGTCAAATAAATTGAATAGGGATGGTGATCCAAGCCGCATTCATGAACATCAGCCATTGAAACAAAGGATTTTTGTGCTGGGTCGTCGCCCTGATAAAACAATTCACCTTCTGTCGGATTCTTTGCACGTTTACTCTTATTAACCCTTAGTAACTACGACTGCAACTTGGCATAGTGCTCTCCATTGACGGTGTGGCCATTTTTAAGATAGTCAATAAACACAATGCCTTTTGCATACCTGAGGCCATCATATTCCCTTCTTTAGAGCATGTAGCAAAAAAGACTCAATGCATGTAATGGGAAGACCTGGATCTGCCTCAAACAATGTCAGATTTACTTGTGATTTGATCAGGCTGGTTGCCCCTTTGATCGGTGGTAAGAAGAGGTGGTAGCCAATGAGCAGAGACCTTCGTCATACCAAGTTCATTGCGTAGAATATTCACATCTCTCACGGGATATGCTCATAGCATTGGTTATTTGATTTATAGTCAATCGATGGTCATCCATTAACATTTTTCGAAAACGATCAATGTTTTCTTAAGTGGCGGTAGATGCAGGACATCTAGATCTTGGGTCATCATCAAAACTCTCCCTTCCCGTTCTAAATTCAACAACCTATGTTTGCACTGTTGTTAAAGCGTCTCCCACTAATACAGCAACCATGACAAAATGAATGTGCTGGAGAGGGCTAAAACATTTGTTCTGCAGCTACTTGTTAATACCACAAATACCGAATTTTCAAATGAAGTCGATACTAGTTACTTTTGAAGTTTTTCTTGTACAGTCAGACGTCAGTATAACTTGAAAGAAATAATGCAGTTATTAATAATAAGAGTTGAAATTGCCCTTTTTATATTTCAGAAAGTGTTTTAATAGAGGGCAAATATGTTGACGTTAAAATCTGAGGGCGAATTTAAATATGGAAAGACGCCATCCAAAGACTAAGCAAATAAGAATAAAAGAAAGTTTCCTTAGAAATAATGAAAGGATTTCTTAACGAGTAAAGTTTGTTTCAAAGGCAGAGATAGCCTTGCTTAATTATACAGCTTTACTGAGCTGAGTGCTCAAAAGCCCGTCGGATCACAAGACGTTTTCTCTTGCTAAGGTGGATGCAGATACTTTCTCTCGTTTAGGCTGCATTTTTCTTTAATAAGATTTCTCGAATGTTCATGTTATTATACCAAATAAAATACGATTAAAAAACATAAATGAAACGTCTACTTATCAACTAAAAAAACATTTAATGTAATAAAAATATAACGGATTAATAAATACAAATCCATTAATTCTTTAAAATTGCTTTGTTTACATTTTGTATACGAAACTAAGTAGTTATACCTTGAAATGTAAACGAGTAAAGTTCACTATGAAGGAAGGTAGAACATTGCATGCTTCTGAAGATCTTGGTAGCACGTCGATTTCAAATGGCCGCTAATACTGCAAAGGGGAACTTTGAATCCTACAAGAGAGCATATTTTTCTTTAATAAGATTTCTTGAGTCTTCAGGCCGGTAGACGAAAAATAATACTGTTTTGATAATATAAACAAAACATCTACGCAAATATACACGAGCAAGAACGCTCCAATTAATAACACACAGAAAATATATATATATATATATATATATATATATATATATATATATATATATATATATATATATATATATGAGTTTGTGACCCTGGGTTTCACGCATTTGCGATCATCATATATGTATGAGTGGGTGTTTAGTAGTATATATATATATATATATATATATATATATATATATATATATATATATATATATATATATATATATATATATAATTATTTTTTAAAAATATGATTTCTTCGCTACATAAGAATCCTCATGTTTCAAAAACGAGAGCCGTAAACCTCAATATAATTATTGAAATTAAATTGAATGAAAGTATCAAGGCCTGTTTCATACTCAAGCGAAAATTTAGGAATTTATATATATATATATATATATATATATGTGTGTGTGTGTGTGTGTGTGAAGAAATATAGTCTTAAGATGTGCTATATTTATGGGATAAAGAGCTCGATATCAAAGACAGAGCGTGTGTAAATTTAAAAGTGAACATAGACGTCAACACTTAGAGGCGACAGTCTGTTTCATGCTAGATGCAATCGTCAGGACATATATATATATATATATATATATATATATATATATATATATATATATATATATATATATATAAAAAGAAGAGAGAAATCTAAAAAGTTTTTGGTTTTAATGTGGATTTTAAAAAAATATATATTATGCTTTTTTTCCATAATAAAAAATAAATAAAATAATATAAATTATGGAAAATAAAGAATAAAATTTTTTTTTAATTACATTCTCTATTTTAATATACACACTTTTCTCTCATTGGAACTACTATAACCTCTTCTTTTTTATTTATTTATATATATATATATATATATATATATATATATATATATATATATATATATATATATATATATATATATATATTACGTAGTTATTAGTATGCATATGTATTTATTTATACATATACATATGTTTGTGCGTGTGGTCTGCGAAAACAAACAAGCATGCGCAGAGAGGCATACTTTCCACTTCCCGCATCTCCAACGCACGCGGGCTTATTCATGTATTGAATAAGTTGATCGAGTTATGAATAATTGTAAACTGGTTCCTCCTATGTTTGTTGTTCATCATCGGAATACTCCGGACGTTTTTAGATATTATGTCTGCCAAATAAGCTGCATGAGCCGCAAATAAGAAAATTGAATTCGCGTCGTTTATCCTTGTGAGCTTATCTCACAGATTAGTCACCGGAAACCAATCAGCAGATGTCGCTGCACTCTTCCTTATCAAATTTACTCCATGAGGTATTTTTGTTTACACCTACAAGCAATTGATGCAGCATCAAATTTGCAGACTTGAAGCAGTGGTAATGCAATGTTTTGAAAAATTCTTGGCTCGATCTCGATTTATTTTCTCAAGTGTTTCTTGGGTTGATTTTGAAATTTGAGTCACTTTCTTGGGATTTATTTTATTTCATATTATTTTTTTTTATCAAAGTGGTTGCTTTAATATCCTGTTCGCTCTAGTTATTTTTTCATCCATTGCATTCACTGATCTTACTCTTTCAGTTTCTAATTTCCTTAGAAAAAAAGAAAAGATTACTGAACAGTTATAAAATATTGGTCCACCTATATGGCAGTGAATGCTGGGAAATCTCACAAATAAAGAAGTGACTTGGCGCAACAGAAATGTGTTTCTAGAAATGGATTTCGATAATATCATGGAAGGAAAAAATGAACAGCCACCAAACATAGTCAAAAAAGCATAGATAGATCAAACTTAAAACAAATAAACCAGTTTGTCTGATGATCGCGAAAGGCTGAAACCCAGGGTCACAAATTCATATCCATACAACAGAATATGCTAGTTCTATTACTGATATCGAGCGTTTTCCACTAAATACTACACATACAAATGCAATATGTATATATATATATATATATATATATATATATATATATATATATATATATGTGTGTGTGTGTGTGTGTGTGTGTGCGCGTGTGTCTGTGCGTGTTGAGGGTTGAGGATAGATTGCAAAAGACAACATTTACTAAGAACTACAATGGACATGAAATTCTGGAGAGCCTTCATCGCCAGCATCTTGAAAGTATATAACATATAGAATAGGAAGTCAACCAATATTTTCTGCAAAAGTTCTTTAATTCAATTACGTAAAATTTCTCACATTAAAAGATCCAAAATCATTCATCAAACAATGATGAATTTTGCAATTTTCAAAAATAGCTGAAAATCCACCCCAAAAAGTATCTCTACCAAAAGTTAATGTATTAAGTTAATGTATTAAGAAACAGGATTTCGTTACAAACAAAGAAATGTGCGCTTCAAGTATATGTAATATAAATCTTTCTACATGACAGAGAATGCTGGACAATTTTATCAAATATTAAGTAAAAACCTGAAGCAACAGAGGTTTTCGAAAGAAGGGCGTTGAGAAAAACATAGACGGAACATATGAGCAACGAGGAATTCCAAGGAATCAAAAAGCAGAAAGGACATTTTTACTAATATATATAAAAAAAACAGTTGAAAGTTATCGGACATATAATGAGGAATGAGGATTTAGAGAACCTGTTAATCAAGAGAAATATTAAAAGCAAGATGGACAAAGGGGAAAACTTTGAGTCACCTACTTAAGAGCTTGTGTCAATGAATTTCAGGATATGACTAGAAAGGAATCCACAATGTTTAGAGCTAAAACGGATAGAAAGTTGTAGAAGTTCATGATCGCCCACCAGCTGAATGGAGATAATATATAAAAGAAGAATGTCCCAGATGGTTTCTTTCTTTCGTGATATTTATTTTTTACTTTTGTTGATTTCATTTTATTGAGTTTTGCTCAACATTTTGTGGACTCGATAGCAATCAGATGTTATCTACAATGAATCTGGAGAACTTCAGTAATATATTTCCAGCTCATCGAACATTTCAACTATGAAGGTTAACAAAAACGAAAAATGTCGACAAAACGAAGCAGCAACATTACTGCGTGCCAATGCAAGACAACAAACAACAAAATATCAGATAATAAATAATTAGAGCAATATAATTACTACTAAGACATATATATTAATTTTGAAACAAAAATAGTTTTAATCTTCAGAGCATTTCCTTAATAAAATAACAGAGATATAGGAAATTTCAATTTATTTCTCTGTAAATTTAACAGTATTTTATACGGATGAATGGAAACATTGGCTTTATTATTACATTAATATTAATGTTTTTCATTGGTTCATAAAATTATATTGTGTTTATCTTGGAAGCATTCTTTACATATCGGCCGTTGTACTCTCCGGCTTCCTTCAGGTGGTTTGAATTTCGCACCGAACCCTTTATTTCGCCCACCGCGGTAGATTGTTCTAGTTCCACATGCCATGCCTCGTTCGGATGTATCAGTTATGGACCAGTGGATAAAGACGTTGGTTAGATCAAGTGACTAGATTCAAATAGATGTGAGTTCAATTACAGGCCACACCAGTTAATGAACCAAAACTTGGAGAGTTGAGTTAAAGTAAAATAACTGACACACCCGGAAGAGGCATGGCACGTGAAACTAGAACAATCTACTCCCGTGGGTGAAAAATAGGATTCGGTTCGAAAATCCAACCACGAAACGTTGTGAATATGGCAATGAAGATGAGGATAACAGCCGAATAATGTAAATAATGCAAATAATCATAATACCTCATCTCAGAGATATAGACAGATAGAGAGACATAGACATAAAGGCCGGGGCGTACAACGGCCGAAACGTTGTGAATATGGCAATAAAGATGAGGATAACAGTCCGAATAATGAAAATAATGTAAGCAACATTCTTTCATTCATACAAGATTTTTTAAAGTCCAAGGAAATTTCGTGTTAAGGATTTATTTTTTTGTTTTTCTATGGTTTACGGTATATTTAGATAGATATAGATTTTCCACTGTCAGAGCAATTTCGGCTTTCGTAAAACATTATCAAAGACATTGTATTTATAAATAACTAGCAGTTGCCCGGGGATGTAACAGTAAGGGATAGATCAAGTATCGACCATCATAAAGACTGAAAAATAAAATTGACAAAGATTGTTGTTTAAAGTTGACGGACACGAATGTCTTCATTTTTTTTTTGTTTTTTTTTTGTTTATTTTTATGAATTGGTCAAACTCAAATTCATACAAAAACATTGTTTTCAATCGTTATGAGTCTACCGATTGAATAGAATTTTATTATAAACAATTGTCTTGTAAATGGAATTTTTAAAGCATTCTGAATGTAAAAATAAAGAAAAAAGTGTGGAAGACAATAAGAAACACTACCTGCCAAAAAAAAGTGAAGTTTTGTTGAAATCGTTTGAAAAATGTAGGAAATCCGATCCCATATATAAATGAACACACACACACACACACACACACACACACACACACACACACACACACACACACACACACGCACACAACAACTTGGGTTTTATAATAAGTATAACTCGATATGAGTTGTCCCACTTTTTATTCTCGTGATGCCTCTTAATCATGTTTTCAAATTGATTTCGTGCACAAACGATTGTGTTTTTCAATTTTTGTCGCTATCAGAACCACCGCAAGGTAATTTTACGCAGTCCTGTGAAGTTTTGTTGAAATCGGTTGAAAAACGTAGGGAATCCGATCCAATATATAAACACACACACACACACACACACACACACACACACACACACACACACACACACACAATCTGCGTTTTATAATAAGTAAGATGATACCAAAACAGCACAATGAAAATATCATCTTTGATAACGACATATGAAAGCCGAAATTTGATTTGTTGACATCCATATGTTGTTAGAGTTTTATCGCGGAAAGCTTGCTCAATCCTGTTATGTCATTTTGCTCCCTATGCATGGTGGAGTAATGGATAGCAGATCGAATTGAGAAATTGGAGAGCCGAATTCGAATTCCAGTCGGATCCATCACATTCACTTATATACTAATCCTCTTCTTCTCTCCTCCAAGCTATGGGTAAATAGCAGGACAGACTGGGTTCTATAATCTTGGGTAGCAACCTTTCTAGGGAAAGGAAAAACCCCGAATTCAAAACCAGCCTGGAGTGGGATGGGATCCGTCAGTTTATTTTACCCAAGAAACACTTCTACTATGGATACAGTACACATGGTGATGCTACGACCTTACGGGTCACAGAATAAAAAAAATATTGTAGTTTCAAGGAAATAAATAGACGTCATTAATTTCGTATCATGTGTAAGTGAATGTGCTTGTGTTTATATGTGTACGTAATATTCTTACTAATATGTTATATATTAAGGAAATCTATTCTTACGAGTTTATTGTATGTTCATTAATGAAGTTAATACACTTATTTCGAAGCCGATTTTAGGATATGGCAACTGGAAATAAGCATTCAATTATTCATATTGATACATGGTAATGTGTTCTATTCATAAATCATGTTCATATGATATACAGAAGAAATCAAATGCCTTTATTTACACGGATGACGCTTAACTGCATTGAGAAATATTAATTGACACGAACGTAAGTGCATATTACGAAGGAATCGCATGGCAAAATTGTTAGAACGATGGTTTTTCTAACGATGAGAGAGAGTTTCAAAATCTCAGCAGGAGCCATTTGTTATAAAGTTGAATGTAAAACATAAAATGGGGTCATTTGGGCCTTGTAAGTAAAATTGGGTACACCAAACTGTTGAAAGTTAGCAAAAAATCCCAAGTCATTGTGACCGAGTCTGTCAAAGTACAGGCCTTGTTCAAACTTTTGATGGCGCCAGATGATAGGATCACTTTCAGGAACTGTAATTAAGGCCCAGTCAGTATAGTTGCAGGATTAACCAATATAGGACAAGAATGTGCCCGAGCAGGCTTATACGTCAGGTATTGGATAGTTGAACAGGCAAATGTGTGCACACAGAAACGAGCAGACGCCATTTATTATGTAGGAAAAAAGAATGAATTTATTAAACCATTCTTCACAAGGTGACGACAAATGGAAATGAAGGATTCATTTATTTTGAAATACTACGTCAATTTTTTTTCCTCCTTTTTCTTCTAGGTTATCTATATCCAATTCTATAAATTTCCTTCAGATTTTGTTATCTCCATATTTGTAGGCTTTCACTCGGATTTCTGCAGTTTCGTTCGAAGTAAAATATAAATCGATTAAAATTTCGTATTTAATTTTTTTAAAGAATTATGAAATATTTTAGAATTTAATAAAACGGTAATTAGAAGAAAAATAAAAAATAAAATACGGAAAATAAAAGAATTATTTAGAAGAAGACTACGAAAAAAGAACAGAAAGAAACCAAAAAAACAGAAAAAAATTAATAAAAATTGTCATGCGAATGGTATAATTAAGAAAATAAATTAATGAAAAAATAGCAAATAAATAAAAAAAAATAATCCTGAATGAGGAAAATATAAAGAGGAATATGTCGAGACAAATGTACAGAAAAATATGAAAAATGAATAAAATGTAACGAAATAATTAAGTGAAGAATATAGAGTACCACAAACAGAAAAGCGAAAACAGGAAAAACTTTAACTAAGAAAGAACGACAAGAGAGAAAAATATGATGTCTGAGAAATATTTACACTTTTCCACATTCCATGGATCGGTGTTCCAACCCAGATTAAGAAAGGTCTGGCTTCCGGTTGTACGTCTTCCTTGATTTTGTCATATATATATATATATATTAATTTTTTCACGCCACTCAACTATAGGTATTAAATTATACAATATATATATATATATATATATATATATATATATATATATATATATATATATATGTTTGTGCGTGGGTGTGTTTGTTATGTTCCCTGTTTTGTTTTTTTTTTAATTGTAAAATTTATTAGGTCTTCCTTATATACGCATGTACTTTCGACGTTTCTACAAGTCATCATCAAGCCTGGAAACTATTTTGTTTTTGCTAAAATTCAGGTAACTTCTGAGGAGAAAAAAAATAATCCAAATCGAAAATTAAAAAAAGAAAGAATGTGTTATTGATAACGGATACAATCTTTGTGAAGCGTTGTGTCGCAAGGTTGAATTTTTGAAAATTTAAGCGAGTGTTTTTTTTTGTTTTTTCTTTTACTAATATGGCAATTTAAGAATTTTTTTTTTCTTATTTTTTGAAATAAAGCATATTTCGATTTGAATTATATTTTTTCAATTGCACAATATCGTAGGGTCTGTTGGACGTCGTCTGTGAGAAAAATAGCCTCATGATGTATTTCACTCCAGTAGAAATTTGTAAACAGCACGCTGTATTGCTTGGTATTCGCGCCAGAAGCTCCAATACGAACATTTCAGTGTGTTTGGGTTTCAATCCGGGAAAAGTACCGAGGATTCGGAATGAGTCTATTGGTAGTTACGAACATAAGGTACCTCGGAAAATTCACTATGATCGTTGCGATCAGAAAAGAACTACCAAATTTATGGATGAATGTCTCAGACTCAACACAGAGACCTACATCAAGTGTTTTGAGGAGGTAGTGATGCCCTGGGTCAATAGGGTGGCTACTGGAAGAACCTATGTTTGGCAACAGGATTCTCCACCATGCCCCACAAAGAGGAGAACACAGTCTTGGCTGTCAGTTAATTTCTGTGACTACATCACCCCTTACCTCTAGCCATCTAACTTCCCAGAGTGCAACCAACTTGATTATTATGTGTGGGACGCAGTTGAGAGAAAACACAACAAAACTCCTTGTAGCGCCAAAGATGAAATGAAGGCAAGGATTATAGCAGCATTCTCCAACTTAATCAAGGAGACCGTCCAGAAGAGTATCGGTATATTGCGAAGTGATCTGGAGGGTGTGGTTGAAACCAATGGTGATTTCAGTGAATAAATTTACTCTTAGTATTCCAAGATAGTTTGTGTAATTTTGGTAAATATATCTGTTAAAATGAGATGTCAGTTTTATTTTCATTTTTGCGTAATTTAGGCGACAATTTATTTATCGCACTTATATATATATATATATATATATATATATATATATATAGAGAGAGAGAGAGAGAGAGAGAGAGATAGATAGATAGATAGATAGATAGATAGATAGATAACGAGAGGGAGTAAGAGAAAGCTAGCTAGATAAATTTGTAATGACAAAGATTTGAAAAGACTACAATAGATAGATAGATAGATAGATTTGAAGGTAGCTTAAAAGCCACTCTTTATTAGGCCTTCATCACAATAGGGAGGGCAGAATAGATGCGATAGGCAACAATAAACCACGGAAGAACTCCTAATTCATCACTGCGTTTTAAAATGTTCAACGATAATTCTTCTGTCGTCACTTAATTCAAAGACAATTTGACGTAACGTTGGTCCTTACTTTCCGTACAAACAATTATTGTTATTTCATGGGTGACTTACGCTAGATTTCGAAATTAAATTCGATTGTTTTCATGCTATAAAAATTGTTATCGTACAAAAAATTCTCGCAAAAATCGACCAAAACAATGATTACAGTAAATAACACTTTGAAATTCAAAATTTGGGTATTGCCGGTCCTGATCCGGCCCGGAATATTTTTTAGTTTGCTGAGAGTCGGCTTAATTCCAAAATGCTCTAATATGTTGAGTTAGGCCTCTAGGCGTAAAGTTGTAAAAGCGTGAAAGAATAAGATAGATATATTTGGCAAGTCCACAATACATATATATATATATATATATATATATATATATATAGAGAGAGAGAGAGAGAGAGACATCCGATTGCCTCAAGCCGGGATCGAAACCCGACTGATTTGGCATCAGTCGGAGATTTTGCCGCTAGAGAAGAAAGCCGATTTTTACGTACTTATTCTTCGAATAAACACGGCAATGATTAAGAGAGCTCAATTCTTGGAAGAGCTTTGCAGTATCAGTAGTAGTAGTCATTGTTTATATACACATAGATAGGCAGACCAATTATTTATTTATTTATTATACGGCTATTTTTAGAGCACATTTTACACGGGTATCCACTAAAAATAAGAATACTACTTCATATAATGTCATCTGTCATTTTCCAGTAGAAAGTCTGTATTAGACAAGGTGATTAATTCTACAGCAATACCTAGAGAATTCCATTTTCTTTGATGATATTCCTCCCTGTTAGATTTTTAGTTTTCCTCATCATCACAGCCAGACACTTCTCGGTGTGTAGGCACGCCAAATCTTCCTTTTATTCTCAATCAGGTTTTAATTGACCAAGTAGAATTTCAAAGAATATTATTCTCTTGAAAGACCGTGCCATAAGGATCCCTGGACACATGGAAGCAATCAATAGCGTATAATACCTTAAATGTTAGGGGGGTTATAATTATTTAATCGGAGTTATTATTTCACTATAAGTTTTTCAGCGATTCTCCTAAATTCGTCTTCGATGTTGCAATAAAACATACCATCTTCATTATCCATCTTGGAATCTTACAAATAATGGTAAAGAAAGAACAGCCTGGGAAACTTTTGAGTCAAGGAATATTCAAACCTATTTTAATGAAAAAAAACGCTTTAAATTGTGGTACATACAGAGAAAAAAAACGAAAGAAATTTAGAAATAAGTATTCCAAATTTTTTTGTTTGTTTTGAAGCGTTTCACCCCAAGCAAGACGTGAAGCCACTAGCACGCAAGGGGTTACAGAGAGTTGGGGCGAGAGCAAATAGGAGTGATAGAGGAAAGGATTAAGAGAAGGTTCGGGGATAGATCAGGGCATCTGAAGAAGTCGATTGACATTACATCTGAATAGTTAGGGATTATAACTATCAGGGAAACAGGAAGAGGGGGGTGTTCCACTGGCGATAGTTGCAAAGACATGAAGCTATTGCAGTAGAAGTGACGGGTACATTTAACAGTTTCGACAGTGAAAGGGTGTGAGCAAGATGCCAGCCTAGTAGAACGCTTAAATTCATGAAGTCTGGGAACCAGCGAAAGCAGCTCATCGGAGCAGTTACCGTGAAAGTATTTGTAGAAAAGACAGAGGAAGGCGACGGCACCTCTGTGAAATCGAATGCAGACGACATGCCAGATCAGGGCCAATTACATTGCATAATGATATAATTCACTAATTAAAAAGCGAGATATGTATTTCCTGAATTAAAAGCCAGAATGACTATGAAATGCTCGAAAGATTGGGAGGCAAAAAGAGAAATTGTAAAGGAAAACTTTATTCGATGTAAATATATAAATATCAGATTCATGATAAATAAATCATGCCTAAAATGAAAGACATAGTGAAAGAAAGAAAGAAAGAAAGAAAAAGTGAAAGGAAGAAAGAAAAAGAAAGAAAGAAAAAAGAAAGATCGAAAGAAAGAGTGAAATAAAGAAAGAAAAAAGAAAGAAAGAAAAAAGAAAGAAAGAGTGAAAGAAAGAGTGAAATAAAGAAAGAGAGAAAGAAAGAATAAAAGAGCGAAAGAAAGAATGAATGAATGAAAGTAAGAAAGAAAGAATGAAAGAAAGAGCGAAAGAAAGAGCGAAAGAAAGAGTGAAAGAAAGAAAGAGTGAAAGAGAGAAATAAAGAAACGAAGAGCGAATGAAAGAAAGAAAGAAAGAAAGAAAGAAAGAAAGAAGAAAGTGCGAAAGAAAGAATAAAAGAGCGAAAGATAGGGCGAAAGAAAAAACGAAGGAAGAATAAACGAAAGAGAGAAAGTAAGAAAGAAGGATGGAAGGAAAGAAAGAATGAATGAAAGAAAGAAAGAAAGAAAGAAAGAAAGAAAAAATAAAGAAGAACGAGAAGAATAAGAAGAATATTATATTTTTATATATCGTGCCCAAAATGAAAGAGATAGCGAAAGAGCGAAAGAAATAAAGAATGAAAGAACGAAAGAAATAAAGAATGAATGAAAGCGAGAAAGAGTGATAGAAAGAAAGAGTGATAGAAAGAAAGAAAGAAATATTTCCAACAACAATCGCAAAACAAACCAGTGGATTTGCGCGTCTCATATGATTCTAACGTATGTCTGGAGGCAACGTATAAGAGCCTCTCTTGGATAGATGCCTATCCGGAACTCAACACGTAAAATACGTTTGTGAATGACGTGTATCGTCAGTCAATGTGATGGCCACAGGATACGACTGTTCTTTTTTTCTGTGGACGATTTAGAAGAGATTTCACCTCGACGCCTGCCAACGAAAAGTAGGCCGAGAAAAAAGACAAGAAACAGATAATTGCAGACGACGCAGTAAGATGTAGTAGTAACTAAAGTTTTAACAGGTTTTTCGCACGAACTTGCAATACAATTACTTTAATGCCGTTTTTGCACGAATGGGCACATCAGCGATTTCTGTTATCACAAAAACAGGGGTTGTGAAAGCGAGATCAGTAAATACTAACAAGAAAACGATGATGAAATGTTTTGAAAGAGAAAAAATGCAATTCAAAAATTTAGAACACATTAAATATAAAATGGATATAATATATAAAAATAGTTGGTAAGAAATGAAGGGTTAACATTTTTAAATAGATGTTGTGTTAATGAAAAGCAAGAGGACTGTAGTTAGAAAAATAATAATAGCAATAATAATATGGTTTGTAAAAATCTATGTTGATCGAAGACGAAGTTGGATTTACGACTTATACTATGACGTTGGACGTATCAAAGATGGCCGAGCGAACTTGAACACAATGACAATGAAACTAATGACCAAAAAACAGGGGCTTATATCATAAGTGCAATGTAGATATATTTGTCCATCCTGAAAAGTTACGTAAGAGGTTTAATAAGGGTAGAACTGCGCATAGTAATCATCATCATCCTGCGGGCTCAGCCGAGATTGAACTCACTACACCTCTCCAGTATTCCATATCCGTCATAGCTCCTAAAAGATCTTCCTTAGGGATCAATGTGTCTCGTTTTATCCTATCTGGAAAGGTTAACTTCCGTGATCGATTGTCAGATGATGGGTGCCTCCAGAGTACAAATGATGACACAAGTTCATCAGTGGCACGTGCACAATGCCCGGCAACTGGACACGTCTTGCAAACTAAGGTTGATATCCTCGGCAAGTCTCCATATATCATTTCTAGAGTTGGGCGGTTTCGCCATGAGAGATTAAGCACTCTTCTTAAAAGACGTATAACATCCATCTAAACGACGCTGTTGTTTTGCTGAGAGAGTCCAAGTTTCAGAGCCATAGAGTAAGATTGGCTCAATAAGGACGCGAAAAGTTGATTTGAATTGACGAGCAAGATTGGATTTCCAGATGTTATCCATTTTGCTACAAGCAGTCCATTCCATGCCTTTTCTAATGTTGAAGTCTTTTCAGAGTTCTTTTGATGTGTGATCCTAGATACTTGTAGTCTTCGACACATTTGAGGATGTTGTCTGAGAGTGTTTTGATCTCATGATTGTTGCGAATGTTAATTACATATACACTCAGTTTTAGTTTCATTTAGGTGTAGACTTGCACAGTTAGATGCTGATTCAAGAGAAGAAAGGAGTGCTTAAAACTAATGAGGTTGTCAGACAACAGTGCAATGTCATCAGCAAAATCAGCATCGGTGATGTAGAGTGCAGGATGGCATGAGCTTCTTCTCGGCTGACACATCAGTCCATTTTCTTTGATTGTGTCCACTGATATACGCATGATGTCTATTACAATGATGAAAAGGAAAGGTGCTAGTGTGTCACCTTGGAGAATGCCAGCCAGAATATCGAAAGGTTCTTTTTCACCATCTGGGGTCAGGACAGTGGCCTCTGTGTTGGTATACAATACTTTGATTGCTTCAATGATTTCTACTGGTATGCCATAGAGTTCAAGAATTTTAAATATAGTCTCGCGGTTGACTGAGTCGAAAGCTTTGCTGAAGTCTACAAGAATAAGAGCTGCAGTTTTATTGCAGAATGTGATTTCCTCAATTATTCTACGCATAGTAATAATGGCACAGGTAAAATAGCACGTGTAAAAATGGCACATGAGGAAAAACCTACATGAAATAAAATGAAATGTGCACGTTATCTATTCAGTAAATTCTGAAAACAATATATAAATACCGAACCATTAAGTCTCTGATAAGACTACAGTTGACTCCTGGTTCAGTTGTCATTGTTTTGTTGTTTTTTTTTGTCAGTGGTTCAATTGCGGGAATCCCGGTTCAGTTATTGAACAGAGCTCATAACTAGAAATGATCGCGTTGAATCCTGAATTAGAAATAGGTTCAGTTATCCTGGAGCTGCAAACCCACCATAGATATTAGTGGCTCTCTAACAATCCCATCATGGAAGTTATAGCAAGTAATAAAGGAAAAGAGAAGATTTGATTCCAAGGGTAAATGTGTACAAAACAGATTGTAAGATCAACTACTATCAGATATGAGATAGGTTAAGAGAACATATTTTTGTAAACGTACCCTGATAACAAGCCTTGATATGACTAACTCTGTACCAGCTAAAAACCACGAACACGCTCCTGATAATGCACGAAATGCATCAACAACATGAAGAGAAAACTTTTTTTTTGTTTTTGAGCAATTTTCCCCACTTTTCTACACGGGCCATTTTTACCTGTGTCATTTATAAGCATATAAAAAAAATCCAATATTACCTCATCTAGGCATAGTCTATTTAAAACCGGTACAACCTCATGCCAGTCTTTTTCAGTCAGTGTAGTGTTGAATAAGTGTACTATATATTTATTTTAAGACAATTTATGTATATACATTCTTTTTATAGATACAGTTATTTAAGTAAATGCTCTGTTTATAAATAACACTATTAAACAACATTTATGCGCCTGAATGCCTGAGAAATATTCATAGAAAATATTCGTCTTCCGACAGGATTCGAACCTGTATACTATACGGAAACGTCATATCGGTGGACGTGCGTTTTAACCGATTCGACCACAGAGGATCTTTTGATTAGCTAGATCGAATTTACTGTAGTTAAACTTCAATCATCAGAATGTTTAATACTGTTTATTTAAACAGAGCATTTACTTAAACATTTGTATCTATAAAAAGAATGTATAAACATAAAATGTTTTAAAATAATTGTTGGACTTTTGTCCATTTCATAATATATATATATATATATATATATATATATATATATATATATATATATATATATATATATATATATATATATATATGGCCTGGTACCCTTCTGTTCATCTCGAGGCCCTCAACAAAATCCAGAAACGGATATGCAAAAAATGATATGTCCTGACCTAGAATCGCGTCTACAGTCACTTTCTCTCCGACGTTATGTGGCTTTACTCTGTATTTTCTACGAATATTTTCATGGCAAGTGCTCTGACGAGCTACTATTACTGGTACCCCAACTGCATGAATTTAAGCGTGCTACTCGGTTGGCATTTCGGTCCCACCCTTTCCCTTTCGAAACAATTATATGTAACCGCTTCTTCTACTCCAAAAGCTTCTTCTCTCGCACTTCCCGCCAGTGGAAATCCCTTCCTCTTACTAGCTTCCCAGATTGTTGTAATCTTCGGATATTCTAAATTAATGACAATCGACATCTTCTGATGCCTTGATCCCGATCATCGTCCTTACCTACATCCTTTCCTCAAACACCCCTCTTTCGCCCTCACTCACTGTAACCACTTGCGTGCTAGTGCACTCCCACCTTCTTTGGGGTAAAATGCTTTAAAAAAAAGGATGTGTGTGTATTTTATGTGTATGCCTGTGTATATAGGTATATGTGTATTAGTTTTAACTTGATTTTCATATAAACAAAGAGTTTACAATAAAATGTGTAGCTCGAATTTTAAAAAAAATCAATTTTAATAATTTTCACTTCATTCTAGAATATTCATACATAAATTAAGTAATAGGAATTTCCCCGAGGTGGATGGAGTAAGTACATCTCAAATGGATATTTCCCTAAAAAGAATAATTGTCCTGGGTCGGCTATAGGAACATATATATCTACGATCTACGTACGTGCGTGTGTACCTTTTCAGATGTTTTTTCTTTATATGTCCGCTTCCAAGTATATGTGTATATAAATATATATATTTACCGGTGGCTACATGATATTACAAAAAGAAAAAGAAAATTCCCATGACACTGAAAGTTATTCAAGCAAAAAGTATGCACTCTCTTGTGACCTTGTGCCAAACGATGCCAACATTCGTTAATATCCCCTAACATAAATCATATACGTACATATTTGTAGCAATGTAAATGGTCGCTAGGCATTATGCTATTGTTAACAATCACATTCCGCAGGAACGTATAGTGATTTTCTTTTCCGACAAGTGCTTCATTACTGTGGCCAGGTGCCAAGATTAAAGGAAGAATTACATATATTTTATATTATTTGTTGTCACTTCATTATGTCACGTCCGATTTGTCTCCTTTTTTCCATATCGATTTTCCTTACTTTTCAAACTTTACTCCAAATACATTTTGGCATCCTGGGTAAGATATAAACTACGTCCGCGCCATGGGTAAGACGATAAACAACATCCGCGTCCTGGGTAAGACTATAAACTACATCCAACAATCAGGTTTCGAGGAGCGTGGCACCACTTCTTCATTGCTGGTGTTCCCAGGTCCATACTGATCCGGGATGGTAGCACCTGTCAGGATCCCAGCTATGGCCCCCAAACAGGGGCCAAAACTCTATGGAAGTGTTAAAAATAGGTTTTAATACCAGCAATACATTTTTGTAAAAGGTAGCAGAAATAAATTAAAAAAAAAAGGATATTACCAGCAATAAAATAAACTTGTCGGTATTAAATAAACCATAGACGTTAATATGCTTTAAAACAAACCAAACCAAACCAAACCAAACACATTTTGTTACTCATATTTTAATTTTAATAGCTTATGATGTTTTTAAAAACATATTTAAACAGTATAATAATAATTATGTTTCCATTTATTCTGTCATTATTACTTTAGTGAATTTAGATTACACTGTTGAAATACGAAGGCACTGAATTTGAGAATTATTACTAAACCCCAAACTGAGTTTGGTAGCGAGATTCAAAATTCAAATTCTTTCCTTGAACATCGACTACAGGTTCATACAAAAAAGAAACAATGGCTTATGCATATTCATGAAACGATTTCAGTAGCGCCATGGTCACATTCTAGTAAATACAATTTATTGCCCTATTGTTTTAAATGGGGTGGGGAAGTGTCTGTTTTTAAAGTTAGGGTTCAATATCTTTGGAGAGTCCAAAACAGCACTTTCAACATATGTAACTATATCAGTCAATAGGAAGACTAATATCATGTTGATATTTCCTTGGGTTTTTTAAGGCATATGGCTACATGCTGGAAATTCCGCTTCCTTCATGAATCTTAGCCGGTTTCGAAATTTTTTTTCGAATTTATCTAATTCGAATATATATTCGTGGCTTCGAACGCGAAATACTAGAGCTGACGAAAAATATAGAACACATATTTTTTTTTCTTTTAAGTTTAAATTAATCAGAAACAGAATAAAGAGCAGTGAAATGAAAGATATTGAAATGTGCTGTCAAGTGAAGCAGCGGAGGACTTAAAGTTTAGTTCGAATTATTAGACTTTCGCTTAGATCGAACACGGAAAAATAGTACCGCTGGGCAAATTGTAAAAAAAGGTCACAGTCAAAAATAATCTCAGATATTTACTCATTAGTTTTTCATCTACGTATTTTGCTGTCCTTGTTTGTTTGTTTGTTTGTTTCTTTCTTTCTTTCTTTCTTTCTTTCTGTCTTCTTTCTTTCTATAAAATCATTATCATCTCCTTTCTTTCTTCTTTTCTTTTCATTACTTCATTACCGTTCTTTCTTCCACTCTTTCTATTAAATTACCATTTTCTTTCTTTTTTCTTTCTTTCTTTCTTTCTTTCTTTCTTTCTGTCTTTCTTTCTTTCTTTCTATAAAATCATTACCATCTCCTTTCTTTCTTGTTATCTTTTCATTAATTCATTACCGTTCTTTCTTTCACTCTTTCTATTAAATCACTACCATTTTCTTTCTTTCATTTTCTTTTTGATTTCTTTCTTTTTTATTTCCGTTAAATCATTACAATTTTCCTTTTTTCATTCATTCTTTCCATTAAACCATTACCATTTTTATTCTTTCTTTATCTTTCTTTCTTTGCGTCTTTCATTCCTCCCTTCATTCTTTCCTTCTTTTCTTCCTTTGCCTTAGTTACTTACCATTTTTCTTTTTTTCTATCTTCCTTTCTTTTTTTTCTTCTTTCCTTCCAGAAAATCATTACCATTTCTCTTCTCTCTTTCTTGTTTTCTTTTCATGAATTCATTACCGTTTTTTCTTTCACTATTTCTATTAAATCATTACCATTTTCTTTCTTTCTTTTTTTTTTTTTCTTTCATTCTTTCTTTCTTTCTTTCTTTCTTTCTTTCTTTCTTTCTTTCTTTCTTCCATTCTCCCGTTAAATCATTACAATTTGCCTTTCATTCATTTTTTCCATTAAACAATTACAATTTTCCTTCTTTCTTTTTCTGTTTTTCTTTGCGTCTTTCCTTCCTTCCTCCCTTCATTCTTTCCTTCCTTTCTTTATTTCCGTTAATTAATTACAATTCTTTTTTCTATTTTCCTTTCTTTCCTTCTTTCTTTTCACAAAATCATTATTATTTCTCTTCTTTCTTTCTTTTCCCTTAATTCAATGCCGATTTGATTTGTCTTTTTTCCTGTTATTTCTTTCCTTTATTTCACTGCATTTAACTTTCTTTCTTTCTTTCTTTCTTTCTTTCTTTCTTTCTTTCTTTTGTTTTATCTTCCAGCAAAATTTATTTCCCATTGCATTTCTCAACTAATTTTATTCTTTACTTTCTTTTAAAATACCAACTGTTATTCTAATCCTCCCTGATTCCCTTATAGTTCTTTCTCGGATTTTCGTTTGATTTTGAAATCTCCTCTTACCGGTTTTATTTTTGCCTTTTCACCCAAACCCATAAATGCAAAGTACCATTAATTATCATCTAATAAATGCGAGCGACAAGTCGTAGATGACGACGAAATGTTTTTAAAAAAGGTATTTGACTCCTTCACTGACAACTGAGTAGTCTTTCTATCTAATTTCATGGGTTCTTTTATTTCTTTATTGTCTGCTAAGGCGATGAAACCGCAGATAAAGACACAAAGCGGTTTTGACAGTTACAAAATGGAGTGAAAGACATGAACCACTTAACGAAAAGACACGGTTAGGCCGTTAGCGTTTGAGAGATCCGATAGGCTTGATCATTTCCCAGAAGGCCTATAATTGTGTGCCAGAGACATGAAGTAAAATGGCCAAGATGATTCTCAATTGAGATAGCGGAAAAAATATCGAATAAAATACGTAGATATTTTTGTCACGCTCATACACTTATCAGAAATGTATACTTAGATGCCTGCCTGCCTACCTACCTTACTTTTTTCCCTTTCTTCCTTCATTCCTTCCTTCCATCCTTCATTCCTATCTATCTATCTATCTATCTATCTATCTATCTATCTATCTATCTAACACACTGTTCATAAAAATCCATCTATCCCAACGTATTCATTATGTATGTATGTATGTATGTATGTATGTATGTATCTATCTATCTATCTATCTATCTATCTATCTATCTATCTCAAACTGTTGATGACATATCCATGTATCTGATCGTGTTCATTATCTATCTATCTATCCATCTATCACATCGTTCTTTATATATCCATCTATCTCAACGTATTCATTATGTATGTATGTATGTATTTATGTGTGTATGTATGTATGCATGAATCTATCTATCTATCTATCTATCTATCTATCTATCTATCTATCTATCTGAAACTGTTGAATGACATATCCATCTATCTGACCGTGTTCATTATCTATCTATCTATCTATCTATCTATCTATATATCTCAAACTATTCATCTATCCATATCTCAAACTGTTGATACATATCCATCTATCATTCATTCATTGTGTTCATTATCTATCTATCTATCTATCTATCTATCTATCTATCTATCTATCTCAAACTGTTGATGACATATCCATCTATCTGACCGTGTTCATTATCTATCTATCTATCTATCTATCTATCTATCTATCTATCTATCTATCTATCTATCTCAAACTGTTGATGACATATCCATCTATCTGACCGTGTTCATTATCTATCTATCTATCTATCTATCTATTTATCTCAAACTGTTGATGACATATCCATCTATCTGACCGTGTTCATTATCTATCTATCTATCTATCTATCTATCTATCTATCTATCTATCTATCACACCGTTCTATTATATAGCCATCTATCTCAGCCGTATACATTATGTTTGCATGTTTGCATCTATCTATCTATCTATCTATCTATCTATCTATCTATATATATATATATATATATATATATATATATATATATATATATAAAGTCTTTTCATTATCTAAAGTAGAAGAAGGTGTTAGCTGAGAGTCAAATAGAGAAATTGGGGACTCGTGAATGCTGCTATCTAAGTATATAATAGGAAAGCGTTGCCTTACATATGATCGCAATAATGCAGCAGTAACCAGTGCGCAAAGAATCCACAGGGTACACGTAGCATATCGGTTCTTGGTACAACAAGTTCTACTGACTTGTCGAGTTCCAATTCCAGCCGAGTCCGTTAGGCAAACCACTTTGGTAATGCATGAATCCAACACTTCACCCTATCCAAGAGTGAAGAGTTAGATTCTAGCTTAGGTTGGGAACTAGCTTTAAGAAAAAATTATTCTGAATCCCAAAGAATTTGGGTCTGGTAATAGAGAAAAATAAAATTGAAGCAACAGTTGCATCTCATTCAACAGCAGTAATTCTATTATTTGACATATCGCAAATAGTTAAATATATGGTAACAGAGATTGGTCGAAACTTTCACATCATTAAGACCCATCGTATGATGTGTCACCGTCTAAAAAGCCAGGACAAAAGATGCAGCGTTGGATAAAGATGTTCAAAACAAGAAGCCAGAAGAGACGAGCGGGATATTTTTTTTTTCTTTTGGCTGAGCAATTTTTGTTCTTGGCCCGAGTGTACGCGATCTGGTGCCCCACATTAAACCCGACCTTATATCAAAACTCCTCAGTTGGGAGGTGGTTCTAAATAAAATTACTCCGAATTCCAGATGATTACTATGAAAGTGTAGTATCTGTTCCAGCTGCCGCCATCAGGTCCACGGTTTCAGGCATCACCAGTGGTTCTAGCCAGTCATTATCATCTACAGCTTCAGCTCGCCATCGACCGCGGTTCCAACTAACTCCAGCTCCAGCCATCTTAACTAGCAGAAATTATATGCAATGAAATGTCCTTTTCTGGACAACCGTCTCCAGCGACTACAAAACTGTCTTCTTCAGGACAACGCTCTACTCACCATGTGCCCCAGGCAAAAATATCACTGTGCCTGTATACAGAAACACACAGAGATATTTTTGCCTGGTGCAATGTAACCTACACCCACTCCAGTAACTACGTCCATGATATTGTTGCAGTGAGGTTTTATCTGTACTGGAACTCATGATTTTTTTAAAATTCAATACTTATATTTAAACGCATGTGGGCTAGGCTCCTCAAGGAAGTAGGGCCCTGATATTGTTGCTGTAGTATTTTACCTAGACCACATATTTAAGAATACTTTTTAAAAATACTGGGGAAGGAACACTAGCCCCTTAAGTCCCACTTTTGCAAGATAGGCCCTGGTATTGTTGTAGAGTGTTTTTCTGGACCTCACGATTTTCGGTTATTTAAAAATATAGAGAATGGGCTTACCCCCGAAATCACTACTCAAAAACGTCCCTAAAATCAAATTCCAATTGACTTTTATTTCGTAGTTACTGAATTTCATACCTTGTCAAAATTACCGAAATTTCCGGTACCGAATCTTCCGTTCCTCAATTTTCCTAAATTCGCAAGGAAAGAGGCTGAAGCGGAGATGCCGTTTCAGGACTAATAACATTGCAGAGTCTACTTTGTTTTTCATCAAATGTTTCTAAATATATAGTAGAAGCACCAGATCAATGCATGGATATCAGGAATGTCGTTGATGAAAATAAAGAAGAATGTAGTTCCGACGGCAGAGCGCCCTGGTAAATACCTACACCAATGTAAATAGCCCTAGAAGTGTAGACGTTCAAGACAGATTTCATTTCGCGATTTGATAAGAAAGATTAAGTTAGGTAAAATATTCTTTCAGTAATACTATAACCGTTCAACTTGTCTAGAAAGCCATTATGCCAAACACTGTCAAATACTGCAGTCCACCTGGAGGTGAGATGACTAACGATTTCTGAGTTGCTTAGAGCATCTAGTAATTTTCCATAAAAAATAGAGGTAGAAGGGTCATAGTCCGATAGTTAAGGGTATCAGTTCATTTGAGTTTTTTAAAGACTGAAACGGCAGAAGAGGATTTCAAACAGACAGGGGAGCAAAAAGAAGCAAGGGATTTATTTTATTGGCAAACCTTGGTATTTCTAAAGTTCTGGTGCCACGTGTAATATCTAATTCTTAAATATTTAGAATTTTACAGCAATTCACGTGAAGGAAGATGAAAAACGCCATTAACAGAGTATATAGTCCAGGGTGGACTATATAATCAAGATATTTCTAATTTTCACAATTGATAAAGTCGATTGATGGACAAACAAATAAATAATAATGTTTCTCTTTTTTTGGTTTGCTAAATTGTAAGACATCACTTTGTCACATAAGTCACATATTACTATGAAATATTTCAGAGCAACACAAAATTATGGTGGACAAACGACAAGAAATTGAAAAGCAAATTGAATACTCACACGCGCTGATTGGCCGACAAAACATGGGCTCTTCCATCAACATGCATCACGCCCTCTCCTTTGTTGACCGAGACACGCGAGTGTGGGGAGATGGGAAATACCTTGTATGCCAATTAAACATATACGTACGTACAGACAAAATATTTTTTTACGTATACATACTGCATATGCATCTTATGTATTAATACGCGTTAAAAATTAACAGTCTCATTCAGACTCACCAGAAAACAATTTGCTGTTAATTCATTCGTGAATTGCCCCCTTTTTCTGTTGGTATAGTAAGCCGAATGGTGCACATCCTGCGCATGCCCAACCAGAACATTACAATACCCACACCGTATCCTGTTCAATACCCTCTGATTACAGACCTGATTACATACATACACGCATATTCTATACCTCAGGTGGAAATCAACATTTTATTTAAACCATCTTCAAAAAGCAACGCAGATATGATCTATTTATTTTAACAACAGTAAAAATAAATTGAATGTGTCCAGTTACGTTTGATACATTTGGAAAATTATGATTTTACCGTCAACGTATACGACAAAATTAGTATTTTTGCCATTCTAGGTCATAACTAATGGTTTCACTGTTAAATACGACATAAAAACCAGTTATTTTTTTCCGTTAATTTATACGACAGTATCTAGTGATTTCATGATTAACTTGTAAGACAAGCATAACTATCTTTATGAAATTGACAAAGTGAGACAATTATTTTAAGACATTTTTATGTTTATACAGTAGCCGCCATAATATAAGGAACGGAAAAAAACAAAGACATAAATACTTAAAAGTAATGCATGATTAGCAATGAAATTTTTACCGAATAAAGGTCAGGGTATAATGCATAAATATTATACAAAGTTACAAAAATTTACATAATATTTTTTTTTTTATAGATACAAATAT
Source organism: Acanthosepion pharaonis (assembly GCA_903632075.3). Classification (NCBI taxonomy): domain Eukaryota; kingdom Metazoa; phylum Mollusca; class Cephalopoda; order Sepiida; family Sepiidae; genus Acanthosepion; species Acanthosepion pharaonis. Next base: position 453,631 of record CAHIKZ030000042.1, read on the forward strand.
TTAAGGACGCATATTTACTATGAAAATTTCTTGTACATTTAGGCCGGTAAATGTTGCTAATACTGTTTAGTATAAACAGAGAATTTACTTAAATATTTGTACTTATAAAAAATAATGTATAAACATAAAAATGTCTTAAAATAACTATCTTTCTACTGCAAAACTACTTTTCTTTTTGTCATTTACTTTTTTGACAAGATATGACGTTTTTACCATCAGTTTATGGGTCGAAATGTGTAGACTCACCATTAACTTGTGCAACAAAAACTAGTGCTTTTGCCATTAACTTGCCATTAACACTCACGAAAAAAAATCGTATATTTGCTGTTAACTTGTACTAAAAATTAAATGCTTGTTTTACTATTATCGTTTACGATAAAAAAAAAAAAGAATCAGCAAAGTGTGTGTAGTGCTACTTGTTGATTGTTTGGAAATCTTTACTTGTAACAACAATTTTTTTGATAATAGATACATCTCTTCATCAAGAAGTAAAATATTCAAGTGATGTAAAATTTTCTGCGTTTTATGTGATAAAATATGACGTACTGTTAATAATACAAAATCATATTTACGTTCAAATAACTAATAAGTTCAGTTATTTTTTTCTAAATAATCATATGAGTCTCTCCGGAAACTATTATTTTTTGAAAATAAGTTTCCAGTTTTTTACTGGATTGAATATATCCCATAATTTGTGCCTATTGGCAGATTTAATCATTTTTTTTTACTTTTTCATTTTTGGTTGCTGCTAAGATAGCATTTATTTTTCATTAGGTTCTAGGCTAATTTAAAAAAGTGATTTCTCTTTATATGCTGTCTTAAACTGATAGTATTCTTGTGACATGCAAATGTTGCTGATCTGTTTGTATTTGTAGAGTTGAACGAAAATGAAATAAATTCTAACTTGGTGATATTTTCATATGTTCAGACACCTGCACATTATAATTGGTTATAATTGTGAATGATTTGTGCAGAACCAATTAGACTTTTTGAAGGGCCGAATACAGAGATCTAGTGCACAACGTGCCACAAGGTCGACAAACGACCCTTCGCAGAATTGTATTCAGATTTGTTCTTCTCCTAGACCAGTTGCCAACCAAGTATATATAACCCATATCTCCAGTCGCTTTTTTGATGTATGAGGTAAAGAAATTCAGTTCCTAGAAACCGACAGCCAGACAAACATGTACATATGCTTTGATTATAGTCGTGAATGATTTGTGTAGAACCAACCACACTTTTTAAAGAGCCGAATGCAGAGATCTGGTCCAATATGTGCCACAAGGTCCACAAACGACCCTCTGCTGGTTTAAATTCGGAGTTGCCCTTCTCCATCCAAGCCTGTCCTGTTATTTACTTAATATTTAGCATGTTCATATTTTCCCCAAGGCTATTACCACATAAGTGAATGGGTCCGACTGGAATTCGAACTCGAAATCAATCCGTGTCGTTATTCTTTACTCCACTGTACATCCCTATTTTATATATGGCTAATAAATGATTAAAAATAAATAAAATAGACTTGTATGCATGCAAAAATATCTGAAAAGTGACAAGACATATCTATCTAGTAGAAGACATGTGTCAGTGTTCAGTCACCTGGGGAAATATATTTCCAAGCCAAGGACAGGTCACTTGATGGTTAACTTCCACCGCATACTAGAATAAAAAAAAGAGGATGCAACAGGAAGTGTCCCGATTTTTACAGCTCCCTAAACAGCATCGTTAAACGATGTCTTGGCAAACAAATTACGGCTAATCCCACAGTGTTCACGTCGGTTGCTTTGAGCTTTTAATAACCTGTAAAGCGAGTAAAAAGAAAGCTGAAAAACAGAAAAACCATGCAATTAAATACGTAAGTTAACATTGGCGGGAATGCTCCTATTGCTAGATTTTGAATGAGGCTTGTTGTCACTTGCGCGCCACTATAACTATCACAAATATTTCATGTGAAGAGAATATTTACTAATTAAATGCAAGCGTAGAACATAAATTTGAATGATAAATTATTTCGAGGGCTTCAGCAAATGAATGAAGGCGCCATATTCATTATATTCTTTTATTGCCTGTATTTACGACTTATTCTTTCATATTGTGAATGCATACATCCATATTGTTGTTGTTGTTATTGTTGTTGTTATTATTATTATTATTATTTTCTGTTCAAAAAGAAGCTTACAAGGGTATGGCCGACTGACATCCCGCCTGGTCATTAACAGGCGGCTTCGTTCATCGTTTGAAGTGTGCATAATATACAAATTGGTAGTGCCAGGCGCCAGTCGTCGGCCAGGGCCGGGGCACGCATCAAACAAAATAAGATGGTGCAGGAGGTGAGGTGTGGCTTTTAAAGTTCTGACCAGCCCAAAATAACTCGTAGGCTGGTGTGACATTTTAAAGAGTGTAAGGATATACGCATTGAAATTATCAGAACAAAAGTGGTTAGTCGCACTCACAAAATATTTCAATGAAAATAACAATCAATAAAAAAGGGTTCCTTCCTCGTGCATTAATTATCAGCTAGTATTAATGAGGAGTAAACATACTACTGAGAAGTATGATCAATCCACACAGGGTACCCTACCGTTGTGACTGTTGATTCATTTACTTAAATACCCTCGTCAGAGGTAGACTTTTATATAGATATAATTCATGGCGTCCAACTCATCAGAAATATTTAAACAATCTTCTATATATAACCGTTTCCTTAGATCAATGATTAAAGTTGGCTTCAAGAGGATGAATCCATTAGATATTAAAGAAGAGAATTCTTCAGAAGACATAGATTTGCAATAAAAAAAAATCACAAAGAAATTTAGCAAATAATAAAACCCAAGTCTCCTGAAGCCTTCCAATAGTAAAAAGAAAAAAATACGTAGCTAGAATGCAAATAGAAAGGATATAATTTAGAAACTTACATTCCATTCTAACTTAAACAAAAGTTTAGGAAGTAAACTCACATCAATACTAGAAAGAGATATAAAAGAAAGTACCTTCAAAGAAACGCGATATCTAAGGTTTAAAAATGAATTTTTAGAAATGAAAAATGTTTCGTGAAGCTTTTTTTAGTATTAGTTCCAAGCTAATAGATTAAATTTAATATTTACATAATGCAAAATACTTAAATGAATTTCAGGAGGAATTTGAATAGATTTGATTTTTTTAAATCGTTAAGAATCGCTAATTTTAACGCCATTTTTAGTTCTCTATCAAAATGTACTTACCTTCATTTAAAATCTTTCAAAATTTTAAATATAATTTTCTGAAATGTTACTAGAGGTATATTAGCTGATGTAAAGTTTAATTTATCTATATCAAAAAAGAATATTAGTTATTTTAGTTTAAAATATCTCAGAAAAAACATATTAACCCGGAAACAGGTATTTATTTATGGTTTTGACAGGTTGAAATCAAGACTGACAGCCGGAAGTTTCGCTATTTTTTTCTACAGGGGCACATCTGTAAAAATTACTTAAGGAATATAATGTGAGCGCTTTTTTATATTAATTTTCACTATCTAGTATTTTTTCGATCTAAGAAAATATTCTCCGTAATCTAATGTTTTGCTGAATTTTAGGATTTTTTTTGGGGGGGGGGCTTTAAATCTATTATAAATATCCCTCTTATTTTCTGATAATTTCGTGTATGGATGTCCGTATTTGCTAAAATCCTCGCATATATACAAGCACATACAGACAGATAAAAATTCAAAATTCTTTTTTTAAAATATCGGGGACCGGTGAATTGTAACAAGCTTTTCCATTTATGATTAATAAATGTAGTTCCTATTTAATAACAATATCACTTAACTGGTACAAATTAATACAGACATTTTAAAGATTTAAAACTTTATAAATTATTCGAATAAAAAATTAAAACAATCCTTGTAAAAATTCATTATACATCAACCTTTTTTCTTAAGAAATTAGTCTCCATAATATATCGTATTCACTGAAGCATTTCAAATTAAATAATGTCTTAAGTTTTATTGCATTTTTATTTTACAATTCAGAGCAGATTTTGGATAAGTGAGGGTCCTGTTTTATAAAAAAATAATGCTGATTTAAATTTTCTGAGAAGTTATGATTATAACTAATTAATCGTTGCAAAAATTAGATTCTTGAAGTTGCGCAAATTAAATAAGTAGAGGGGGGATAACCGATATAAAAAATAAATTATCAAGATTTTCTAAAAAATGGCATTTCTGAAATAATTTCATTAATTTGTAAATAAGTCATGAAAGTTTCATTAAAATCCGACAATTATTTGATTTTTGCAAGAATTTCAAGTTTAATGTGTACAAAAAAGACGCTAAAATTTCCTATATTATTTTTGCTCCCCGCTAAACTGGTAACGCAAGAAAAACAAAATTTCTAAAAAGGATATTTAAAAAAATATGATTCAATAATGGACAAATCCTTTGGTCTTTTATCTTCATAATAACATGAATAAACGATAAAACTTTGTGTTTATTAATTTTGGCCATTTTTTTCATCATGGTATGATTAATTTTAGCGAATCTTTTAGCGGTATCTACATAAAATGTAATGGATTTGATAAGACTAATTTTCTTAAATAACTGTTTTAGAGAGACAGATTATATAAATTTCAACGGCTAACATTTCGGTCAATGAATGTAGAATAGTACCTGTATAAAAAGCGTTACTTTCATTATTGGCATTACAATTTTGAGCTGAAAATCAAACCTGACATAACATAAAACATGAGGTTGGATAATGGTGAGCAATCTAGACCTTTTCCTTTGCTAAGTAACATACAATACAAGGTGTGAGCATCACTCAAGAGTGTAGCTCTCGGAATGGTATTAATGAATAAAAGGTGTGTGATTTCAATGGAACACATAGTGATAGGTAACAAAGATTATAAAAATATGAAGAAATAACGAGAGACCCTTAACTGAAGAAATTAATAATATAGTCTTCAGGGTAGCATTCACACATGACCCTATTCCATGAAGGAGAGGGGTTATTAGGTTAAAATGTGAAAACACTATTTTTAAATATCTGTCTATATTTCTGAGATGAGGTATTATGTACAAAATTTATATTATTCGGACTATTGTCTTCTTCTTTGTCGCCATATTTATTACAACGTTCCGGCCGTTGTACGCTCCGGCCTTCCCCAAGGACACATGGCACAGTGGATAAAGATGTTAGTTAGATCCAGTGACAGGATCCAAAGATTGTGAGTTCAATACCCGGTTAATGCAGTGGAAAACTTGGAGAGGAGAATTAACAGGAGATAACTGATAACTGACATCCATTAAAAGCATGGCACGTGGAACCAGAACAGTCTACCCCAGTGAGCGAAATAAAGGGTTAATATGGGGATTAAATTACAATGACTTTACATAGCAAACTGAGCCCTCTATATTAAATTTCCGTCCTGGGTATGACGATAAACTACATCCGCGTCCTGGGTAAGACGATAAACTACGTCCAACAGCAAGGCCTCTGATCAGGGGGTTTTGAGGAGCGTGGAACCACCTCTTAATTGGTGGTGTTCCCATGTGCACCCTGACCCGTGGTGGTAGCACCCGTTAGGGTCCCAGCTATGGAAAAATAGTTAACACCCAAACTTGTGTAAAAATAGGATTTGATACCAAAAATACTTTGTAATAAAAAAAAAATATTACCAGCAATAATTTTTGAAGGAAAAATTATTATCAGCGATACATAAAAAAAATACGTGCAATACAAACAGCTATACATTCTTTGGGAAAATATGACCAGCTATAGATTTCTCCAAGGAAAAAATATTCTCAGAAATAGATTTTTGAAGAAAAACATTACCAGCAATAAAAGTTGTCGTCATTAAATAACCCATTGAGGTTGGTAAGCCGTAAAACAAAACAAACCAAACCAAACTATATTAAATTTTGTATAATTAAAAATTGTTATTCTTTATCTGGAGTTGCTGATCCAGGATCCATCAACCAATGACCACAGAACCCTGAAGGTTCATCGAATAATGGCAATGTAACCCGAAACAGAAGATCCACGTCCCATCAACCAATGACCAGAGAAACCTGAAGGTTCATCGAATAATCGCAACAGAACCCGAAACTGGAGATCCAGGATCCATCAACCAATGACCACAGAACCCTGAAGTTTCAACGAATGATGGCAATGGAACCCGAAACAGTAGATCCAGGATCCTTCAATAGGGGAAAATTATTATTTCTGGTCACAGTGCCTATTGTAAACAACAACAAAGACGATGACGACGATCTGTATCCGAGTCTGCCTGTCTCCAAAGTCGGCTACCCAATCTTAGCTGCAGACGACTATTCAGGTAGATTTGTATTTGTTCAACCCCCAGAAAGCCCACCTGTTGTTTATTCTGCAACTATGCTGAGAAGACCTTAGTTACAGTTTCGGGGAAAGAGCGCATAATGTGGCGTAATCAACAGTCTGAACAAGGCCAGTATTTATGACATCGAGTGCTACTATCAACGGTTCCCCAAATAGTTACATTTAACCAATTTCACTCCCAAGGCTTAGCTCAATCGGTGATATGGCGTTCAGACACTTGCCAAAGATTCCGCGCGCTGGTATTGCCTCTCCAGACTGATAATATCAATGCCAGATTTCTGACAAACCAATCATGGTGAGATTCGAACCTGGATCTCATGAATCGGGAACTGAACCTTCTAACCAATCGGCGACGTTGCCATTGCACAACGTCAAAGATGTATCTACACGATGAAATCAGCATCTTGTAGATTTTAGGTTGGGTCTTGTAGCTGCTGTTATTCAAATAGGTCAGCATATTATTAGGTAGCAGCCACTAATTTTTTGGCACTTAACTTATATATTTTTTTCCCGAAAACCATTGGCTTGCGTCCAAAACGAGCCTAACGAAGATAAGAACGTATAGGCATGAAATGTTCTTGCTACTTTGTATATTACACCGCAGCTCAACAAATTATCTACATCATTTGTAATGTTTCTTGAAGTCTCTCTAAAATAAATTCTGTTATTTTCTCATTGACGTTCAGTTCTGCAGCCTCAATTGCATTCTTTCGAAAATTTCCTCCTTTTAAACGTTTTCTAATATTTTGAAATAGATGGGGAAAATTTGGAGATTAGGGAAGATAGTCAGTACTCTCAGATCACACTCATTTTTCTAAAACGTACGTTTTTCCAACTATGCAAGCAGGTGTATTGTCCAATGAAAAGGGAAATCCTTTCTAAAATTGTCATCATCGTTTTCCTTATAATACCTCTTTTAAACGGCACGTCTTCTTTATAAACATTTAAAACATCTTAAAATGGTCAGACATAACTTCTTTAGTTCCCTGAAAAAAAAAGCAGACCACGATATTTCCTGTAGATTTTAGGTCTTGAATTATTATACCATTGAAAATGGGAGGCCCACCTCGACGTGGAATATTAATATATATTTTTGTTAATTCTCCACCAAATGCATCATTTCAATAACTTTGGCTTTCAAACATTTTGGCTCCAAAATTTTTCATAATTTCTCCATATATGTTCATGAATTACATGGACACCTTTCCTGAGCCAGCAATTCTTTTAGCGTGGATTAGTCGATGGCTCAGTATGAGGTCACGTACACAATCAAGCATTTCAGAAATTGATACCGTAGAACGTTTAAAAAGTTATTGAGGATTTGGAACATTATTTTTTCACCGTTATGTATTACGAGCAGTTGTCACCGATCATGTATGCCCTATTACGCTTCTTCTTTATGAAGACGTCCATAGCAACCCTGACTACAATGTTCGAAACTTACGTTTTTTTTTTTCATCGTTCATTCAATCATCGGAAACAATTTTAAAAAAAATAACAGAACCTGAAAAATTTGCATTTAACAATGTAAATCTTCCTTCTATTCCCAGTTACAAATTTACATTCCTATTTCAGAAATTATATCAGGCAGAAAACACTTTTGATTCCACCATCGTCGCAAAATAAAATCTCTATCTCTGCATATAAACTTTTAAAAATGTTAACGTTTTAATGAAACATTAATCAATTAAAACCTGCTGTCAATATATATATATATATATATATATATATATATATATATATATATATATATACTCCAGCTATGGGTAAAAAGCAAGACAGACTGGGTTCTAGCCTTGGATGTCAACTGGTCTGGGAGAAGGACAACTCTGAATTCAAAACCTGCGGAGGGTCGTTTGGGGACCACGTGGCACGTAGTGCACCGGGTCTCTGTATTCGGCCCTTCAAAAAGTGTGGATGGTCCTGCACGAAACCTTCACCACTATAATCAAATCGCATGTGCCGGTGTCGGGCTGTCGGTTTCCTGGAAACTGATTTGCTTGACCCTCATACGTCGAATCTCGATGGGAGAGTCGACTATATATATATATATATATATATATATATATATATATCAAATATGTGGTGCAGTTCAATTTATATTACATGAATCATTCATACAAAAAGTAGATTAGTAAAGTTAATGATATAAATGGGGAAAAACATCTTCGCAAACAATGAATTTTTGTATGAATGATTCATGTAATATAAATTGAACTGCACCACATATTTGATTTAAAAACAACTGATCCTACGTACAAATTTTCAGGATAACAGCTGAGACATTACTCTATTTATTGAACAATTAAGTTAATGACACATTGACTGAAAAAAACTCCTACAACAAAAAAATCTCAAATTACCATATTAGCAAAAAACGCACTCTCTTAAATTTAAAAAAAATTCAACCTTTTTATTCTTTAACGAAAACATATTTCGATTCGCATTTAATTTTTTCGAGTCCGCTATTATCAGGATCTGCTAAAAAAACAAAATAATTTCTATGCCTGAGGATGGCTGAATCTACAGCCGAAAGTACTAGCAGAATAAAAAAAAGATCTTATGCAACTTGAAGTTATTAAAAACAAGGATCATAACATTCATCGTTGTTCGTGGGTTAATGTAACTTTAATAAATTTGTTTGCTAAGATGTTTTACGCCATTTATATCATTAACTTTACTAATCTACTTTTTGTATGAATGATTCCTGTAATATATATATATATATATATATATATATATATATATATATATATATATATATATATATATATATATATATATATTTGCTTATTCAATGCTCTTCAACTAGAATTGATCTCTCTAGTCACTGACGTCTTTCGTATAGTAAAGACATTAAAATTTCCTTTCTCTCAGCCGTGCAACGATAGCTTTGGGGTAGAATTTCTGACTGATGCCAAATCGGTCGAATTTCGATCCTGCTTTGAAGCATTCAGATCTCTAGCCATAGTGACCAGCTGTCTATAGGATATATATATATATATATATATATATATATATATATATATATATATATATATATATATATATTTGCGGTGTGACTTGAGTTTGGTTGTTTTCCTAATTCATCAGTCAAGGAAATAACTCAAGATTTAAGAAAACATATATATATATACTGGGACTCATGGGAGGGACGCAGATTCACAGCTAAAATTTGAAATAGGACAAAATTAATATTGGGTTCTAAATACAGAAAATAGTGTGTTGTTAGGGACCTTTTGAATAAAAATATTTATTATTTATTTATTTTTTTTTAAATTGTCCCTACAGTGTAGGTAGGGACCATATGAAAAAAATATTTATTATTATTTTTTATTTTATACTTTTTTCATATCAACACCAGTAATATAGCTGATTATTCTTGGGATTTTATGCTGGAGCTCAAATTAAATAACAGGAGCAACCGACAATATATGGCAGTAATAGTCTACGCAGGGTATACTTATATATATATATATATATATATATATATATATATATATATATATATATATGTGTGTGTGTGTGTGTGTGTGTGTGTGTGTGTGTGTGTGTGTGTGTGCTATTTATTGCTCTTTATTTTCTTAAACAGTGCAATTATTACAAAGCGGCCCATGTCGAGAAGTCCTACGAAAGAAACTTGATATCTGACAGATCTAGACAACTTTATAATAATTAATAAACTTCCACGCATTTCTTTTTTCTCATATTTTCATTTCCATTTTGTCTTAGCATATAGTCCTGTTAAGTGAGGCTCCATTCTCTTTATGACAGGTTTTATTTTCAATTTTGCAAATTCCCAATGGATCATACTTATCTCAAACTCCTAGATAATTCAGCCTTATAACTCATGACTGCATGTTCTTACCACATTCTTTTGCACAACTCCCTGTGGATCACTGTTTCTTCCCACTCATATCTATGCTAATTTTCAAATTTTCAATTTTTTGAACACCATTATTATTATTATTAACACTATAGAAGAGCGCGATTTAAGATAAGAAAAGAAGAAGAAAAGAGTCAGTGTTTAAGCTGATTTCGATATGTCTCTCTTCTTCAAGTTATGTTTAAAAATTGCATACAATTATAAAATATATATATAAAAAAAACTACAATTGTTCGTACAAACGTCATTTGTCTTGTGAATAACGGTTGTACTGGTAACCAATGCGACAAAGCTGACGAAACGCAACCAGCGTGAATAGACTGCAACTGAAACGTGAGCAACATGATAGGGGCCACTCATCTTAATTTTTTCCGTTAGTTGATTCGTTATAAAAGGTAAAAAATCAAATAGTTCAGTATATATTTTATGGAATGTTCCTGTCAATTTGGACATTCTCGCGGGGTAAGGGGTTAGTAGATTGCATATGTAATTTTATTTATTCGTTTTAAGTCTTGAAATTTTGGTGGAGCCTGGATGTTATTTTACAGAATATGCACCTTAAGTTATTTGTCGAAATTACATTCGTAATTCGTTTGTGATTACATATTCCGCAAGATCCGTTGATATCACATCCTTGTGTCAAGCATCATAACTGAGGTCAGTAATTCTAATTTTGGCGAATATCTTAAGTTGTACATGCTGAAAATATCTAGTATCAACCAAATTTTCAACCGTTAAAAGGTATGAAGATACTTACATATCGGATGCATACTGGCTGCGTTTCGTTCACTTTGTCACGTTGATTACCATTACAACCGTTTCTCTCAAGACAAGCGATATTTTACCAAATTCTAGTGTATTTTTTAATATTTGTATAGATATGCAATTTTTAAACATAACTTGAAGTAGACAAACATACTGTGGAAATATTGTTAGACACTATTTTATCATTTTTTTTTCTAAAATTGTGCTCTATTCTCTCTGTGTTAAAAATATTGAAAGAATTACGTCAATCATTTATTATTATTGTTATTATTATTATTATTATTATTATTATTACTATCATTATTATTATTATTAAAATGTTCTCATTTTTGCTGTGGGGAGGGACATCAGCATGCATATCAGTAGCAGAAATAGAAATTATTGTTTTATTAGTCGATTAAGCTGCAAATATACGTGTATACGAAGCGGAAATGCATGACGCTTCGTTGTCTGTCATCATTTCAATATTTGCCATGAGGCAGGGTGCCCTTTTCATTCAACAGCTTCTCTTCAAAAAACTCTTCTTCAATCATTAGCTCTTTAAAAAGGAATCCTTACTAAGATATTCATATATTCAGATTGTTGCCCCTATCTAAATTGGCGTCAACTTGCAGGAGTTTCCTGACGCCAGAAGAGAACACTTCTCCTCTCAATTGTCGATTAAAATGTCATTTTTCTCGTGCATTGTGGTGAAATCATCGGCGCAGTTTTACGCTTCCATCCCAATTTGACTTTTATGGATGTGCCCAGTTCATTATCTGGGTGGTATTTTTAAAAAGAACAATGACAGAAGGAGTAGCTGATACCGGAATATGCTAAATATATAATAGGCGTGGAAAGTAAAAGATAGAAAGATTGTTTACAAAGCCATGGAACAGTGCTTGGCACATCCCGCAAACTATGTGTACATATGTTCAGTTCTTACAGCATACCACATAATGTGGACATATACCATTACGTGAGGTAATAATTGTGATAGTGAACGCAAACTTTAAAAGGTATATCAGAATATTATCGGTTTGCTTTGATCAGGGTTTTATAACCTGGGCGACATAGCTCGACAGTGGACGATATCAGCTGTTGGGTGGGCAATGACCATTGAACAGAAAATAGCGTGTGATCGGAAATTTTAATGGGCCATGTAGGATTGGAAGTATTAAGAGTGTATTTCAACATAGGCTACCCCAGAAAAATATTTATACTTCTGACACAGACTAATAAAAATTAGTAAATAACCGAATAATCTAGTGCTGTTAAACAGTAATTTGTAAGATTAACAATTGCAACTCAATAGAATTCGAATCGCACTGAGTATCCCGCAAGTGCATTGGTTTTGTACACTTAATAAATATATACATGGGTGTTCGTTGTGCTGCAGTGGATACGGGATCAAAACAAGGAATCGGAGTTCGAATTCCAGTCGGGTTCGTTACCTTCACTTACACGCAAATAACTTTGGGATAGTTATGAACCCATCTCTATTCCCCCTAGCTATAAGTTGAATAGCAGAAAAGCCTGGATCCTATAGCCTTGGTTGTCGTCTCGTCTACCAGATAAAGAAACGGTAACCTACTGCGGGAAACTATCCTGTCTAATCTGTCATGAATTGAAAGATTTATGATTGCCCGCGCTTCTATCACGTATGTTACTTAACATAATACTTGAAATATCTATCATTATTCTCGCAAGACATTAATAGAATTGTGAGTTTGATATTAATGTTTGCTCCATTCACATTCTGGTCTTGTGTTAGACGAAGCCAAACTTCGTGTGTACATTCGCCAATCTAGGGTTTTCATATTGATTTGGGAGGTCCCCAGAGATAGATAACAATAAATTGAATGTTGCTTAATAAAGAACTTGGCAAAGGGAAATCATCTCTTCATTTCACCCTTGCCCGATGAGTTGTACAAAGTGTTTTATTTCATTTCACCCCAAGCAAAAAAGTAAAGCCACTGAGACACAAGGAATTAGAGGGTGTGGAAGAGTTGCAAACAGAAATATCGTTATGGATCAAGAACAAAAGAAGAGTAACCACGAGCACTGTAGATAGCGATTAATATTGCATTTAATTTTTGAAGATTAAAGTTGGTTGGCATGCATGGAGCCGGAAGGAGTTCCACAAGCGAATGGTGCAAGAAAAGCATAGAATTTCAGGTTACATCTAACCAGATCAACAGTAATTTTTTGAGACCTCGCCACCAGTCTAGTATTGCGCTTAAATTCAAAGAGACTAGGCACCGTAGAGAAGAGCTCATTTGAACAATTACCATGAAAGTATTTTTAGAAAAGACACAGGCCGGCGGTGGGAGAGTAACTGAAGGTAACAGGTCAGGGCAAACAATATTGCTGATTCTTCTTTGGATTTCATGAAGGATGTCTAGATATACAGCAGGAACACCGGACCATATGTTGCAGTAATACTCTAAGCATGAACGAATAGTAGACATATAGATATGTAAGATAGAACCTGGAGAGAAAAAAATTGTCTAGCACGACACAGTGATGGCTGGTTGAATTTGTTTAGCGGCATGTCAACACCTCTATGGGTCATTTAATACTAAAATCTAAATCTTTTGAATGCAACTGTATGGCTTCGACTACAGATAAAATGCATTGTTGGTCATTTTACTATAAATACGTATAGGTAATTTTACTATAAATAGGCATTGCTATATTTTTTACATACAAATGTATTTCTGGAAATTTTATACTTTCATAGTGGTTTGTTTTTGTTTGTCGGTTCATTAATTGTCCATAGCTAGGGCCCTAACAGGTGCTAGCACTCCGGGTCAGGATGGACCGGGGAACAACCTCAGTTAAAAGGTGGTTGCACGCTCCGCAAAACCTCCAATCTCCCGATCAGAGGCCTTGCTATCGGATGCAGTTTATCGTCACTAACGACACAGTGAAACCAACCTTCTTGGCAGCTGACCTAGCAATCGATACAATATAGTTTTTCCACTTCAAGTCGGCCGAGACTGTTAAGCCAAGAAGATGCAACTAGTCACTCTTCTCGAAGTCAACATCAGCTGTGCTGTTAGAAAACAGAGATGGTTCTACCAGATGATTAGCTTAGGTTAACATTTACCAAGATGGAAAATTTATCATATGTATGCGGAGAAACGGTAATTATCACCTGTGTATAGTATTAATCCATACTTAAGGACGCATAGACTACAGCAGTTATTCTTTAACAAGATGCGGCATTCAAATAATGTACACTTAAATATAAGCTGTTAAAACTCAAGCATTTAATAAATACATCCTGAATCATCGTCAGCAGAAAATATGAACAATAGAAATTGTCACAGTGATTAAACACCGTTTATATTCTTTTATATGCCATATCAATCCATGATGATGGTGATCGCGATTCTCCACGACTTCCTCGTCTTTTTTTGCCTCATCACCATTTCTGCATGTCCTTGTTATGCTATTAATTCACTCAGGCACATTAAGACGGTTAATACATTTTTCTCTGTGATTCATTCCATAATGACGAAACGTGACTTAAGAAACCAAACAAAGACGCCTTTGATTTCCAACAAGGTTCGTTCAATGGTGCTGAGGTCTCAAAATTAATGGGACTGCATATTTTAAATAAGATCAATGACATAGTTAACATAGACAAACACGACCTTTAGGGACGACGGGTTGATGATAGTTCCAAGCAACAAAAGGGTTAAAAACAGAGTAAGTAAACTGCATAAAACACTTCAAGAGCCTCGGTTTTGAAATTGATGTCGATAGGAACAAGAAAGTTGTCTATTATTTGGATGTGGAATTAATTATACAAAGAGGCAGCGCCTAACCTTACATGAAACCCAACATCAAATTTTTTGTACGTAAAAGCTGCATCTAACCATTCTGCATATAAGTACATCCCTAAAGAAACAGAGTGCAGGCTATCTAGAAATTCCTCTTGTAAAATCATTTTTGAAGAAAAAAATGAAAGATTACGAAAGGGCGTTAAAAGAGGAGGTCCTAAAATTAAGCTGTGATTCAAATCTCAAATGAACCAATAAAGAAGGAAAAGAAACATTATTTGGTTTAAATTTGCACCATCTTTTAATTTAGAAGTGAAATCTAACACAGGGAAGATTATTTTCAAGTTGCTTGACAAAATTTTTTCATCAGAGTTCTGAATTGCACAAGATTTTTAATAGAAATACAATAAAGTTGTTAAGAGCAATTTGGAAACTACAATAATAAAAAAAACAGAATGCCTGGGATTTCAAGGCTAGCGTACGGCAAGATATAGTTAATTGAAACGTGTAAATGTAAAGAAAAAAGCAAATGTCCACTGGATGAAGCTTGTAAAATGGAAATAGTGGTTTAAAAAGCGTAAGTAAACGATGCAAATTGTCAGAGCAAGGAATATATGGGGACCACTGAAAGAAGCTTCAAAACAGATGTTATAACCACAAGTCACGTCCAGGTTAGAAAGCCATAGGCATCGTACTAGACTGACCATATTTGTCCGGGAATTAAAGGAAAAATAATAAAAGCGCTAATGTAAGCTGGAGCATATTGTAGAGCCCGGCCTTACAGTAATGCTAGTGATGTCTGCAAGCTGTAAGAATAAAAGATTAGCGATAATAACGTATCCCTACCTAAAAATTTATTAAATGATAGGTCTGAAGTCATGTCGGGATATAACGACACTAAAAAGTATATGGTTGGTTTGTCTGAAGCCGGATAAAATATATAATTAATTTTTTTCTTTACCCCCCCTGCCATCCAATTCCCCCACTCTTGCCTTACTCTTATTCTTCTTTGCAATTTAAAAAAAACTTTTTAACTTTCAAAAGAGGTAATGATTTGTTTTCAAATTTCCGAAATAAATTATTTTTTTCATGTGTTATCTACCATCTATATCATTATAGTTCCGAAACATGGAAATTTTTGTGTAGCGATGTAAAATGTTTTTATTGTAATTTATTATAATAAAATATTCTAAAATATTTTCTCTACTTTATATTGGGCAGTTTTAAAATTAAATGCTGAGAACTGCGGATTCTTACTCTACTCTTTTTCTTATATATATATATATATATATATATATATATATATATATATCTGTGTGTGTGTGTGTGATCGACTGCTCGGGAACCGTCCACAGCTTGTGCAGAGAACTGCCTTAGCGCATTAGCGTTTGTTCAAAATAAATGGCACCCACCTGTGCTTTTAACTGCAACGAATTTACGAGAGGATTTTGCCTAAGGGATACACACTAGCAATATTTTCTCTGTCATCTGTTTTCTCTGTCACTTCTTGTAATATTTCAAAACATCTTGTGCAGAGGGAAGGGAATAAGGAATACCTGTCTTTCCCAAAAGTATCGTTTGAAAGTGAATATAACCATGATCAAGCAGGAATGTTTCTCTGATCCAAGATTCTTTAATCTATGCTGAAAACTGGAACGCCAACTAATAATTGAAATGCTTCCCTTCTGAGCTTCAAACGACGCACGGATGGATGAGAGTGGAATAACGGAAATAATGATTTAGTTATTTTTTCTCGAGGTTTATCTATTAATTGCACTATTTAATCTCGAAGCACCAGAAAAATAAAAAAGAAATAAAGCAAGGCATTTAAAACTCGTATAAATAAATAAAAAAAGTCCACCCTAGAATGTATTTCCGGTTGGCAACAGTTGTCGATTGGAAAAGTCAAGCCTTAATTTAGGTCATTCTATCCTTGTTCTTTGTTTAGAAGTTAGAAAACAATGACATATTCCATCATACTAAATATTTGCACTGGCAGTTCAGCGTGGCTTAATGGTTAGCAAACATTTCTCACTAGATCAATTACGATTGAGTATTGAGTTTTAGCCTCACTAGGTGCTCCAAACTTTCGGCCTTGTGCCACATCTAAGCTACGCTTAGAAAATCATTTGGGCACTTCACCGTGGTGTCATGGTTAGCAAGTTTGTCTCGCTAGATCAAGAATGACTACTTCGTGAGTTCGATTCTCACTACGAGCTCCAAATTTTCGGCCTTGTGCCACATCTAAGCTACGCTTAGAAAATCATTTGAGCAATTCACCGCGGTGTCATGATTAGCAAACTTGTCTCGCTAGATCAAGTATGACTACGTGGTGAGTTCGATCCTCACTGGGTGTTCCAAACTTTCGACCTTGTGTCACGCCTAAGCCAACTTAAAAAATCCCCGTATGGAATATTGTTGTCATATATGTTCTGGTACCCCCTGTGTTCGTCTTAGGGACCTCGACAAAATCCAGAGACAGATATGCAATGTGGTTGGCCTGATCTGGCATCTCGTTTACAGTCGCACTCACATAGACTTGCCGTCATATCCCTCTTTCTTTTCTATAAATGCTTTCACGGTAACTGCTCCGACGAGCTATTTTCTCTAGTTCCCAAACTGCATGAATGTAAACGTACCACTAGGTCGGCATCTTAGTCCCACCCTTTCACTGTCGAAACGCTTATATGCAGTCATCTCTTCTACTCCAATATCTTCATGTCTCGCACTTCACGTCTGTGGAACTCCCTTCCTTAAATTTGCTTCCCTGATAGCTATAATCTCCATCTATTCAAATCTAATGTCAATCGACATCTCCAGATGTTTTGATCTATTCCCCGTTCTTCTTTTCATCCTTTCCTCTTTCACGCCTCTTTACTCTTGCTCCTATTCTCTGTAACCCCTTGCATGCTAGTGGTACTCTCGTCTTGCTTGAGGTGAAAAGATTAAAAAAAAACAGTATTTGCTTGAATTAAATTAAAGATTTTTATTTTAATGTCCTTTATTATATATCAACAGAGCTGGCAGCCCTAAATCTAATACAAATTAAGTATAAATTACATTGAAAACTTAATTTAAAATATTAACCTCTCACGTGAGCGTAAACTTGAAATACGTTTTGAAAGTGCGTTTTAAGATTTTATGCAAATCTATTAAAATAATACAATGAGAGTTTTTTAATATAAATTTGCAAAACATTCTTTTTCACTCGAGTGCCCAGTCAAGTGATTAAAATATGCATAAATTATAAATTGAAATATTTAGGGAGGAGGAAAGAAAGAGGCAAATCTTTTGGTAATCACTCGCAATATGTTTTTTCCACTCATCCACAAAGACAAGCAATGAATACGACCTTTTACAGAAAATTTATGGCAATTTTTCTTTGAAAACAACGTGTTGGTTACTATAGCAATATGAATCAAACAGCAGGTGCATACAATTGCAGCGACTCTTTTAAATTTAGCTCTTGTAACCTAACAGAATTATTTCCGTACAACTGGTAATCAAATCATACGAATGAGACAATTTACATTTTCTTATGTTCTCGAATATGTTAAATCCCGTTAAATAATTTTATTTTCTAGGTAATGTTTAAAACATATACCGATACTGTAAGATTATTACTGTCGATTGAAAGTGAGGGTAATTACTTAATTACATACTTCTGAATTAATATTAATAAAATTAATTTTGTATACTATATATATATATATATATATATATATATATATATATATTTATGAATAATGTCAAAAGTACAAAAAAAAACATTTATTTACTTATGCGTATCGTTTCCTGAGGTGTCGACAGAGAAAAGTTTTCTTTTGCTTTTATTCATATTGTTTTTTACAAGTATCTTTTTATATATATATATATATATATATAACAAAACATATATGAAGACTGGATACTTAAAACTCATTGAACAACTGAAAAGTATATATATATATATATATATATATATATATATATATATATATATATATATATGAATAAAGACAAAAAAAAAACTTTTCTTTACTCACGCGTATCGACTCCTGAGGCGCCGGCCGAGAAAAAGCGTTCTTTTTGTCTTTGTTCATACTGTTTTTACAAATATGCTTTATATATATATATATATATATATATATATATATATATATATATATATATATATATATATATATATGTATGTATGTGTGTGTGTGTGCGTGTGATGAAATTTATCAGAAAATGTATACCGAGGATTTGATTATTACAAGGATGAGTAACGACAGATTACCTAAGGTCCTCATGTATAGCCAGCTAGATAGTGGACAAATGATTGTGGACGGCCGTGGATTACGTATAAAGACAATGTAACGTGTTACCTCTCAACTATCAATGTGCCTCATATTAACATCAAATGAGTTCCTCTGGATAGAAATAACTGGAGATTTAGTGCCACGCAAAAGTGTACAACACATTACAAAAACATATTTCTTGAGGCATTTCTAACGCACTTAGATTAATGGAATTTTTACTGCTAATAATGCATATGTTTAAGAATTTAGTCGATAAATCAGATTTAAAAAAATATCAATTATATAATCAGTTATTTTTAACTGACGAAGAAATAATTGTATTTTATAACGCAAAAGTTTACAATACATTTATTGAATCAACTATTAATATTTCGTAGCGTAAACGCCATTGCTAATGACAACATGTAGGCGTTTAGAGTAGACGCCTACGGATTTTTTGCATGTTTCTTGGCTAATATTTTTCATTTTTCACGACAAAATCTCTTTGTTTTTTTCTGGTTCCTTCTTTGAATTATTAGCTTTTGCTCGCTCCATAAATTTTCAATCGGATTGATATTGAGTTGGCCATTTTAGAACGTCTATTCTATTTGAACTTAACCATGACTCTTTAATCTTTTCAATATGTTTAGTATCGTTGTCTTGTTGAACGACCCAACCTCGTTTCTAGCCCAGCTAATGTGCACTCTGACATAATTTTCTTCCCGAAATATCCCTATAATATACTCCATCCTCTCTTCTATTATTTTAATATTTCCTACACATTGGGCACTAAAACAACCCCAGATCATTATTGATCAGCTTCAGAATTTTACTGTTGGGATGGTATTCTTCGGGGAATATTCAGTGCCCGATTTCTCCAGACCTTTGCCACTGCATTTTTGCACAAATGTTTAATTTTTGTTTCGTCTGACCAAAGTACATTTTGCCAAAATGCTGCAGGTTTGATACAATGCTCGTTTGCAAAATATTGTCTAGCAAGAACGTGTTTTCGCTTAAGAAATGGTTTTCTCCTTGAAGTCCTCGAAAAGATGTTATATCGACGAAGTGAACGAATACTTGTATCCGTACTCACTTTTACTCTACTTACTTCTAATCCTCCCTTAAATTCTTTAAGCGTAACTCGGGGTTCGTTGCCAACTTTTCTCGCCAAAATGTTGCCGTACGTTCCGTTACCTTTTTAGGACGATTAGAGCTTTTTGCGGGGGACGAATGGAATGACAAGTCTTCTAGTGACGACCTATTGTACCAACTGAACTCGATGACACGTTTAGCTGACTAGATATCTTCCTATAACCAAGTCTATTTGTATGAAGGTCAACAATACGTTTACGGAGATCTTGATCAATTATTTTGCTTTTCCACATTTTGTCAATATTTAAAGGACGGTTGACAGAAAAAAAATATGGCAAAACTATTAATCATTCCCAAAAGTAATCATAAAAATAATCTGGAACGTTTTAAAAAGCAACCCCGTCCTAATTTGGAATATTCTGGTAAAATTTGAACACTTATCAGAAATGAAAAAAAAAGCTGTTCTAAAATAAAAAAAAATATGTGATGTAAACTTTTGCTTTATTAAATACCGTTTTTTTTTGTGGAATGTGTTTTGAAGTTTCATTGTATTTTTATGACGTGTTGTTAACATTTGGCACCGTAATTGTGTGAGCATGGTATGAGAAATTTTGAATTCAGTCGTATTGACCGGCTAAGTCACAAAAGACAACGGCGAACAGCCTCAACAAATATTACTGCGGGGATGTCACGTGATCCTCACTGTCGCACAATATGTGAATTTGTATGTAGTTCACTAGCGGGACTGATATAACAACAGAATGGGGTTATCGGATCTCCATAATTTTTGCATTACCTTTTTTGAAGATTTTATATGGCATTTAAATTTTTGAAGATTTTTAGATGGCGTGGAGTCAAAAATTCGAAAGCTAATTCCACAGTCAAGAAGTGCATTTAGATAATTCAATATTATAACGTTGAGATCTAGTTGTCAATCCAGATAGTTCAATAATATAACGGTGAGATATAGTTATCAATCTAGATAGTTCAATATTATAACGTTGAGATCTAGTTGTCAATCTAAATAATTCAATATTATAACGATGAGATCTAGTTGTCAATCTAGATAATTCAATATTATAACGTTAAGATCTAGTTGTCAATCTAGATAGTTCAATATTATAACGTTGAGATCTAGTTGTCAATCTAGATAATTCAATATTATAACGTTAAGATCTAGTTGTCAATCTAGATAGTTCAATATTATAACGTTGAGATCTAGTTGTCAATCTAGATAATTCAATATTATAACGTTAAGATCTAGTTGTCAATCTAGATAGTTCAATATTATAACGTTGAGATCTAGTTGTCAATCTAGATAGTTCAATATTATAACGTTGAGATCTAGTTGTCAATCTAGATAATTCAATATTATAACGTTGAGATCTAGTTGTCAATCTAGATAGTTCAATATTATAACGTTGAGATCTAGTTGTCTATCTAGTAACACGCTTAAATTCATGCAGATCAGCTGATCAAAACAATTTCCATAAAAATATTTGAATGATCAGCTAGTCAGAGAGAAAACAGACGAAAAGATTAAAACACTGATATTTGCAATTATGTTTGTCTCAGTTCTCATTGGTCAGACACGTGTATGTAGGTTTGTGAAGATTTTTGTATGTCTAAGTCGGCATCAAATGGTAATATGTATCTATAATTTTATATGCCTAGTTGGAGTTTTATATTCACTTTTAGCACCGTTAACTCGCGCAGCGGTCTGTGAAAAGTTATAATTTTATGGTTAGCGTCTGTATTCTTTGAATTACATATAAGTTAGTTATACCCTGTGCCATCTGTCCTTAAGGACAAATGGTACAGAGGATAACTAACTTATATGTGGACCCAAGGAGTTGTGTTGAGATGTTGAGTGTTTCTGCGTGCGTGTATTGAAATAAGGACAAACACATACGTAGGGAAAAATACTGGTATATCTGAAGAGGTATTTACAACAGAGAGATTAGTAGTCAAACGAACGCAGGTTAGTCAGTAATAATCAGAAAGAGTATTTAAGTCCAACTGTATCTTCCGGTAGAGAGACGGAAGTGTGATGGTCACCTGATCTTCCCATAACTCTCTAGAACTCTCCTATTAGTAGTAGAGAGATCAGTCCATTCTGATGAGAAGGTGGGTGCGCCCCAACAAGTTGTGAGTTCAATAACTAGTTAAGACACTGGAGAACTTGGAGTGGGGAATTAACAGGCGATAACTGACAACCATTAGACATGGTATATGGAAATAGAACAGTCTAACCCAGCGAGTGTAATAAAGAATTCAGTTCGATATTCCAACCATCTGAAGAAGGCCGGAGCGTACAACGGCTGGAACATTGTGATTAATATGGCAACAAAAATGAGGAAAATAGCCCGAATAATGCAAATAGTGTACATAATACGTCATCTCAGAAATATAGACAGATACAGATATAAGTTAAATTATTTAAGAATGGATTCAAATAAAGATGGCCATGCGATGTATTATCTTTGGCGTGTGTTTATATTTGGTCACAATGTTATTATTAAGTTTTTAATGAATTTTCTCCTTAAAGAATTATATTCTTTTTTAATTAGGATTATATTAGTGAAATAAAATTTATGTCTGGCATCGTTTCGATGCAAAACGAGAGAGTTTGATCATTTTTCCAAACGCAAGTCTCTCTTTTGTTCGTAGATGTGAGCTTTTAGATCACCTGATGTCTCCCCCACATAAATATTTTTGCATTGTAAACAATTTATTTGATAAATCCCAGCATGTGAATTGTTGTTGGGTTTATTTTTCTCCCTAATAATATATCTGATTGTCTTGGAGGTGATGGTAACAGTCGTAGTATTACGGATGACTAATTTGTCTGCTAGTTTAGTAGAAAGCCTGTTAGAGGACAGGAGTATCATTTTTATGTAATTTTTCTTTGTGGTGTTTTCTTTTTGTTTTGTTCTTTGGCTTTGTTGATTTTGTAAGCTCATTTTTTAGCGTTGAGAATAAAATGATGTGGATAGTGGAGAAAGTTCTCTCAGTATATCTCTCTTCTTCGTTTAGATATTCCAAGATACATATATCAAGGAGTGTGACCTGTAATCATATGACTAGTCCTGATTTTATATTTTTGGTTCTGGTGGGAATTGAAGTTGATTCGGTTGTTTTTGTTTGTGGGTTTACGATATACCTTAAAAATCTAATGTCTCAATGTTGCGCATGAATGTCGAGAAAAGGCAGAGAATTGTTTATTTCAAATTCAAATTCACTGGTACGCTCAACCATATTAAGTTTCAGCATTATATCTAATAGATTTGTATCTCTGGAATATAAGAGGATAGCAACTATATATCAGGTAAGTAGAGCTGTTTGGTATGACGTGTCTAAATAGATGTGTCTATATATATATATATATATATATATATATATATATATATATATCTTGTGTGTGTGTGTGTGTGTGTGTGTGTGTGTTATGAGACATTATTTATTGAAAAATTTAGTTCATGCCACATTGACTGATAAACTCCTACAACAAAAAAAATTCTCAAATTGCCACATTAGTAAAAAAAAAAAAAAATGCACTATCTTAAATTTTCAAAAAATTCAACCTTAGCGTTCCACCTGCACGCTCCAAAAGTGTGTATCCGTTAACAATAACACATTTAAAAGAAAACATATTTCGATTCCCATTAATTTTTTCGTCTCAGATGTTACCTGAATTTTACCAAAAACAAAATAATATTCATGCCTGAAGATGACTGAATGTACAGTTGAAAGTACTTGCGTATCAAAGAAAGACCTTATACAGCTTATAATTTGTAAAAACAAGAATCATAACAATCATCGAGTGATTTGTAGATTAATGCACCTTTAAAATATTGTTTGCGAAGGGATTTCGTCATTTTATTTCATTAACTTTACTAATCTACTTTTTGTATGTATGATTCATTGTAATATATATATATATATATATATATATATATATATATATAGGTGTGTGCGTGTGTGCGCGCGCGCTCGCGCGTGTGTGTGTGAATGGGGTTCAGGCTTGCCGAATCTGCTGGATAGTCCAAAAGATTCTCGTTATTCGTTATGAGAAAAGCCCTTTGTCCCGTGGGCATTTTGGACTGCTGCGTTGTCCTGCTGAAAGATGCATTCATTTCCACACAAGTGAGGGCCTTTAGTGAAGCTCCGTCCAATATGCTAATATAACCAGCCACCGTTTCACGTCCATATATAGCCTAAAGCTCCATTTTATCTTGAAAGGAGATAGCACCATAGATCATGAGATAACCTACTGTGTCATGTAGACTTCTCGGGCCTGTAATTTTGGAAGCCAGGATATTTTTTTCTCAACAGTGAACCAGAATTTCTTTCACTTTTCTATGTCCTATCTTTGGCACTTCTCAGCAATGTTTAACCGAACTCTGGAAGGAAGCATGAACTTTGAAAACGTTTACAGTTTTTTAAAATCTTTCTCTCAGACACGCCGTCTCATTATCCTTGAGCTACGTCCGTAAGGGACTTAATCTTGTTCGATGATTGGTTGGTGTCTTGCAAGACAATCTCTTGCTCAACTCTAATGAAATTTTCTTGGTCTAACCACTTCAAATTCGTGTTCCATATCACTCAGTGTCTTTTAAAACATTTGCAATAGCAGTTTTGCTACGTCTTATCTCACCAGCGATGTCACGTTCAGAGGGACCTTGCTGTAGCAACTCGACAATTCTGCCACGTTTAACTTTGTCAATTTATTCGCCTTTGACGTGATTTTACATAATGTAATATAGGAGATACTGACTGAAACACAAATGATTAAATTTCGTTACGTGTTTACCAAGTAATATTCAGTTTAAATATGGTCATTAACAGTTCAAGATAGTATTTATCACAATTTTCTAGTATTAAATTTTCCATATTAAATGCTAAACAGTTTTTAATTTTTATTTTTCCTTCTTTTTTTTCATTTTTCGAAGAACAACTCAAATAAATTTTAAAATCAATGTAAAATATATATTTACTTTATTTTCAGATTTTAGCCGGCAGTGTATATGTATACAGTGTAACCCGGATATAAGAGACCCGGATATAAGAGAAACCTGGATATCAGAGAGATTTTCTCTGGTCCCAAATTAGAGCCTGTGTTAATGTATACATATAGACCACTCCCGGATATAAGAGAAACCCGGATATAAGAGACTTCTTCTCCAGTCCCGACAACTCTCTTATATCCGGGTTACACTGTATATGAAAAATTACAGAACTATGTTATTAATACGATCGAACTTATTTTCAGTGAATTTTGGTAGATGTTTGAGGATTCTATTCTTTTCATCAGCCGAAGATTTATTGCGATTTAATTATTAATTTCAAATTCAAAATTTCGTTACAGATATGTAACCGACAATATTTCAAATTATGAGAAAGTGAAGACTATCCAGAAATTCAAATATGGAAGAAGAAAATACGAAGTGTTTTTATAATTCGACAAAATTATTTATGAATTTTTAAGAAAGTTTTATTTGAATTAAATTCTTTATTTTTTTTTAAATCTTCCTTTTGAAGAATACAGAATATTTCTTCAGTTGAAAGCGTGTATGGTTTGTTAGCCATATTGATGAAGAAACAGCTTAATATATATCACCACGCTCTCCCGTAGATTTACCTATCATCTTTCTGATCTTAGTTCCATTGAACTTTTCTTAGAAAAAACATAGCTATATTATACAGATATTCGTTCATAATGCAACAATACTCACACATACACACAGTAAAAAGGAACTTAGGATATTAAAGGCTATTTATATTCAAACAAAGCAACCCAAACTCAACAAAATTACATTTTAAACCAGTCGCTACATACAGTGTAACCCGGATGTAAGAGACCCGGATATAAGAGAAACCCGGATATAAGAGAGATTTTCTCTGGTCCCAAATTAGAGCCTGTGTTAATGTATATAAAATAGGCCAAACCCGGATATAAGAGAAACCCGGATATTAGAGAGATTTTCTCTGGTCCCGACAACTCTCTTATATCCGGGTTACACTGTATTACAATGCATTTATAAATATGATTCCGTTGATAACATTTCTTTCTCTAATGTGGTCATATACTATTTTAAAAAGAATTTTGAATTTATTTTCTGTGTGTATGAACCTGTCGATTTGGATAAATACAGTCGTCCCAACGTGACATCATCAGAAAATAAAAGTGTAACTATGGCAAAGTTAAATCGTTTTAGAAATTTTCTAACATTATCTAAATATCTCTGTAAATTTTACCATAAATTCAAGAACCTAAATTTTAGGAAAATGCTAAATCCCTTAGAATATTTTCTTAAATGTTTAGGATTATTTAATAGTTAAAATTTATAAATATGCCATTCACGGTATATTCGTCAAGTAATAGTTACGTTTTTGTCCACCTTAGGAAATTTACCAAACATAATCCATCAAACTAAGTAGCCAACACCTCATAAAAACATACCGCCCCATTTCAAAATGCATTGCTCGGATATTTTAAACAAAATTAATATTTGTTTCAAATCAGATTAATTACATTTTAAATTAGTGAATCCTCATAAAATAAAATTTCAGAAAAGTATATTTTATTTTTGAAAGACTTTTTTTAATAAAGATATTGTGTAACAGATTTGTGAATATGAACTAGTTTAGCGTTTTTTGGTGATAAAAAACTCATTGTAATCGAATTAAATTCAGTTTGAAATAGAGCCACCTATTTTGCTGATGGGAAATAATACTTTTAATCTCTTAGCTTGAAATTAAAACTAAAATAAAAACTTCAAGATAGATATTTTTATTTTTAAAAATGCATTTTCGACCTTGGATGTCGGTCTTTTAACCTAGTAATAATGCAGTTTGAAATTATTTTCTTTTTTGACTTGAAGCGGAGTCATTAAAAAATGAATTTTGTTCATAAAAATAAAATCAAACAAAAGGCACAAAAAGTAATTAGCTTAAAATATCGGAAGACTTCAGTTTTATTTCAAATGTATCATTCCATAAATCAAAATTTAACTATTTTCAATACTTTTGTTTTTTAAATTAAAACTGAGTAGCAACTTTTCTCGGTAATACAGGTTTAGGCCTTGTGAAATATTTGCGATTCCATCATATTCTCATCTCTCTCTCTATCTCTCTTTGTATCTGTCTGTCTCCCAATGCCTCTCATCCCTCCTTCCTCTCTCGATCTATCTATCTATCTATCTATCTATCTATCTATCTATCTATCTCTCTCTCTCTCTCTCTCTCTCTCTCTATCTATCTATCTATCTATCTATCTGTCTATCTATCTATCAATATCTCTCTCTATCTGTCTATCTATCTATCAATCTCTCTCTCTCTATCTGTCTATCAATCTCTCTCTCTCTCTATCTGTCTATCTATCTATCAATCTCTCTCTCTCTCTCTATCTCTCTATCTGTCTATCAATCTCTCTCTCTATCTGTCTATATTTCTATCAATTTCTCTCTCTCTCTCTCTATATATATATATATATATATATATATATATATATATATATATATATAAAAGCGGAGAATGTTCTACACAAAATGAGGCTAACCATGGCGCCATCAAGTGATTTAACCTGTCTCACGTACCAATCACTTTCGGCCTCCTCCATATTTTCCCTCTCCATATATATATATATATATATATATATATATATATATATATATATATATATATATATAAACATGTAATTCTATTTTAGAAAAGAATCTGTCCTTTTCGGTGAATGGTAATAGTGAAAATTCGAAATGTTGATGAGGCGACAAAGAAAGCGAGTTGAAATAACACCTTTGTTCTGAGCCTTTAAAATTGTAAAGAAGAGTCACGGTGTATTCAGTAATGGGCTAGAACTGCTGTGTTAGTCAGGAGTGGTCAAAATTAAATATTCATTAAGAACACTTCAACTTGCCTCCCTTAAGTGATTAGTTCCGGAAGCCGTCGTTAGAAGGCGTGACTGGACTGCCGGTATTATATTTCTTTTGGTTGTTTTTCTTTTCATATGTTCTTCGTAATAGTTAGACGAGAGAGGTTATTAGCGGTATATGGTGATCGTACTGGCTTCTAGGCTTAGAGATAAAGGAATTCGTAAGAGAAGATACCTTAAAATAAATATTATTTTAGAAAAAGTAAGTATGGACATTTTCAGCATGAAAAAAGAATAAATAAACGAATTTTTGCTTACGTTCTATTTGTGAGACGTCCCACCTATATTAACTGTTTACAGTTCGTATCATGGGATAACGATATGTATTAATTTATATATCAAGAACAATTTTAAGGGAAAGAAATGTGGTAAAGTGAAAAAAATGTGTGACGCGTTTCGACATTTAGGACTTAATCGGACTTTATGTTTACGTTAATACGACTACACATGCGCCCTAACGAGAGACGCTGGGAATTTTAAATTTAAAAATATATGTTCGTTTTAAATATGTGTTTTCGGTAAATAATCGAATCGATTTCGTTTAGATTCTTTTATTTTTTGCTTGTGTTTCCATCACTGCTATTATTAAATATACCACATTGTGATTGTTCTGAATAATCAAGTGTGATCTCCCCTTGTTTTGTTACTCTCCTTCTTGAGAGAGCTTTTCGGTTTGCTGGGACTATAATAGGACACTATACACGGACGTTCTATTCGCAGTTGAAGAAAGATTTCTTAAAGCCTACACCTGCGTACTGTTGCTATTACAGCGGAAATAGATCTGCCATGAAATTTGAAACATTGTAAGAACTTGTAAGTAAATTTATTGTCAATGTCCTAGCACTTAAAGCACTTTCTAAACATATTCGTCATAGTAAATTGTTTTCTGCTTTAATTAGAGTACCTTTTTTAAATTAAAATTGTGGTCAGTCTAATTACGGTGAGCAACTAATGCATTTAATGTATTGTTTTGTAAAAGATCCCTTTTAAGTTCACATAGTATTTTATTTAAATTCCTTGAGATTTTCCGACGTATTACTTTTAGCAATTATTAAAGTTAATAGAGTAAATTCCACCTTCAAGTTTTAGCTTATTATATTGTTTTGTATTGGTTAAGACTTTTTATTATTTTGGACATAGATGTTATAAATTTTATGTTGTGTTTAGATGAATTCTTTTCTGTTGTAGTCGTGATATAGTAGAACAATATATTTTTACACGTTGGGTTTATCAGGAAGGACCGTTTTTCTATTTTGATTTTGTTATGAGTCATTTTTTTCGCATTAGATATGAAATAGGTATTTGATGTAAGTGAAAGTATTTTCAATTTATTTTTCCTTTTCATGTAAATACTGAGGGCTGCATATGCTGAGTGCTCTAAAGTATAATCCGATGATTATTCCGGATTTTGTTTTGTTGTTATGGTGAGAATTTAAATTTATGAGCTCATTTCTATCAGTTGATTTTCGATGTACACTGTTAAAGCGGTGTAGCATGATATCTAGGAAACTTCTGATCGTAGTAGATCAAGCCTTTTTTTCTTGAGCATTCTCTTCAGTATTGAAGTTTGACATAGGGATGCTTTCCTGTAGATAGTTCGACTCTTTCTCAAATACATCTCCCAAACATTCCGTTAGCTTATAATAATATACAAAATTCACGGATGAAGCATTATCAGATTATTATTATTTTTTTAATTGGTAATGGTAATGACTGAGTTAACCGTTTAGTTGTATGACATATTCGGTATTAATTAATGGAACAGGTACGTTTAGTGTACCTGAAATTTATAGAATCTTTCTCTTAAAGCATTTTAACGGTAAATTCATAAGATATTTCGATACCTGAAATCAATTAAAATAGCTGATTTTATCTAGATGTCAACATTGAATTACGATGCACACAAGTTAAGATAATCTGTACTTTCGAGTGTAACTACAGGTCTCTGATTTGGAGGTTGTAGCTTTTGAGGGGCACATCTTAACTTATGGGTTTCTCGTATCCCCTGACTTTAATCCCTCTTACTAGTAATGAAAGAGGTTTCCTTCGTTGCCTTTTGTTTATGTCATGTGAAAATTAAATGTCTTGATTATGTCGTTATTATTTGTAAATTCTTTATTTGTGATTTTGTAGTAGCATTCTGTTTATCTGATAATGTTTCGTTTACTTTAAGGCCTATATGGTTCATTGGTTTGAAGCAACTTTTAATCTGACAGAACAGTTGTATATGTAAAATATTATATATTTTCTACTTTGTATAACTGACTCCAAATTAGATGCCTTCTGATGACAACAATCTCAACCTCTTCCATTCTAGGTTCAAGCATTATCTATCCTACTTATCGTCATATTTACTTGCTCTCTTATGTCTACGCATCCACCTAATTCAAGGCGGTGTAATGGTTAGCAAGCTTGTCTCGCTAGATCAATTACGACTGTGTAGTGAGTTCGATCCTCACTGGGTGCCCCATGCTTTCGGCCTTGTGCCACATCTAAGCTACGCTTGGAAAATCACTATCCACCTAACTCAATACCCCTATAATTGGAGTCTCTCTCGGGCCTTGTATTGGAGGGAAAAATGATATTACTAAACGCTTTCCAATTACAAATAGCTTCAATGGTTTCTGTTAGCAGTATTATTTTCACAGGTGTATTTTTAGTGATTGGTTCAACAGATGTTCAATTTAATATTCTATGTTTATCTTAGTCGTACAAAATCCTCACCATCAGTTTATATTTCTGAGATGAGGTATTATGTACATTATTTACATTATTCGGACTATTGTCTTTATATTTGTCGCCATATTTATTACAATGTTTCAGTCCTTCAGTATCTGTCTATATTTCTGAGATGAGGTATTATGTCCATGATTTACATTTTTTGGACTATTGTCATCATCTGTGTTGTCATATTTATTACAACGTACTTCTTCAGGTGGTTTTAATTTCGAACTGAATAAATAAATATGGCGACAAAGATGAGGATAATAGTCCGAAAAATGTAAATAATGTAAAATCCTCACTATTACGAAAATATTGTGTTTGAGATAAAACTTGATAAACAAGACTGTCTGGCACAAGGCAAATGTCGTAGAGCTTCCGAGAAATATCGGCCGGTCTGTATGACCTAAACGTATTAGAATGTTAGCTTGCACGGCGTCTTTCTACGCCATTCGTCTACGCACACCATATTATCTCTAATCGCATAGAAATCTGAGAAATAATTGAAATCTTGTATGAGCAACCATGTGAACGCGAAAATTTAATGGAAGGAATGATGGAAAGAAATAGCAAATATATTGAATAAAAACACCAAACCTCGTATATTCTGCCGGCAGTATAAACTATCAAGAATTACTTTGTACTCTGTTAGCACTAAACAGAAATTCGTACTTTATTTCTTGGTTTCTAACAGATATCGGCCAGAATTTATTTATTAATTCATCCATATATTTATTTCTTACAGCGAAGTTTTTCTTACATCTTTCTTTGTCTTGTTTCTCGCACAGAATGGCCATGGTCAAATTAGCTGTTTCCTCAGGAAATTCAACATTCATTAAACGAGCAGCCAGTTGAAATTTATAAAATCTTCCTACAAAAAGAAATTTTCACGAAATAGCCTTCTCTATTTCAGTAACTGTTACCGCTCTTTGCAGTGCTGACGGGTTCTTTCTTTCAGAAATTTTGTTTGAAGTAGTATAGAATGCCAACATCTTGATTTATGCTAATATTTTCTCTTCGAGCTGCATGTTGTATTCATTTTAGTTCTTGTTTTAGAAAATCCTTTAATGATATGGTGTCAGTTATTTGATAATATTCTTTTTACGTGATTCTGTAGCGCCAGACCACGATTGTCCTCGCTAAGACATAAATTTCTAGAACAAATTCATACGGAATATCATTTTAAAACATAAACGTGACAGCGCTGAAATATAAAATCTATTTTTAAAGTAACAAGTATCATCTACCAGTACGGATCTTGTAAAATTTCTTAAGCATTTGGCTTATATAAAAATCTTCCTGAATCCTTAATGTCGGGAGACGAAAAGCAACCATTGAAACATAGATGGATATCTCTTAGCTGCAATCTCTGCCGAGCCACTTCAGTCTTAATGAAAGAAGAAAGGTTAATACTCAAAGTTAAAACCTCTCTGAAATTGAGAGATTTTGGTCATTTGACGACATTCAAAATTGGTGAATTTTGTTTAGCGTCATAACCTATATATGAAATGTAGAAATCTAAATATTTTGAACGCAATTCTATGCCTTCAACTACAGATAAAATATATTGTTGGTCATTTTACTATAAATATGTATTGTTGGTTATCTTTTAATGTAAAAAGGTACTGCTGGGATTTTTCTATAAAAATTTATATCATTAAGATGGCAATATAATTCGAGTCTTTAAACTTATATCGATTGGGTTGTTGGTCGGTTAGTTCATTTTCTTGAGCGGTATAACCTCTATAGGTTATTTAAGGCCGAAAATCTAAATATTTTGAACTCGATTGTATACCTTCAACTAGCGATAAAATGTATTGGTCATTCTGCTAATTCTTTGGTAATTTTATTCTTGATAAATTTGCTATAAATATGTATTGTTGGCAATTTTACTACAAATATATTTTGTAGGCAATTTTTCATATAAAAATCTATTAATGGTATGGTTTGTATAAATATGTATATTTATACATTCATTGAGTTATGTTTTTTTCATATTTTCCCATAGCTTATATACTTACCTGGTTTATAATAGAGGGTATCCCCCAAACGAGGCTCTGCCGAAGGGCGATGTCCCGGGAAACTGACTCCGTTTTTACGTGGACTCTAGGGAATTTTTGCCCGAGCCTACGGGCTCGGATAGCCCATTTTAAACTCGGCCTTGTGCCACATCTTTCTGCGTGGGACAGCGGGTAAATAATTATTTCCCATATCTTGGGGAAGGGAAGAGCTGGAAACAACACCAGTTAAGATGTGGTTCCTTCGCCTCAAAAGCTACAATCTACAAATCAGTGGCCTTTAGTTACACTCGAATGTGCAGATTATCTTAACTCGTGTGCACCGTAATTCAACATCGACATCTATATAAAATAAACTATTTTAAGTGGTTTCAGGTTAAGAAATATCTTATGAATTTACATGTAGGCTTAAAAGGAAATAAATAACCAGCAATATTTTATTCCTTTTATAAAAATATTTCTCACTGATCTTATGCAGGGCACACATATATTCGAATTCTCATTTGGAGTAACGAAATCCGAGTATCAGTAATTCTCGACTCGGCAGACACAGCGGGAAACGATATTTTCATTCAAAATCAGCGCAATGATATACATAACTTTGACAGAGAGACAAGAGAAACTGCCTAAAGACATATTTTTACTTTTCTACAATATTCAGCAGTAAGAAGTTTTATTGTCTTAAAAAAATATCTTTCGCTATGTATGTTTTTATGAAAGCACGAACATCGAGAGCTGACGACTGCTAAACATTGAAGTCTATCTCAGCCATGGCTCATTTCCTTCGTTTTTCTCTTTATTTTCATATATATATATATATATATATATATATATATATATATTGATATGTCCTGCAAAGGGATATATTTGTTCGAAGTGGCAAAGTGGTTGTTCACTGCTGTAACCGATTAGAACAATCTAGCAGGTAACCGTCATGGTCTCGTGCTCGTCGTAGTGTTAGGCAATAGGCGTAGGCAATAGGCGAAGTCTATAGGCGTCGTTTTGTAACCCTACATCATTCTGTATTTACGGCTGACACCAGCCAGTCATATTACTGTGAGGAGGGAACCAGGTGTATGCATATTCATTATATATATATATATATATATATATATATATATATATATATATATATATATATATATGTATAGCGTTAGGCAAATGAGATAACTAGATATTAGCGACGGTATACGTGTGCTGGCGTGCCTACGTTCGTAAGCAAATTGCCAAATTTAGCCAAGAGGTGTCGACAAAATAGTGCTCAATGCGATTAGACAGATCTAAGAAATATATGTTTACAAATACACATATACCTACATTTTGAGCTGCGACTCGAGTTTCGTTGGTAACCCAATTCATCTGGCACAAGATATATATATATATATATATATATATATATATATATATATATATATATATATATATATGAGGTGCGATGAATAAATTGTCATCTAAATTATGCAAAAATGAAAATAACACTGGTATCTCATTTTAACAGAGAAATTTACCAAAATTGAAATGCGAAAGAGTAAATTTATTCAATAAAATCGCCATTGGCTTTAGCCACAGACTCCAGACGACTTCGGAATCTTCTGCATCTTTTTGGGAAAATCTTCTGCTTTAAGTTAGTGAATACTGCCATAATCCTTGCCTTCAATGATCAAGTGGTTGCAGTCTAGAGTGTGACCAAAAGTAAGCAGTGATATAGTCGCAGAAATTATCAGAAAGTCAGGATTGGGTCCTCCTGAAAGTGTAGTATGGTGCAGAATCCTGTCGCCAGATAGAGATTTTTCCAGCAACCAGCATCTTGCCACAGGGCATCGCAACCTCCTCAAGTCAGTTGATGTAGGCCTCTGTATTGAGGTCCTCACCAACAAATTCGGGATTTCTTTTCTTGTCAGAACGATCAGAGTGAGTTTTCCGAGCTGCCGTACTTTCGTCACCACCTTTAGACTAATCCAACTCTTTCCAAATGCTCTGCAATATCCACAGATTGACACCCCAAAACTGATGTATTCGTATTTGAGTTTCCGGTACGAATGCCAAGCAGTAGAGCATGCTGTTTCTAAATTTCTGGTGGTGTGCATTTCGTCAGAATGCTCTTATTCTTTTGCGTAACTATTCTGTGCAGTCGACATCAAAAATAAACAACGCGTATACGCGAAATTCAAGATCTGAGATAATGACAATTTACCCATCTCCATATATATATATATATATATATATATATATATATATATATATATATATATATATATATATGGTAGACTCTTAAGGATTATGAGGTCAAGCAGCTCATTTCCTAGGAATCGACAGCCAGATACCAGCACATATGATTTGATTATATTGATGAAGTCTTTGTGCAGAATCAACCACACTTTTGAAGGGCCACAGAGACGTGCCACAAGGACCCGAAACGAACCTACGCAGGTTTTTGAATTCAGAGTTGTTCCTTTTCCTAGACCAGTTGGCATCCAAGAATATAGAACCCAGCATGCCCTGCTATTTTTCCATAGCTGGAGGGAGAAGAAAATGACTAATAACTTTCCTAAGGATATTAGCACGTAAGTGAATGTAATGGATTCGACTGGAATTCGAAATCCTCAATCCGAGCCGCTATCCACTACTCTACCAAGCCGTCTCCCCCTCCCTCTGTCTGTGTGCCTGTCTGTCTGTTTGTCTCTCTCTCTCTCTGTATATATATATATATATATATATATATAAAGAGAGAGAGAGAGACGGAGAGAGAGAGTATAATCTACGCAATATACTTCAATGGTGACAATTTACCCATCGCCCTCTTTAATCGTACATCATGTTTTTCTTCATATATATACGGCGAGGAAATTAATGTTCTCAGCATAAAATATTCCATAGAAAATATTGCTGCTTGATCATGTAGCCAGATCATATCAAGTGGATCACACCGAAAATCCAGAAACATTCGATCCACTTAAGACAATCTGACCAAAATTAATATTTCTGTTTTGAAGGAATTCTCTGACACGCCAAAAATATCCGTATCGCATGAACATAAAATACACACAGGCACAAACACGTAGTAGGGACGGATTATAACGCGTCTTCAAATTTAACGTCAAATGTTTTTCTTTTTAAAATAATTTCAGCTCAAGCAAGGCAATAAAACCACTAAGATACAAGGGTTACTAAATGTTAGAGATTACGAAAAAAGAAAACATTATTAAAGAGAGAGAGCAATAAAAGAACAGGAATTAAGAAAAGAGAAAATAACGATTAACGATTGTATTATGGGGTCGATGCCAGCGTGTGGCAACGTAGTAAGTGTAAGAACAATGTCACGTGTTGTCCGAAGTCTTATGAATGAAATAGTGCAGAGAGAACTATACAGAAGCTGTTGAAATAGTGTAGAGAGAACTATTCACAAACTATATATATATATATATATATATATATATATATATATATATATATATATATATATAAATATGAACATTGAAGTCAACTCTTAGAGGCAACTTAGAGTCTTTTTCACAGGCCTGTGTGTTGACGTCAGTGTTCACTTTTATACTTACACACGCTCTATATTGAGCACTTTATCTAATAAATATAGCACAACATTAGACTATATTTCTTCATATATATATATATATATATATATATATATATTATTTATTTATTTACCTCTCACTCTTGTTTCTCACTCTCACACATACACTGTCAGTGAATATTCTATATTTTTATTTTTAACCCGGAGGTATATTTTCTGTTTTCATTTTTGAATTTGTGTGACGAATTGGATTGTGATTACGATTCCAATGTAATAAATTATAATCATGGAATATATATATATATATATATATATATATATATATATATATATATATATATATATATTGTGTATATTTAGGCAGCAATTTTTCATTAATGCATGTTGCAATAATATAGACAAGTTTTGTCTATTTATTTTAAGAAAATTCCTTTCATTTTGTCTGATAAGCTTAATAACATTATAATTGAAAGACGAAAGGAAATCACCATATTGATACATGTTTAAATCGAATGTAAACTTTCGGCTTACGTAAGTCATTATCAAAGATTTCAATACATCAACCAGTACACGAACGAAACAATAATGATAGTCTGTTTTTGTTGTATGAAAGGAACTCACTTAAAAAAATATAGACAAAACTGGTCTATAATATTTAATGAAACATGCATTTATATATATATATATATATATATATATATATATTATGACACTGTGTGTTCATTCCCTGTGCTTCGCTGTGAGTAATTTCACTTGGGGTGAGCAATAACCTTCTTGTAGTATATAAGAATTAGATGAGATATACTTAAACATTTTCAGTAGAATGAAAACAATATGCCAGCGTAGATTAAATTAATGGTTCAATTAGAAATTCTATGGGTGTTAACGGGATCAAAAAGTATCGGATGAAGGCCAGTGTGAAAACTTTCGAAACGTGGTAATATCAAGGAAAATAATGACAAATTCCGCAGGCAAATAATGTAATTAACCCGAACAAACAATCTTTGAGCAGAAGCTCATTTCCAAATGACACCAACGATCTATGGCATTGGTCTATGCGGAGGCTAGAATATCTTGCGAAACATTGTATATAATAACCTTCCTCAGTTTTACTGCCCTTTTTATGCTTCTTTGTTTCTTGTCGGCATTAGAAAAAAATGCTTCCGTTATTTTTTGTTTTTTCTTTGCCTATTTTTGTCGTTTTCTGAGATTTATTCTTTTAATTATTTTTTAATTAAGCTGCACATGTAGAAATTCAAAAGGACGTCTTTACAAATAAAAGGCTGTTTTCTTTTTCGTCCATTTAACGCCAAATTTGTAAAATGGGAAAAAATGATAAATAGGATTCGGGAGTGGGAAAAATTGACAAAAAATTTAAAAAACAAAGACTGAAACAATGAAAGTGATGAACAATGAGGATAAGAAAATGAGAGAAAATAAAGAGGAGCTACAGAAGAAAATGGCGGATAGGTAAAAAGACAGAGAAAATAATAAAGCATAATAAATGAAAGGAAAAGGAAATTAATGAGACATAAAACGATATTCAAAAAAGAATAAGCCTTAAGTATTAGTAAAAGTATGTGAATATGCTAGGGCGGTTAGCCAAACCCTATTGCAGACGCCTGTTCAGGAAGCTTTGTGTTTGTTCAACACCCACAGAGCCCGCCTAAGGCTTATACTGCAACTATGCTGAGCGGACCTTAGTTGCAGTTTCTGGAAGAGAGCGAATTATCTGGGGTGATCAACAATCTGAATAACGACAATACCATCAAGCCATCGGTCACGATGACTTACAATTTCATGAAAGCTAACTATCAGAACTATTCTCATCACATTCTATTATAACCACAGCCCGTCTTTTTCTAAAATTGACAACTTGGCTAAAACTTGCCAGACCCGAGACGTCTTTCCCCCTCCCAGGCCTCTAACTCTCTTCATCTATGTTTATAGTCTCACTCCCCTACTCCCCAAGACACAGATCAAAATTATAAATTTAAGTTTATTATTATGAAAAGTTTCGCACATCGAGGAATCAGAAATCGGGTTTTGCTAACAATACGATTTCCACCAGAAAATACACCATCTACAAAGATATCTCTTGGTGAGTAATTCCCATTTTTCTGTTTATTTCTTGGTTCGTTGATGAATGACACAGGCGTGACCGAAAATCCCGAACTTAAAACCTTAATTCTGTGCTTCATTTCTGTCATATGGTTAATAATTAATAAATATTTATCGTACTGATTATATTGGTACCCTTTAGTTTGTCCTTGTTTTATTAACTAACTTATCTATTTTACACACACAAACATACATATGTGTGTGTGTGTGTGTATGTGTGTGTGTGTGCGCGCGCGCACGATCGTTTCGTGTAGCATAACAGAATTAAGAAGCGCAAATGTTAACGGTGAATCAAGAACGAAATACACCAATATTTGCTTCTGCTCTCTTCACACCAGTGTGTTTATGGAAGGCTTTTCCGTGTCTACTCTTAAGGTATCTTGAGAAGATGTCATGCTACTGGTGACTATATGGGAAAGCAGGTTAATTAATTTGTAAATAATGCCCAAGAGACTGACAAACATATACAGGGTGCGAGGGATATATTGTCGTCTAAATTACTCAAAATGAAAATAACAGTGATATCTCAATTTGACAGATATATTTACAAAAATTAGACAAAATTACCCACTGGCTTCAACCACGGGTTCGAGACGACTTCGGAATCTGCTGGATCTCTTCCGGATTGTCTCCTTGTTTAAGTTGTTGAATGTTGCCATAATCCTTGGTTTCAGTTCACCTTTGGTGTTACAAGGAGATTTGTTGGTCTCTCGCTCAAATGCACACCGCACATAACAATTAAGGGTTTGCTGTCTGAGGAGTTAGATGGCCAAATGTAAGGGGTGATGTGGTTGCAGAAATTCTCCGATAGCCATGACTGGGTTTTCCTGTTTTTTTGGCACGGTGCAGAGTCCTATTGTCAGACATAGGGTTTTCCAGCTGCCACCCTCTTGGCCCAGGAGAACACTGTTTCAACAAAATACTTGATGTAGGCCATAAATTATGGAGTTCTTTTTTTACCAGAACGATCAGAGTGAATTTTTCGAGCAGCCGTACTTTCGTAATCACCATTAGGCTCATCCAACTCTTTCCGAATCCTCTGCACTCTCTTCAGACTGACACCAGATTACTCTGAAGTGTTCATGTTGAAGATTCCGGTGCGAATGCCAAGCAGTACAGTATACTGTTTCCAAATTTTTGGTGCAGTGAGTTGCGTCATGATGCTCTGTTTTTTTTTCTCGCAGACGATGCCCCCCAACTGACCCTACCATACTGCAAAGTCGACAAAATCAAAAATAAACAACGTTCAATGGCAAAATTAAAAATGTTTTTGAGTAATTTTGGTCAATATATCTGTTAGTAATATTTTCATTTTCGCGTAATTTAGACGACATTTTATCCATCGCATTCTCTCTCTCTCTCTCTCTCTCTCTCTCTCTATCTCTCTCTTTGCTCTTGCGCGTGTTTATATTCGGGAGACGGAAGATGAATATAAAATTATTTTAAACTATAAATTACCTTGTCACATACGATCCTCATTTGTCCAATGGAAATATTGTCGTACTAGAAAATTTTTAGATTAGAAATCACTAATAACTTTTTCAGTCTACCGGATTACTGCTCTGCACTCATACGTATGGGCTACCCGAAATTTCGTTAGGATAAGAACATAAAACCCTTAGCAATAACAATAAAAAAAATGACCTAGCACAGAGAAAATTGTTTTAATGTCTGTTCGAATGAGTTTATTGCTTATTTATTACAAACAATCCCGCATAGGGGTCGAACACTGGGTCATAGTACCTAGATTTCAGTGAAAAAAAAATTGTGAAATCAAAAATATAAAAAAAATAGACCAAAGTTATTTGTAGCAATATCAAGCTACTGCCTTTCCCCCCTTGTTAAATGGCCAGGGAAGTGAACAGATATCTAAAGAGGATAGACAAGATGACAGGGAAAAATACAAGTAGAAACCGTTGAAAAGGCGATTACTAAATAAATGAGTCTTCTTGAAGAACCCCCAAAAGAATTGTAGGCCCCATTATGGC
Source organism: Acanthosepion pharaonis (assembly GCA_903632075.3). NCBI lineage: Eukaryota > Metazoa > Mollusca > Cephalopoda > Sepiida > Sepiidae > Acanthosepion > Acanthosepion pharaonis. Next base: position 494,048 of record CAHIKZ030000042.1, read on the forward strand.
ACCATTCCCGCTGGGTCCGCAAATTACAGATAAATGATGAACGCTTTAGTAAAACAAACAGCGACTTAGATCTTCCTGCGGAAACAAGACTTGATTCTTTCACGTCTCGGCACGCCTGGATTTCATTCCCCCTCAAAAATGGATTTCACAGACATCCATTTGGGATATACAATTTTTTTTTTTTTTTAAATTAGGATGGTAATGGTTGAAGAATTCCTTTAGACAAATTATTTATGTTTTGTAGTAACTTGGGTCGGTAAGGACACACAAAGATGTAGTCCTAGATACACACACAGACACGCACGCACACACATGTTTGTGTGCATGCACGCGAACGCGTGTGTGTTTTTACGTGTGTGCGGGGATGTATGGATGGCTGTGGGAATATGTATGCGCACGTGCGTGTAATACGTCGGTTTGTGTGTGCTCGCACATTTAAGCACACCCACCTTTTCAATGCTTTTACACGCACATGTTAGAGTATACCTGCACATGCACACAAAAAATATATATATATATATATATATATATATATATATATATATATATATATATAAATTTATATATATATATATATATATATATATATATATATATAATTATTATTAATTTTTAAATTTATAATATAAATATGTTATAAAATCACTACAAAAATAGCCATTTTGTTTCAACACCCTCAGTGTCTTATTAAGTGATGATGTTGAATGTAAAATAAATGGTTTTAAAAGTTTCATCACTTGATAAGACACCGAGGGTGTTGAAACAAAATGGCTATTTTTGTAGTGATTTTAAAACATATTCATACTAAAAAAAATTTTTACATCTGCTCTACTTTGTATTGAGCACTCTTTTAAGAATAGTAATTATTGGTTATTGGAATTCATTCCGTATACACCAATTATATATTTGTATATATATATATATATATATATATATATATATATATATATATA
>CAHIKZ030000042.1:500000-515000 GCA_903632075.3 Acanthosepion pharaonis
TTTGTTGTATCAAAATCTTACAATAGAGGATAAGCAAGTTTTGTATCCATACGTAGTTTAGGAGTTTATTTTTACATACGAAGTAGCCGAATGTTGATTATAATACACACAAATACACACACGTGCGTGCATATATATATGGATATATATTCATGTATATATATATGCATACTCATATATGTGCATATATATAAATTTACATAGATAGCTGTCAAAAGGACTAGATAGATAGATAGATAGATAATGAACAGGCAGAGATAGATAGATAGATAGATAGATAATCAAAGGACTAGATAGATAGATAGATAGATAGATAGATAGATAGATAGGTAATCAAAGGACTAGATAGATAGATAGATAGATAGATAGATAGATATAGAAAGGTGGAGATGAATCTATGATTATATTAATGTCGATGTAAATAATTCTGAATTTATTAATATTTGCACTGAATTTATGAATAATTAAATCGGGAAAATCAATTTTTGAAGACTTTTTTATATAAAAGTACATAAAAAAAATTAAGGATTTTTGTTTGTTTTTTCAAAATTTTTCTTCATATATATATATATATATATATATATATATATATATATATATATATATATATATATATATATATATATATATATATATATATATATATATATATATATATATATATATATATATATATATATATATATATATATATATATATATATATATATATATATATATATATATATATATATATATATATATATATATATATATATATATATATATATATATGGGGGTGATGAAAATATATTGCTCAATTTCAGGTATAGAAGGCGTGTAATTATAAAGTATGCACTGATGTCAACGCCAAGTAGTGATAGTCTATTTAATACTTGGTTGCATAATTCTGTCCTGTCCAGTCTTATTTATATATATATATATAAATGGACACGCAGAGGTGGCAGTCTGTTTCATGGTTAAATGCCATCTTTACTACATGACCTGATGATAGCGTTGAAATATGGAACAGATGCGTGTTGACCTCAATGTACACATTTGTATTTTACATACGCTCTGTCCCTGGTATGAAGGACTTCAAACCATAAATCAGATGTACCTTAAAAATGTATTTGCATCACACACACACACACACACACACACATATATATATATATATATATATATATATATATATATATATATATGCAAACTTATATACGAAATAAAATCTTTGTAATATATAAGTGTATGCATAAATATGCATATTTTTTTATATAGACATAGAGTCAGGAAGAGGGCGAATGGAAAATCTAGCTTGATTGATAGACTTGAATTGGCAAAAATATATTTGAAAAGACTATGATAGATAGATAGATAGATAGATAGATAACTTTTTATCTCGAGTGCCGCACTGGGCCTTACAGGTACTGTAAAAATAGATAGGTAGATAGATTTCTTTGTAAAAACTACAATGTCCGTTGCTTGAATAGTTCAAAAGTCACATTTGCAACTGTCGTAATTTCCGTTTTTATTAAGAAAAATGCCAGTCCAACATTGTTGATAAATAAAGAAATGACGAGCATAGTTTTTAATCTTTCAGAGAATAGAAGACAGTGTATCCAGTAATAATTAAATTATCGTTCATTCTATATAATATTAAAAAGTTGATAAGGTCCCTGTTCTTGAATATATAAATCTCGAAATAGTTTTTCCTTTCGAATAGATCCAATGATTAAATTAATTTTCAAAATGAAAGTGCAATATTTCTCTCTATATATTGTATTATAAGATTTTTTATAATGCATATAATTAACTTCAAAGAAACTAAAGATATGTGATTTTTACAAAACAACAATTCGGAAGTAAATAATTAAAATAAAATGACGTATTTAAGAATTATTTAACAAGAAAATCTTTCCAAATTTCAAGTGATTATTAAAATTAAATGACAATAAAACTCAACATATATTGATCAATATATGTGCATTCAAGATTACATAAACTAATATCATATTATAAACTTTATTCTTTAGATCGAATCATTTCAATTTCTGTCGTTAAAATCAAATCCAATTCTCTATGATCCAGTTTATCGTTGCAATCCTCTACTGAGAAAATTTGACATTGCCTACCTACTCTCAAATTAAAGTAAGAAACAAATCTTAAATAATTACAAGTTTTCAGGGACAGATTGATTCATGCCTTTCTTAGAAGGTAACTAAATGCATTATCAAGCTGAGATTTGAAGTCGGTTCGCGGCTTCAAAAAGTATCACACATACATACTCTCTCTCTGTCCCTCTCTTTCTTTCTCTCTCTCTCTCTCACACACACACAGACTCACATTAATAGATTGTTTCCTTACTTGTTACGGATATTGGGACCGAGATGATGGTGTAAAGGTTTCAAGTTTGATATTTAACTACGAAGCCTATACCGAATTAATTTTTTTACAAGATATTTCTATTCAATGAAGGTCGAACAATTATTTTTTTGCGTTCTATTTTATGAAATTATTTTAAACAAGCAATAACAAGTATTTGCTTGTCGAATTTCTTATTTTTTTTTTTTTTAAATATATTTGTATTTCATTAAAGTAAAATAGATACATATGTTTGTTTTTTTAGTGAAAAAACGAATGCGTATATACGCATAAAAATATCTTTTATTACTTACTTCTTTTTATTTATAAAAATGTCACATTCTAATTAACGGAGAAAATGGTTATGTATATTTTTAATTAACGGATGAAAAATGACATCAATTAACATAAGTAAAAATAATATGATAATATTTACGACATCCGATCAGTTTCAAACGCTGAAGGTTTGAAACTGATCGAGAATCATATATATATATATATATATATATATATATATATATATATATATATATATATATATATATATATATATGTATGTGTGTATGTGTGTATATATATATATATATATATATATATATATATATATATATATATATATATATATATATATATATACATATACATATATATATATATATATATCAACTGTAAAATCTGAGGAGAGGGCAGAGGATTCGGAAAGAGTTGGATGATATATCACGTCAATATCATTATGTTTGGAGTGATTGCTAGTGATGGCGACGTTACGCCTCCATTCATTTACCTGCAGGACCTCAGACTCAACACGGAAACCTATATCAAATGCCTTAGGAAGTTAGGTGCTCCCCTGTCTGAAAAAGGTGGCTGCTAGGAGACCCTATTTCTGGCAACAAGGCTCTGCGCCATGCCACACAAACAAGAGAAGCCAGCCATGGCTCTCAGATATTTTCACCGCTAAAATCTGGCCACCTAACTCCTCAGACTGCAAACACTTAATTAATATGCGTGGCGTGCAGTTGAGACAGAGAGCAAGAAAACTCCTGGTAACACCAATGATAAACTCAACGATTTTGTTAGTATTGAAAAACTTAAACAAGTAAAGTGTTCTGAAGAGTAGAAGAAGATGCTGAAGTCTCCAGTATTTTATTTTCAGTTTTTCGTAATTTAGATCAGAATTCATCTCTCTCTCTCTCTCTATATATATATATATATATATATATATATATATATATATATATATATATATATATATATATATAAAAGTGGACATTGAATTCAACACTCATAGGCGACAGGCTGTTTCATGCTGGAAACAAAGATTTTATACCCATAAACACTCGTTTTACAACACTAAATTAAAACATCAATCAGCTCTTTCAAAAATTTTGGGATTTCAAGGAGAAAGGTTTGAATCCATAGATACAATAGAAAATTATTAGTTCCGATCATACTCCTAATAGTCGTAAACAGAGGTATAAAATGCAATAATCAAAGTAAGCTATTTAATCAAAGGAATGAGTTAGTTTTAAAATGTCGACATAAAAACAAATTTAAACATCTATAATATAAATTTCACTTTATTCCATTTTAATTCTCTAACTTTTCAAATGTCGAATGGTGAACTATTTGTAATATCTAATACTTCCATTTTTTATCATATTAATTATATCTTATATTTTCCCTGTTCTAAGAACTCTCTTTCCTTTCATTAGTTACACCTCTCTAACTATACATTTTTATGGTTGTCTTAAATTTTTAAATATAAATCTGTATGTTTATTTTATATAAATTGATTTAACTTATCTTTAAAATTAAAATGTATAATTTATTTTATCATTCTCTACATTTATCTGTAAATATATTTTTATTCTTTACTATAAAATTATGTTAAGTATATTCTTAAATCTAGTATAACATATCTAAATATGTATTATTTTTAATCTTTTAAAGATAACTTTTTCTCTAAGAATAATTTATTATTTATTCTAGAAGGAACGTAGCCTTTTATATGTGTAACATTTTTTATATATAACTCCATTTTCAGGCCTCATTCAGTTTCAAATTAACACCACATTCTCTTGTAACACCAATTTAATGTCATAAGGTTAATATCCGCTTATAATTTTACAAAAAAATCTTCCATTTCAGGATAATAATTCCCCACCCCAACCAGCGTCTCGGGCATTTCATCTGATTGAAACATCGAAATGGATAAATACTGTATCAATTTTACGACAGCTGTGAAAGTTAAATCTGTAATTTCAACACGAACACTGTCTGTACACCAGGGCTGAATAAGACTGACATAGTTTTCATCGGTTGAAATTGATATATTCCCCGCTATCTATATGAGCCAATTTTGGATTTTGGTGTGTAATACTATATATATATATATATATATATATATATATATATATATATATATATATTCTAGCAGCATGACCCGGCGTTGTCCGTGCTTGATTCAAAAATTGTACGACTCATACAGCAATCATTATCACTTGAAATATTTTTGCCCTTCCTTGCATTTAAAGGAGTGCCCTTTGCCGTGCTGATGTTGCTACATGCCTTACTTCTTGCCTATCTCACACTGCGAATTTTTCTAAGTTCTATACTAAACATTAAATTTGTTACGAAAAAAGAACTAAACAAAATGAACAGAAAACGATCAGCTTTAAAAAAAGACTCGTAACTGGAAAAACCGAATGAAAAAAGAATGTCAACAACGAATACTTTTTCACATCCAACGCAGTTATGCGGAATCAGAATCAACGTAGAGTTTAAGCAAGCGAATGAGCCAATTGTAGTAAAGTGCCATGCAGATTTAAATTTTCCCCACTTGTGAAGAATGAAGTTATCGATCTTTTTGCATGCTAGCATGCTAGTTAACATTCGTTACAGTCAGCTGTTGACTTTCACGCTGGCCAATAGAATCTTCCTGCCTATTCGTGACAGCCAGCTATAGGCTCTCACTCTGGCCAGTAGAAAATAGCCGCAAACTACATGAAAACTGCCGTAGAAGCATGAAAAAATCGATTATTCCCACTCTCGATGTGAGTTGGGAAATGCAAATTTGGTCTTGGCCTTGTCGCTAACTTGGAGCATCTGCATGTAAATTTTGGTGCAAATCCGTCGAAAATTGCGGCCGTGCATTCGTTACACACGCACACATCCTGCCTTTATATATATATATATATATATATATATATATATATATATATATATATATATATATATATAATTTGGGGAAACAATTTCTCTTTTATACTAGTTTGAATAAAAACAACTGTTATTACATAGAAACAATAGGTTTTATGAATTCACATGTCTCTTGAAGAGTACTGTTCCTGATGAAACAAAATTGATTCATGAATAATTGTACTGGACATAGTACTATAACCTGATCCAGAAGAATCACGTTACATCTCTCTGATCATAGCTGAATAAAGATTCATTTAAACACATACGGAATGCTACCAAAATCTTTTGTCAACATACATGTAGAAAATAGATCTATAATATCCTCATCAACATGTAAATAAAACTAAAATTAATGAAAGTATGAATAATGAAACACAAAGAGACCTAATATTCAAAAATATCAACTAAGAAAACGGTCAAAATATACTGACCGTCTTTGAAAAATAATATTATCTAATTTTATACATAAAAATCCACATATTTAGCAAGAATTAAATAAAGATCCTTTATAATAGCTTAAAGAATACCCGAAAACGCTCGGACAAACAACGCATTCGAAGAATTTTTACGCAAACTCTGCCAAGAAAAAAGTACTTATTGCAGAAGACAAAAATCGTTACGTATGTTTTTTTTTTAATTTTCTCATTCAATTGACAAAGACAGAACGTTATACTGACAGTATTCGGATTTAAATTATATCTACCTTTCCGGAATATAAACACATATATCATATATATATAATTTATAAAAACACATCGAAAATCATCGTAAAATGTCTACAATACCAGCAGAACGTACACGAAACTAAAAAACTCCTTTCAGCAATTTAGTTATTCCCCAAAAGAAATGTCTTGTTCGCATACTAGAAAAATTTCAATTAAACGTATATATATATATATATATATATATATATATATATATATAAATATAAATATATATATATATATATATAATAAATATATATATATATATATAAATAAATATATATATATATATAAATAAATATATATATATATATATATATATAAATAAATATATATATATATATATATATATATATATATATATATATACGTGTGGCCTGACGATTGCATATAGCATGAAACAGACTGTCGCCTCTAAGTGTTGACTTCTATGTTCACTTTTATATTTACACACGCTGTATCTCTGATATCGAGCACTTTATCCCATAAATATAGCACACCTTAAGACTATATTTCTTCATATATATATATATATACACATATATATATATAGATAGATTATATTGAAAGTGTTGAATAGTGACAGAAAGTGTGTAAATATGCGAATGGACATCATCTCAAAAGGGAATGTCATTAGACTGTATCATAATTGAAAGTAATCTTCAGGCCTGAAGCATGAAACACTGTCGTTACTCGATGTTGAGCTGTCAACTCTTACATGTGTGTGTGCGTGTGTGCATGTGTGTGTGTGTGTGTGTGCCTACATACATACGAAACATATAAATATATATATATATATATATATATATATATATATATATATATATATATATATATGAGTGTGTGTGTTTTTATTTTAGTGTCTCAGTGGGTGTCTGTCTGTATCTGTTTCCGTGTATATTTCTTTGTATGTGTCGATATTTGTGACATTGCATGTAGAAGAATGTTTGTAAGAACGGACATTGTCATAAATATTTTATAGAGGTATATACAGATAAATGTAAACCCAAACACAACAGTTGTGAACGGACATAGACTTATATATTTTCAAACAAATACATACATATATATATATATATATATATATATATATATATATATATATATATATATATATATATATATATATATATATATATATATATATATATATATATATATGTAAAAGTTTTGTTTGCGGTAATATTTTGGCACGTATCAAAGTCGAAATATTATTTAATTACTATTAATAAAATATTAATTATATTTAAATGCACATAGATTGAAAGAGACAAACATACTAAGTCACAGAGAATTATTATCAAACGCATTTATACGAATGTCTATGGAGAACAGGCGAACACAATAGCAATATCAACGTGTAAGAAAAATAGCTAAAATTAATGGAAGAATTACTACTAAAAAAAAAAACAACACTCAAAGTAAGATCTCTGTTGACAATGTTTGGAAAATAAAAAAGAAATCCCAACAATATACATGTCTAAAAATCTACATATTCGCTTAAAAAGAAAAATCCTGGGTAATGCATAATAAAATAGACTAAAGCTCAGAAATATATATATTTTGGAAAGTATTTAATCAAATTATGCCCAGAAATGTAAAGGACCTGTATAAATATGAGTCAAATTAAAGAAAAAAATTATACACAGTACATGGTCTGTTGTCTGTATTGAAACTTGTATTATCGAACTATAACTGCCTAAATACTTTATTGTTTCATTGTTTGTTTGCTTGTTTGTTTGTGTGTGTGCGAACACTTACTTTATTCTGCTGATATGCATACAAACATAGGGATGTAATGATGATTATATAAGATATAAATATATCTATCTACCTCTCTCTCTCTCTCTCTCTATATATATATATATATATATATATTTGTCAAATAAATAAAGATCGAATGATTATGTATAATGCAGAAATATATATATATATATATATATATATATACATATATATTACTTATATAGTTTATATATTATAATATATATATAATGTATTTAATATAAAGTTATGTATATTTATTAAGTTATATCATTTGTAATTTTTTATACATAAAGCCAAATATATATAAATATATAGTTTAGAACGGCCCATGATTAAATGATTAAACATTATAGACATTCATTGTCTCTTATATTCAAAATATGTTTAAATGTATATATATATATATATATATATATATATATATATATATATATATATATATGAAGATACGCATTTTAAAGTCTCATATACTTAAATTAGATACCTCTATGCGATCACTAAAAAAAGAATATAGCATGATGAAAAAGACGACAAACTTGACGAAAATTAAATTTTATCATCTAAATGTTTAATTTATTATGAAGTGGAAAGACCAAATTTGTTTTTATTATTTTTAATTTTTTTCCTTCTTTATAGAACATTCGAAATTTTGATTAGAAATAACTTGTTTTTCTCTGTATCACCGGAACTAGTAAAATAACATAGACAACTTTTAGCACGTATTTTTTTTTGTATGACTCGCATTAATTTGAAAAAAATGATTGTTGGATGTTAAGGAAACTTTCAGAAACTATTCATAGATGATGGAAATTATTATTATATTTTTTTTAAGTCATGACAGAAATTTTTTTTTTATATATTTATTACCTAGCTAATTTTATCAAAACTCTAGAAATTTGATTGAAACTAGTTTAGTGATTACAACAGTTAAAAGCGCAAGGCTTTGAGGAATGCAAATCATGTTTTTTGTTTATTTTTACTTGGACCCCCCCTACCTGAAAATCAGCTCTGAATTGTAACATACAAATCTCAATAAAACAAAGATATTATTTAATTTCAAATGCTTTTATTGCTTTTAGTTTTTTTTATGAATATGGAAAATATTTTCTGAAAGCAAAAAATTTTTCGATGATAAATTAATTTTTAATACAATTATTTATTATTTCTTTAATTATAATGAATTTTTACATTGAACTTGTTAAAATATTGTAAAATTAGTTAAAAGCCGTATCAGCTTTCCTAATTGTCCTTATGTGATAGATCTTTTTAGCGCGTTGTAATTGTGTGTTTGTAATCGGGCTGTAATTATAAAGTACGGAAGACCAACCAGAATACAATTAAGTGGCGTTATTTGAGTTAAGCATTGTTCTCCGCTGTTAAGGTCTTTACTTTTGCGAAACACGTGTGGAGAAGTTAATTTGATTTTTGAATTTCAACTGAGAAGGGTACTTACAAGTATCAATATCATCTTATGAAATTTATATGATCTTATTTTTATATTATTCTCAGTTATGACATTTTTCTATAAATGAAATATCAAAATTAATAATAAAATGAATGGAAATACAAATAACACAGTAAAATGTAATAAATGTACATAAAATTATAGTATTTTATGTAAACTTCTGATAAAATTTCATCAGAAACGTACCTATAAATTAATTAGATATTTTTCTTATGAAATTTAATATCACTCTTAACAGTCTTATTTTTAATTTCCTTATAATATATTTTCCATAAAGCATGTGAAAGCTAAGTACAAAAGAAACAAAAATTAGAGCGCTGAAAATTTTCCTTAAAAATAACAAGGCAAATAATCTGTTCACTTTAATCTAAATAACTTCACTTCTCTCCATCCGTCGAAGGAATTATCCTCACCTAAGCAATCTAACCGTCATGAAAATGTTTTTCGCCACCGGCTTAGTTTTATTTTCAAACTACATCTAAGCTTGGTTCAAAATATTTTAAATAAAAATTATAATTTCTGATTTTCTTAAAACAAGTTTTGTAAAAATGATAATTGAGTTTTAAAAGAATTTCATTTTTTTCTAAATGGAAAAAAGGTTTGCCATGATTGTTTATGTGCCAATTTTGATGAATCAAAAAAAAAAAGAAAAACAAGATATTTAACGAAAATTTCGGAATTGCTAGGACCGATTAAAAAATGTAAAAAAATACCCCCAAAATACTTTGATCTTTACTCTTAATTGTAACATGAATATTTAGACGATTTAGTTTTCGTCAAGTTTGGCGACTTTTTCATCATGTTATGGAGTTACTTAACTTATATCTATTAAATTCTATACTTATTATATCAGTCTGCATCTTCTCACATAATCACGCTAGGTATATGAAAATATGCACATATACATTATACATACATATGAATATTATAGATATTATATAAGTATATAAAAAACATTTATATATATATATATATATATATATATATATATATATATATATATATATATTTCTCTGTCTGCTAATCAGACTGTCTCACTTTCTCTCTCTATATATATATATACATATCAATCTCTCCATCTCTTTCTCTCACTATATATATATATATATATATATATATATATATATGTATGTGTGTGTGTGTATGTATGTATGTATGTGTGTATGTATGTATTGTTTTCGGTTTATAAAAAAGCAAAATCTAACCGTCAGCATTATCTATTGATCTTTCCTCCCATGTCCGGATAGCCACCCACGGAAACAAATGTATTCATTTTTAATTCTTTTTTTCACTTCGTGCAATGTTTCGTGAGATTTATGTTCCTGTTTGATAATATAAGAAATACACAGGCTGACTGTTCAGCTTGGTTGATATTAAATCGACGGAGATCTTGCTTTCACAAAAGACAATTGCGACAACAAAGAGAAAAGTCCAATGATGTTGTGACTAAGAAAGATGCCGTCGTCGCCATAAATACACGCTCCAGTGACATTCTCTTAGAACCAAAGTCAAACAGGAACAATCTCTTTCTGTTTCACTATATATATATATATATATATATATATATATATATATATATATATATATATGCGTGTGTGTGTATACAAGTGTAATTTATTATTAGTTACGTTTTTGCGTAAACATATTTTTGGTCTATCATATGTGTATGGTAAATGAGAAATGATCACTTTGTTAAAATGTTAATATTAAATCATTTATAGGCAGTCAGTTATACTAAAACCTATGTTACTGAAATGTAATTAGGGATAGAGGAATATATATATATATATATATATATATATATATATATATATATATATATATATACTGTCATCTACAGAAAAGACGGTTTAGCTGTATAACAGCTCTTCACTGTGGCTAGACGTCCGGTTGCCTCTAGCTATGTTCGAAACCCGCTATAATAGCCGTAATAACCACTGATTCCAAACTCACACTTCCTTCCTCAGAGAGCTCAACCGAAATAATTTTTTAATAATTTTAATGTGTGCTATATTTATGGAATAAAGTGCTCAATATCAGAGATAGAGCGTATGTAAATATAGATATAAAAGTGAATGAACATTGAAGTCAACACTCAGAGGAGACAGGATGAAACAACCTGTCGTCGCTTCAATGTTCACTTATATATATATATATATATATATATATATATATATATATATATATATGTATGTGTGTGTGTGTGTGTGTGTGTGTGTGTGTAAGTTTCACCCCAGAATCATTTCTTAAAAGTGAACTTTTGTTCTGAAATTTTACCTGTAACTTTCATTCTGTGTTCCTCTCTTTTTGTCTCTCTTTTTTTCTCTCTCTCTTTTACACACACACACACACACACACACACACACACACATATATATATATATATATATATATATATATATATATATATATATATATGGTATAAAATGATAAATTGACAAAAAAAAAATCTTAGAATTTGCTGAAGCGTTTCGTCTTCCGACTTTTTCAAGGCAAAAATGAAATCGAAAAGTTTTGGTCATTATAGTTACATTCAAAATCCAGATTTGAAGATAGACGCTTCTCTCTAAGCATTTTTTCTGGTTAATGTAAATTACATTTATACTAATGGATTATTTTCATGTCGACAATATAGTTATATTGATCTGGTAATTTAACTATATATATATATATATATATATATATATATATATATATATATATATATATATATATATATATCTCCTTTGGTTTATGAAAGACAGTGTTCAATGCTAAATAACAACTATTAAGTATATATTAGTAAAAATACATAATATCCCACGCCGACAGGACGTGGGGTATTATGTGTTTATACTCCTTTCATAAAACATTCAATTGATTATTGCTTATTAGAACACTTATTCGACAAACTTTATCGGGATTAGAATATTGTGGATGTAGTGTGTGGGAATTTATATATTATATGTTACACACACACACTCTCACAAATATATATATATATAAATATATATATACACACACACGCAAACATACATACACACACACACATATATATATATATATTTATGTCTTGAAATTCGCTGGTATAAAGGAAAGTAGAAAAAGTAAAAAGTAAATATCATATTCAATGTGTTGTAAGACAATACATGACTTTACTCTAGGTGACTCTCTCGAACATGAGTTTCCTGGCAGTGCACTTAAAAAGAGGTGTGCTGGCATCTGTCTCAGTGTTGTTAAATGCAAGAAAGGAAGTAGGATACACCGGTAGAATTAAGATCAAAGCAACGTTGGTGTCGGTATGGATTGACTTACTGAAAATCTGGAATCGTTTTGACCTTGCCAGTAACGTGTGTGAAATATGGGAGTGTCTTTCTCAGGAAGCATTAAAGAACATCTTAAAACTTTCCTAAAAGTAGAAGAATTGAAATACTAAGTAAGTAATAATACTGAAGGCTCTGCTGGTTATACAAGATGATTACCAGCAATTTGACACTCACGGCCATTGCATTCTATTTGTATGTACTTTCAATGTAATAATAATAATAATAATATTTATAATAATAATAATAATAATAATAATAAAAGCTAAATGCCCAGACATAGTGATCAGAGACCGAAAAAAAATTGGGCCGTCTAACTGACATAGCAATCACTGCAGACTCTAATGTACCCTTGAAGATCTTCAAAAAACTATGAAGATAGAAGAAACTTGAAATTGAAAACTCAAAAATGTGGCACATGAGGACATCAACTACTCTAGTTTTATTGATTGGAAAAGATTCCAGTAGGCTCATTGCAGGGATGCCTCATAGCCCATGCCTTAAAGAACTACAAAAAATTGTACTCACAAGTAGATCCCACACCTTACGAAGGGATTTATCTATGTAAAATATGTGATCTCGGATATTTTTCGTTTGCTTTTTCCTAAAAAAATGCTCAGTGGAAAATGTCATGATACCATTTCTGACATTAGGTCTCTGGGTGGGACCCAGAAGGAAAAGAAAAGAGTATACACCAGAAATCAAACAAAATAATAATAATAATAATAATAATACAAGAATACATTACAGCTGAGAATCTTTTCATATATAAAGAGGCGAATTTGGACAATACACTGAAAATAACTGTAAGCCATTTATCAATGAGAAAAAATATATTTTCCTACTGAAGCATGCATTAGATTAAAAAGACTAAGTTGATTAAACCCATACTCAAATTTATTCTAGCGTATCAAAAAGTTCTGTCATGCGAATGATTTTGAAGACCATGCAGTCTTATATTAAGTAGAATAGACCAATTCATACACACACACACACACACACGCCTAGACACACACATACACACATATATACATGAACACACACAAAGACACACACATTAAACACACGCACACTTAAACACACACACACACATATATATTGTGTATTTAGGTTGTAATGATTCATTGAAATATGTCTGCTAAAATTGTATAGATATTTTATGTCTATTACTCAGACAAATCATGCTGTACTCGACTAAATCTAATGATGTGCTAGAAGCCTGACTAGAGGATCGAAATCCACGTACTCAAATCTGTCTGGTACATCATCAACTGTTTCGATGGCAGAAAATTATTGTTCTTTGCCCAGTGTAAAGAGAGTACGCAGCAAGTACGTCTTTACATCTGCGATGTCTGCCTGTATGCTTATAAAAAAAAGACAGTCGCATAAATTGATGAGAAAGCGATGCAACATTTACACAACTGCATTCTGTATGGAATTTCTTCAAAGAGTCTCTGAAAATGCTAAACTGAAGAACCTAAAATTCTTTTTATTTTTATTATTATAGTCTCTGTATACCAGCGGGAAGAAACCCCCAACTAAGAAGCACTTGGCGTATCCGAGATGGTCTGAAACTATCTGGAAGTGTTCCCTCTCTGACAAAAGAAACTGCTATAAGGCCACGGTAGAATCTGTCTTGTTTTACGGCTCAACAACATGGAAACTGATGAAACACCAAGAAGCATCACTTGACGGAACAGGCACAAGGATATTTCAAGCTATATTGGACATCAGCTGGAAGCAACACCCAACAAAAAACGCCTGTATAGATACCTTTTACCTATCTCAGTTTCGCAAAGAGAGAGAAGGCTTCGAGTAGGTGGTCACACCTGGAGAAGTAAGTCAGATCTTGTGAGTGAAATCCCATGGAACCAATTGCGCGGCAAAAGATCGGTTCAAAGACCTCATCACACCTATATTGACCAACTTGTACATGACTCTGGATGCGATGTCTGACCAAGATAGTTGGAAGAAACGAGTCAGGAGAATACGAGAGGAATTCGTGACCTGATAATGATGATGATGATGATGATGATGATATAATTAAAGCGAAAATGATATTCTGTCCTCTTAAAATGTGTTCTTTTATTGTCCTAGTTCCTAAAAGATTTTCGTATATTCTTTCCCACTCACTATTCACCACTGCGTGTTAAGTCGCTCTGTTGCCTGTCCTGGAGCGAAAGGATTAAAAATTAAAAACTTGGCACAGACATCCGTT
>CAHIKZ030000042.1:520000-587500 GCA_903632075.3 Acanthosepion pharaonis
CTTCCATTGACTTCATATAAATATGAATCTTATATTTATCTACATATCTTTCGATATGCCCTTATCTATCGATCTATGTTTGCCTCTTTATATCTGTATATTAGCTTAGAATATTTTCTCCTATTTTTCTAATCATATCTATTTTTCTCTCTTATTCGCTCTCTCTCTCTTTAGCTCTCTCGCTCACTCTCTCTTTCCATACATACACGCACACTTTATCTCTCTATCTCTCACACACACACTCTCTCTCTCTCCCACACACCCAGACACACACACACGTACACATATCGTTTCTAAATGATGTTATTTATTTGTTTTTGCTCTTAATGAAGTAAACCAAACAACCTTTTGGTTTTCCGAATGCCAGGATGAAGTTTCGTTACATGGAATTCCATAGAAGTAGTATGGATACTCCTTCAAACAGAATTTAAACATTATATATATATATATATATATATATATATATATATATAGTTATCTGTGAAGAAAAATTTTGAAAAAACAAACAAAAATCCTTAAATGTTGTTTAAAATGAATGAAATGTCGACGTCTGACGTTTCGGTTTAATAAACCTTTTTCAAGACAATATTCATTAAAATACAATTCAGTTCAATATGACAAATACGATGGACATAAAAAACACAAGTCTTATCCAAAACAGATAACTGAAAATTTTTAAAATGATCAGCCTTCCGCCTAACATGGTCACGCCGTCGTCACATGGGCGACGCTTTCAAAACGTATTCCTAAAAGTTTGTGATTATTTTAAAATGAAAAAGAAAATGAAAAGAATTCTATTAGGTTCTAAAATTTTTATGTGTATGCTTGTCGAGCATCAATCTCGCTAAAAGGAAATATTAAAGAAACCAGGTCTAGTATTCACCGTGCGTGAGATGGATATTATACCTGCTTCATAAATCCTCCTGAGATTTTTATTATGAAAATATTTTAATACTTTCACGGAATCGAAATCGAAATTATGATCTGCTTTAGTTGTGTGTACAACTAAAGCATTGTTAAATTTACCGAGACGAATATCTCGTTTATGTTCGAAAACACGAGATTTTACGGACCTACATGTTTCACCCACATATTTTAGGTCACAGTTTTTGCATGATATTTGATAGATGCAAGCATCGGATGTAATATGTTGTCTGCTGGTGCTATTTAATAAACTACGGATAGTTCTAGTAGGTAATATAGTAGTTCTAATTTTTAATGCATTTAGATTATGAGAGATACGTTCGGTCAAATGGTTATTTGGTAAAAAGATGCGACCAAACGAAATATTATCAGAGGCAGCTGAAATTGTATCTTTCATTGATTTTTCTTCATTCTGTCGGATTTATATCCATTTACACTTGCTTATATAGTTAGCTGTCTATTTAACTCTAAATCCCAGAGACACACATGTACATA
Source organism: Acanthosepion pharaonis (assembly GCA_903632075.3). Lineage (NCBI taxonomy): Eukaryota > Metazoa > Mollusca > Cephalopoda > Sepiida > Sepiidae > Acanthosepion > Acanthosepion pharaonis. The sequence goes on from CAHIKZ030000042.1 coordinate 521,420, forward strand.
TAGTGTCTGTATAAATTCTTTCATGAAAAATTGAATATTCATTACTTTCAAAGAAATATATTTCATTATATGAAATTATACATATCCAAATATTACAATATACGAAATTATATATACATGTATGTAAATATGACATAAGGGTGCCTGTGTAACTGAGAGTATATCCGTCTGATTTTGTATATCTGTTCTCAAATGATTAAATGCATATGATAATCTAGCATTTATAATGGCTCATTCATGAAATCAGAAATCAGATGTACTCATGGTCTCAAATTTATTTGTTGGAAAAAACGTATCAGTGAGTTGCAATATTCTCTTTGTATGAGTAGGCATGCTATGGAATTCTATGGAATTCTATGTAACGAGTCTTCATCTTGCATCCGGGAAATCCAAAGATTCTTTGGTTTGCTCCATTAAGGGTAAAATCAAATAAATAATATCAAGTTATTTAGAAACTTTCAATCTTATATTTAAAACATAGTTTTACGGTATACTATATATATATATATATATATATATATATATATATATATATATATCTGTCCAAAACAGATGGAGTAAAATTCACTGTTCGTAGCATTTACCTTTTAAAAAGAGGTTAATTCAAAGTAGAGTAATATATTACAATTATTTTAATGATAAAGATTTTAATAAAACATATTGACATCTTTACACAGAAGCTTTTACCAGAGATATAGAAATATATATATATATATATATATATATATATATATATATATATATATATATATAAGATCAGACCACTCTTAAGGTTCCATTATAATAATTTATTTCACCAGAGCCTTATTAACGAAAGCTGGATCATCAGATAACACTTCCATAAGTGGTCTGTTTTTCTTTTATTAGCTCTGGATTTACATCGAGTTCTCAGAATTTCATCCACCTTGGGACTACCCATACGGATTACCAAGTTTTTCCTAACTTATATATATATATATATATATATATATATATATATATATAGAGAGAGAGAGAGAGAGAGAGTTATAGATAGATAGATAGATAGATAGATAGATAGATAGATAGATAGATAGGAAAAAGCAAAATTTATATGTCATTTTTATAAAGGTAAAAATATTGGCCTTCTCTTTGTAAACAGAGTGAATGCTTACTGGGTCTGAATGTTATTAGAATCTAGGTTTCTTGAAATCCAGATTTTTTCCCTTCCTTTCGTTATATTCATTTAATTTACACCCTTATATATATTTCTTATATCCCAGAAAATAAACTTGATATGTCCTGGGACGAAACCGGTTATTCTCTTTTAGGACTTTGAAAATGCCATATAAATTTTGCTTTTTCCTAGCTACTGTTAAATTTTGTACCATATATATATATATATATATATATATATATATATATATATATATATATATATATATATATATAACCCTACAAATCAAGACTTATTCTCATTTCTCACCCACAAAAAACATATATGCTTACGGAGGTGTTGAGGTCTCACACTTATACACACACGCACAGGAATATACACGCTTAAACACAGCATACTCACTCACTCACTAAGAACCAAACAACACACACACACACAATTACCTGAGACACATTCCCTCTCCAGGAACCAATAAAACTGTTAAAATGACCAAGGGAATTCAGAACGGCATAAATCCATCAAGCTCTTATCTCAAATAACAACTTAAAAGAGACTGTTTGATCAACACAATGACTGAACAAAATTAATGTAAAAGAAAAATAAAAAAAACTGAAAAAAAAACAAATGAAAACTACAGACAAAAGTTCATTTTCTTCATCAAGACATTCATTTCTGTAGTTCACTGCTACCAGCAAGCAGAAAATTATTTTTCACTTGATGATGGCCATGTTTGGCCGAAATTAGTCGAGGAATCTAAATGAAATAGTAATAAAAACGAAGGAACATTAATATACAACCCAGTGTGTCTGAAGATTTTAATTTTTTAATATTTTTATTGTTTAACACACACACACACACACACACACACACACACACATACATATATATATATATATATATATATATATATATATATATATTTGAAAACTGTCTAAGTTTGGAGAATGGAACTAAAATGAAGTGATATACTTAATCTGAATGTATCTGATGGAAAACATCTGTATTTAATTTTATCACATCACATTCTTTTGACTAAATCTTCTTGTGATCGACTGATAAATTCTTTAAAGAAATATCAAATTTATGTGACTTTATAATTACAAACAAGACACCAATATAAAAAGCAAAAATAATTATATTGGCTCCGGTGTACACTCGATGAATATGATATGCATTCCCATCTTCCCACATCGTGCCATGTTTGTAATCCTTTGTCAAACAGGCTTAAGCCTAATGCTTCAAAGATTGTACCGAATTTCTTTCACAGTGTGTTTCTCTGTATCTCTGTGTCTGGGGTGCTGTTCATTTTCGAGAATATATGTCTTCGTATCTACTAGTGTGGATACGTAATTCCTGTTGCAGACGTCTCCCCAGACACATTTGAGTTTCTTCAACATTCACAGAGTCAAATTTTGTTTTTACTTTAAGTGTACTGAGGGGAGAGGTCATCACTTTTGAAGATGTCTTCTGACTCCGAGCTTCAAGAAACATTGGCAGAATTGAATTCGTGTCTCATTTTAGAAACCGTTCTAAAAATTTAATTAATGCCATTCCAAATGAAATTGTAGCTGGAGTTCAATGATGTTTTTCATTAATTAGATCAAATCATTATTCGGCAATCAAGTCTTGAATACCGGCATCTGAGAAAATTGACAAGTCTTACAGTAGCTGTCTATATTTCTGAGAATAGTTATTATGTACACTATTTACATCCTCTTTGTCGTCATATTTATTACAACGTTTCGACCGTTGTACGCCCCGGCCTTCTTCAGGTGGCTGTGATGTCGAACTGAACCCTTTATTTCACTCGCTAGAGTAGACTGTTCTAGTTCCACGTGCCTTAGTTAATGGATATCAGTTGTCTCCTGTTAATTCCCCTCTCCAAGTTCTCCACTGTCGTAACCGGGTATTGAACTCACACTCTTTGAGTCCTGACACTGGATCTAACCAACGCCTTTATCCACTTTGCCTTGATGACATCTGTGCATGAATTCCTGGGTATTATAATATACTTGAGACATTAGGTATTATAAACCTAATATCTCAGCTTAAGGATGCGCACATATGCTAGGCCAAAAAAATCTCCTGAGCGGACCAAGCATAGAAATGAATACAATATGAGAACCAGTAATATGGAGTGCCAGAGAAAAGCGATAATAACAAAAACAATGCAATATGAGATCTGGTAAAAACATCCAATGATAACAGCAAAAATTACAATATGAGCACTGGTAAAAAATGGTTGCTGACACATTAGGTTTTTAATAGCCAGAAATTCATACACAGATGTCCGCAAGGACACATGGCACAGAGGATAAAGACGTTGGTTATAACCAGTGACATGACCCAAATAGTGTGAGTTCAATAGCGAGAAATTGGAGATAAAAATTATCAGGAGATAGCTGACATTACACATGGTACATGGAACTAGAACATTCTACCTCAGTGTGCGAAATAAAGGGTTCAGTTCCACATTCTAGTCACCTGAAAAACGCCGAATCGTACAACGGCCGAAACGTTGTAATAACTCTGGCGACAAAGATTAGGACAATAGTCCGAATAATGTAAATAGTGAAAAGTCTTACGCTGTTTATTATTGCCCATATCTTTTTTGTTGTTATCACAAAGTTTTGGCCGTTGTGTCCCTGGCCTTCATCGACGTTAATTCAATTACCTCGATAATTGAACTGAACTGAAATTTGTTCTCTTTACATTGACTATATTTGTCTAGCTCTTATTTTAGTATTACTCAGTTACTGCCCATCCCCTGAGTACAAGTAGACAGGAATTGAACTCCCGATTACGGTTTCATCATATAAACAAACCAAAACTTTAATCCACTAGGCTATTTCTCCATGGGACAATTCCTTAGGCAAAAAATGGAGCCTTAGACTTATGTTACCTGCTTCCGACTGCTGACGTTGTCATGATGTTGTTCATTCTCTGAAGCTTATCTTCTCGAGGGACACTGACTATATGTTCAGCTATGCCTGATTTCATTGAATCTGCCCTCACTACGACCTTTTAATGTTCCTCCAGCCTAACGTCTAAGAGGCGGTTTCTTTGATGTTATATTCTCTATCATAAATGCAAAGGAATAGCGTACCCAGTTATTGGTCATGTCCACTCAATGTTACGTTTGAATGGGCAGATATTTCTTCGTAGATTGAAGCGGCTCCTTAAAATTCTCATATTCTATAAATTTATGACAGCTATATTGAAATCAATAAATGAAAAAGCGCAAGACGTATGTTTTGGTAGAAGATACCGAATGTTTGAAACCAATGTAGCAGAATCGTTTGATCGTCTAATTTTCTATCCTTAAAAGCTCTACATGTTAATATTTTATCTTTTTATATGTGTATTGAGCACCTTTTTAATATAACTGTTCACTGGTCTAATTCAACCCTGATCATTAACTTCATTATATATATATATATATATATATATATATATATATATATATATGAAAGTGAACATAGAAGTCAACACTTAGAGGCGACAGTCTGTTTCATGCTATATGCAATCGTCAGGCCACATATGCTGTTATTTTCTGGGCTATTTATATATATACGGGTTAGTGGTGCATTGTGGGTATTCTATTATGGCGGTTATTTTACCGGAAGTCGTTTGTTTATTTATTTGGGTCAAATTATATTGCTTGTTTTGATTTTTTTGTTTCTTAGTTTATTTATTTATTTATTAACGTAGTAAAAATTTGTTTATATCACTTATTTAAGAGTTTTGTTTTGGTTTGAGAATTTAATTGAAGCTATTTGTTCAATTTTGGGGGTTGGTTGTTGTAGTTCATTCTAACTATTATTTTGGCCGGAACAGTTTTTAATTTGGGATTGGTTTGTCTATTTATTTACTTGGATGAATTTAGGTCAATTTATTTGTATATTTTCTCTTTTCGGTTTTCGGTTTTTAAGCAACATAGTATTTATTTATTTATTTTATTTTATTTTATTTTATTTTTTTCTATTTTCTTATTAGTGTATTTATTTGTTTTTTATTTTTATTTTATTTTATTTTATTTTATTTTTATTATTTTATTATCTCATTATTATATATATATATATATATATATATATTAAGTTAATATTACTGTTTGTTGGTTTATCTTTTTTTTATTATTAAGGCTTCTATTATTTTTTATTATTTTTTTATATGGGAATAAGGTTATTATGCTCGTATATATGGGAATAAATAAGGTTATTATATATATATATATATATATATATATATATATATATATATATATATATATATATATATATATATATATATATATATATATGTTACAGGTTTCTGGCCGTCCTCAAGGACACATGACACAGTGGATAAAGGCGATGGTTAGATCCAGTGACAGGACCCAAAGATTGTGAGTTCAATACCCGTTTAAGGCAGTGGAGAACATCCATAAAACATGGCACGTGGAACTAGAACAGTCTACCCCAGTGAGCGAAATAAAGGGTTCAATTCGACATTCCAACCACCTGAAGAAGGCCGGAGCGTACAACGGCCGAAACGTTGTGATAAATATGGCGACAAAGATGAGGAAAATAGTCCGAATAATGAATAATATAAATAATGTAAATAGTACCTCATCTCAGAAAAATACATATATATATATATATATATATATATATATATATATATATATATATATATATATGAAGAAAAATTTGGAAAAACCAAACAAAAATCCTTAAATGCAATTATTTTGTTTAAAATGAATGAAATGTCGACGTCTGACGTTTAGGTTTAATAAACCTTTTTCAAGACAATATTCATTAAAATACAATTCAGTTCAATTTGACAAAGACGATGGACATGTCCATCGTCTTTGTCAAACAACATAATTGCATTTAAGGATTTTTGTTTGTTTTTTTCCAAATTTTTCTGTCGGATCTATATCCATTTACATTTGCTTACATATATATATATATATATATATATATATGGTTCGACAAAATGATGTGAACAGCTTGCAAAATTACCATTTTTTTTCGATTTCAGCATTTTCGGGCATTTGTAATCATCAAACCGGCATAAATGGTAACTTGTCAGTACGTTATTCGTTTACCTTGCTTTTCCACTTAATTAAGTCATTATTTATCTTCAGGTGAAAGAGTTACATACTAAAATGCGCGACTAGTCGGATTTTCAAAGAGGACAAATAGTTGGTGCTCGATTAGCAAGAGCATCTGTGACCAAAATGTTTGGATTATTGCATGTATTGTCCACGTTTATGACAGCTTGCACAAAACAAGGTAAAACATCATCAACAAAGAGTTGACAAAAAGAGACCGATGAGATTCAAAACAAATTGTCGCAAAAAGTCATAAAATATACTGCAGTAAAATATACTGCCATTTTTAAACCTCTGATTACAAAGTCGAACGCCAAGTTGAGACAAAAAAAATGGTGTGTTGATCACAAAATTTAGACATTCGCAGAATGGAAAAATGTTAATTGGTTTGATGAGTTTTCTTTCACGTTATTTTCTTACAAACGGCCGTGTTTATGTCTGGAGGACACATCATGAAGCCTATGAGCCAGATTGCACAGTCCAGACAGTCAAACATGGATGTGATTCGGTAATGATTTGGATGGCAATTTCCTGGTCGTCTTCTGGTCCTCTCATCACTTTTAAAGGTACAATTACTATAGATGAATCTTTCGACATTCTCAATGACAATGTCCTTACATTGGCTACCATACTTTTGGCATAAAGTTCCACATTCCAAGATGATATTGCCCGCATACACACTGGATAATATCATGGTTCGATGTTGTAATTAAACAATTAAAATTTTAGCTCTGTTATTCTCCATCAAACTCACTGTGCACTATATATATATATGTGTGTGTGTGTGTGTGTGTGTCTGTGGGTGTGTGCGTGTGCGTGCGTGTGTGGTGGAAAGGGAGAGAAGGAGAGTCTTACATACAATGACATATCGGAAGTTAAGAGAATATCCCATCAATAACTTCATTATAACACAAGTAAGCAATATACTGTAAATGCTATTTAAGTTAGCGCTCCTTAATAATCACTCAAATTATTTTCTTATCATTCACTGGTACTAGTTCGTCATTAATACTCTTAAACATGAACACACATTTGACGTATATTAAAGCGTACTTGCTATGTTCGACTGAAACTTTGCCAAAGGCCAAAGGAAACACAGCAACTGTATCGGTTGATGATTTATCGAGGTTCATGCAAAGTTTGATGTAGGTACATTGCACGAATTTATCAAACGTACCAAAGTGGGATGTACATCCTAATCTCAGTGGTATCGATAAAATTTCGATTAATTTTCTTTCCAACAATTTAAGATTCGAATAAATGTTTTTCCTATAATTGTTTTCGAAAAATGTTCACATAATGAACTCAGGTGGGTGGATGCCAATCAAATTTTACTACGTGCATATTTACATTGAAAGTAAAACATGTCAGAGGCTATCCCCTAGACGATGCTATGTCAAAGGGCAGAGTCTCGTCTCGCGAAACTGACTCCGTTTTTACGAGGTCTACAGGGAATTTTTGCCCGAGCCTACGGGCTCAGATACCCCACCATAAAACTCGGCCTTATGCCACATCTTGCTGCCTGGGGCAGCAGTTAAATACGTAAAAGCACAGCTTTTCCTAATACTACGAAGTATACTTCTATAATGATATATGAATATATGTATAGGATTGAGAGACTGTATTTAAGAAAAAATGGACGAGAGTAACCTCAGTATGTTATAACCAATCGAGAAAACCAATATACTACGTGTTCAGAAATTGTTACTGATTTTGTGTTCTTCTTCCAGATTACGAGCGTTTTTTGTGGGAAATTATATATATTCGTGATGTCTTCAGAGCTACAGGCAATCCGCATAAAAATTCAATAAGTTTCAAACATTTGGCAATTAATGGGGGAAAATTGAAATCCTGTTTAAGAGAGAACAGGAAGGAAGTGATTAAGGTTCCTTCAGTGGGATTTCTTATGAAAGAGAAGCATTTATATCGAAAAGGAGATAAAGACATCCGGGTTTAAATCATTGTGGGTGGTGGTCAAATATTACTCGAAAATACACAAACAACTCTCATATATCTAAGAAAACGCATAAACAGAAAATGTACATTCATACACACACACATACATACATATATATATATATATATATATATATATATATATATATTATTTTGAAATATATATGTTTGTGAATATATGTGTACGTTTCTACAGGCCTGCGTCAATATTGTATAAGTAAATTCATATGACAATGAAAGACCTGATTTTACAGTTACACAATACAATGCACACACACACACACACACACACACACATATATATATATATATATATATATATATATATATATATATATATATTATAATTGTATATTCATGGAGAAAAAAGTTCAATAGCGGATTTAGGTATTTGTATATAGTTTTTTTTTTAATATTTACAGTGCTTACCAGAGATTACAGTTTATAACGCAATACTGACAGTAAACATGCAAAGTTCCATGTACACATTGCAATAAGTTGTGATATAAGAAATATATGTATATATATATATATATATATATATATATATATATATATATATATAAATTAGAATGCAAATATATGAAATACACATATATAAATACACACACACACACACACACACACACACACACACACACACACACACACACACACATATATATATATATATATATTTGGTTGGATAGATGTGAGTTTGTGATCCTGGCTTTCACGCTTTAGCGATCGTCAGATAAACTGATTAATTTTTAAAAATTTTGGGTTTATGTAGATTGCGTGTATTGGTGTTATTGTGGAAGTGGTGGGGGAAACTTCGTCGCTTATGTCATCGTACTAACGCAAACATCGATGTATGCAGACACATATACATACTTGGTCGTCCGTCGGGACTCATACGTTTATAAACATATGTGGGCAGTTTCGGATATGGCATATGTATGTATACGGGTGGTGTTTGTGTCTATACATACTCATTTGTATGTTGAAATTCAAAGATTAGGAGTGTAGCGAAGATTTCTCGTGAATGTATACATGTCATATTTTTATTTTTCCAGAGAATAAATTTCTTCGCATGTATGTATATACGTGTGGTGGGGTTTGTGTAAAATTATGATAGGTAAAAATTATTATTATTTATATTTATTTTAAATTTTGAAAAAAAAAAAAAAACCGGGGGTTTATTTGTTATATTTAAAGCTGGTTATTTGTTTGTTTTTTATGACTGTGTATATGTAACAGGTAGAAATTTGTAATCCTTATTGGTTATTTGGTGACGTTTAATATTTAATATGCTGGGTGAGAGGGTAGTTTAATTTAATAATTATAGCGGGTCTATATGATATGATGTGATAGTAATGTTGCAATGGATTGGAGACAATGATAATATAATTAGCTAATAGTTATTGTAAATTGGTAGAAATGATTAGTAACGGTGGTGGGAGAATGATGAAACCATAAATGTCGTTATAGTGGTGGTAGCTTGAACTAAAAGTGAAGTGGTTGTTGGTGTTTTATTTTATTTTATTATATGTATTAATATATTTTGGTATAAATCCTGACAATAGGTATTCTGTGTAAAATTATGGTAGTTGAAGATTTAATTTAAAAAATATTATTGTTATTATATTAAAGCTGGTTATTTCCTTGTTTTTTTATGACTGTATATATGTGAGTGGTAGAAATTTCAGTTTGTAATCCTTATTGGATATTTTTATGGTGGTATTAAATATGCTGGGAGAGGGGGTAGTTTACGTTAATAATTATGATAGGATTAAATGGTAATGGTAGATGTGGTGTGATAGTAATGTGTAAGGGGGTTGGTGGCAATAATAATATAAGTGGTTAATATTTATTGTAAATTGTTAGTAGTGATTAGTAATGTTGGTGGGAGAATAATAAAAACCTATAAATGTAATTATTGTGGTGCTAGCTTGAACTAAAGTGTAGTTGTTGGTGTTTTATTTTATTTTATTTTATTTTCTATATTTATTTGTTTATTTTTATATATTATGAATCCTGGTAATAGGTGTTTATTCTCATGGTTACATATGGAAAATATATCTGATCTTATTGTTTTAAGGTATTAAATATGCTGGGGGAGTAATATACGTTAATGATTGTAGTGGATTTATATGTTAATAGTAGGTGTGATGTGTAAGTGACGGTGCTTGGTGTTCGTGGTAATGATAATATTATTAGTTAATAGTTATTGTAAAGTGGTAAAAGTGATTACTAATGGTGGTGCAATGATAATAACGATACATGCAATTATTGTGATGGTATCTTGAAATTAAATTGTGATTGTTGGTGGTTTGTCTATTTTATCCATTTGGTATGAATTCAGATAATAGGTTCTCATGCCTATATTTGGAGATTATCTCTGAGTTTTTTGATTAGTAAATTCTTTTGCAGTTTGCGTGATATTATTGCTACTTTTTCGTGTAGGCAAAGTAGTTATTTTTTTTTGTAATGTTGCTGTAGGCAGGGGCTTTTTTCAATATTTCCCAACTTATTGTTGGTGCGATATTTTTGTCTTTTTGCTGCCATATGTATGTAGAAAGTGTAGTGCTGTTCGAATATTTCCTGTTGGTGAATGAAAGGTTGTGATTGTTATTCCTCATCTTGAATGGACCTTCGGTGGCACCGATGTAGTGCATTATGTTGTTGTTTGCACTTACCCTGGCTTTGTATATTGTGTTCGTAAGTTGGTATTTTCCCTGGAGTGGACATGTTGTTCTGTTTCTGCACTTGCATATTGCATCCTTGGTTTCACTTTTTTAGGTTGTCATTTTTTGTTGTGGCTTTTGATTATTTATGTTTTTGGTTCAGCTGTAACTGATTTTTACGTTATTTTGTTAAATATTTTTGATAATTTGTTTGCTTCAGTGAAGTGTTTTTCTATTAGGTTTAGGGATATCTTGCCTATGTTCGTTTTAACGGTTTTGTTATATAGTGGATTAAACCAGATAATGTTTCTCTTTCTGTTTCTGCGTTTTGGCTGTGGAGGTATATATTGTAGTTGTTGTGTGTAACCACTTGCTTTTAGTGCTTCGTTGTATGGTGCTTTTTTGCTATTGAAAATGTGTATGTTAGATAAGTTCTCAGATAGTCTGCGGCTGATTGATTTTGGTGTTTGTTTGATGATAGAAGGTGGATGGTTGGAGGATGTGTGTACGTAAGTTGAGGTGTCATTTTCTTTTTTGCATGGGTCATATGTGTTGTTGATCAGGTTAAGAGTGACTTCAAGGAAGTTTACTATTGTTGTGCCTGTATTTATCTCTATTTTGAGTCCAATATTTTTTAGGGCGTTCACTATTTTCTTCCTGAATTTGTCTATTTTGGGGCCATTGGATTCCCTTATTAAGACAAGACCGTCATCTCTGTATAATCCTGTTTCCTTTCTCTCCAGGATTCTGGCCAGGTATGATAGGATGAGTATGCCTACTAATTCACCACTGCTCCATCGTAGCTACCCATTGTTACGTCAAACGTCCGTGAGTTTTACATTTAGCTGTGCCAGTTGTATAGCTTCATTTAATATGCTTTTTGTAATGGAAGTATAAAAATCCATAATGTCAAATTAGATGAAAGTGGATTTGTTCTTGTTATCTATCGTTTTAAACCACTCTATAACGGGTTTGGTGTTCTTTCACTGGTTGAGACCTAATTTTTCTCTTAGGCTGGTTTTGATATTTTCTAGTATCTTTTTACTAAATTTTCCTATCTCACCCTTCGCCGGGTTAATTAGTCTGAATGTGGGTTTTTCTACGAAGCTGGTTTTGTGGTCTTTTGCCGTGATGAAAGCATGTTGTTCAGCTAGTTTGTTTACTCTTCCATCTATATTCAATTTGGTGGCTATATTTTTGGCTTTTTGGTTTATAATGTTTATTGTGTTCGTGTTTGTCTTTTTGTATAATTGTTTAGTTTTGTTGGTTAAGAGTTGATTGTAGGCTGTAGGTTCTATAGTATATATGTTTGTGGTTTTGTCAGCCAAAATGAATACCTTGTTAGAGTTGGTTATTTTTTTCCTGTCGTCTAGGATTTTTTTCTGGAAATTGTCCAAGTGTCTTTTGAATTTCAAGGTTCTGACTATGTTTATCATGTCCTCCTTAGCATTTTCTTGCATATTGGTGGGCATTTTCTTGTATTAAAGTTGAATGTCTCGGGTTTTTCAGTTGTTTGTTTTTTTGGGTCGTTGAGGGAGAAATATGCCTCCCATCTCATTCGTCTTATTAGAATTTCGAATTTATCCGTTAGTTAGTGTTTGTATGAAGCTTGGGTAGGTATGGGGATGTTTTTCAGTGAGTATCGTAGGTCAAATTAATCCATTTTCCTTAAAAGAATAGCGCGAGTGCTCAACCCGTGGGTGAGCGAAATATACGTGAAAAGTGTGTGTATATAAATATAAATAAATATATATATGTATAATTATTTATATATTATATGCGCGGTATTTATTAGAAAGCAAACATATTTGGTTGGATAGATGTGAGTTTGTGACTCTGGGTTTCACGCTTTAGCGATCGTCAGACAAACTGATTAATTTTTTAAAATTTTGGGTTTATGTAGATTGCGTGCATTGGTGTTATTGTGGAAGTGGTGGGGGAAACTTCGTCGCTTATGCCATCGTACTAACGCAGTATAGTGTGTAAATAGAATGTACTATATAGATATATGGAACAAACTAAAATATATATGTGATAAAAATATTTTTACGGCATGCCGTCATTATGAGTTAAAGTACTCAATATCAGGAATAGATAGTGTGGACATTGAGTCAAACAAAGAGTAGCTACTGTCTGTTTCATCAAATATGTCCACACATATATATATATATATATATATATATATATATATATATATATATATATATATATATGTAAGCAAATATATGGATATATATCCGACAGTATGAAGAAAAATATATACGGAAAAAACAAAACAAAAATCCTTATATACGATTATGCTGTTTAAACGGAGCGCTGATATTATAAAACTTTCAGTTATCTGTTTGGATAAGTCTTGTTCTAATGTAAATCGTCTTTGTCATGTTGTATTGATAATGTTATATTTATGAATATGTCCTGAAGATGGTTTATTAGACCGAAACGTCAGACGTTGGCATATTAACATTAAAAAGCATAATCGTATATAAGGATTTTTGTTTTGTTCTTTCCGTATATAATTTTTTCTATATATATATATATATATATATATATATATATATATATATATATATATATATAATGGACATTAAAGTCAACCACCTATGCGAGTGACTGTTTCATGATAAAAGCAATCGTCATGCACATTCACAGACGTTTAGAACAAGTCCGAAACTTAACTCAGACTTATACAGTGTGTCCTGCTCTTTCGTTACTGGGCCCAATTATCAACAAGAGAATGTTTGTTGCTGTAATTGGAACAAATAATTATATTAAAGAATTTTTTATTTTTTACCTTTGGATTAAGTTATTTTTTTTTCAATATACTGAAGTAAGTAATGTTTATTTTATTTGAGATGCAATATTTTATCTTTAAACATATTATTTCGGTTCGAAACTCACAAGTGTCATTAAGGATTTTATCATATAAAAATGGATAGAAGTAAATAATCTTCTCCATGTTAATGTTCTTTGACAATCACTAGATTAAGTATAAAATTATATTTTTATTTATAATGTTTGTTTTTCTTTGACGAAACAAAATGTTAATATTTTAAAAAATATGTTGGATTTTCTGTCATTCGTAAATATAGAGATGACATAAAATACAAAGGTGGAGTTTTTCACTGTGAAATTAATGAAAATTCATATTATAAAATTTATAAAACAGTTAATTTTAAAAATTATATTCAATAAATTTAATATTTTAGAACTATTAAAATATATCATAAAAATGTAAAGTAGAAGACTTTATCTTGTCAATGTCGTCTTTTTCTTTTTTACATTTGTATCAATTATTTTAAACAGCGAAATACACAAGTAACTGTCATTATTAATAACTTTTTCACAGAAAGGTTTTTTTTTGCTATGATTTTTTTTTATAATAACAAATATCGTAATTAGAAAATCCATTTTTTAAGGGATAATTTGTGTTTTATTTATAATATGTGAGGTATGTTGATATCTTTCCTTGTAAGAAAACAAAAAATTGTAGCATTTTTGCATTGCTAATTTTCCGAAATTACTATAGAGAAATTTGCGACTTTGAAAAAAATTGAATAAAAATTTGAATTTATATTTTTTTTATGATAATACTCTTCATAACAGACAGTAATTGCAAAAAATAATTATTTACACACAGGTATTTTAAAATTGCTTAATTTTACTAGCATTCTTCTTGTCAAAAATATAAAACAAAAAAATTAAACAAATTAATATTTTTTAAAAATATACTTTAAAAATATTAAACGGGTTAATTTTGTTTGTACTTTATGGGGGAAGTGGAAAGGTCGATTCGCACTCCAACCCCCATAAAATAAGAATATTCAAATATTTTAATGAGGGACGTTCAGTTCACGATGTAACTTCAAAATAAACGGATCCTGACGAGTGAAACAATTAGAAATCCTTTAAAAATACGTAATTTCTCAAAGACAACGGAAAGTAACATAAGATGGCAAATTCCCTCATTAAAGTTCTCAATTCTGAATCAGAAAACCTTAGAATATAAGGTTCGTAGAATTTTTAGACACATTATATAGAAGTTTTACAAAATAATAATTTAAGTTACTATTTTAGTCATTTCAGTGCACCCAAATCTTTTTGGAAATAGTAAAAAATACAGTGTAACACGATGGAGTGGTAATTATGACTAATAAAATAAGGTTTGTGTATTTTTTCCGCAAGATCAGAATGAGTGACAAAGATGTTTAAAGGCAGTACCTCAAGTAAACGCACCTGACAAAGCAAACTGCTGTTTGTGAAAAACATTTTCCATCTGATTATGAAACAGTGGTATTTCAAGAAAAGTTAGAGCCAAAAATCCACCATCGATATTGTTTTTATTTCCCATAAGTGTATTACATGTTCCTCAACTAAAACCAATAAACAAAACTTCTGCTTGAATGTGAAATATGCAAAATGATGAGTTGGCACAGTAACACTAAAATAAAGAATCTTATGCCTCGGAAGCAAAATAATTCGTTGATCCCTTTTGTTTTAAGACAATATATACTCAGTTTTAAGATATCAAATCGAATTTTTGTTCAATTTAATAATTTTAAAATAGTACTGTAACTTTTCAAATCATAAAAGTGTCTTATGCACAGGTGAGTCTTATGTGAGGAACAAAGTGAAATTATGGAAGATGAAAACAAATACACAATGAACGTAAAAAGGGAAAACAGAAAGAAGTTCAAGTTAAAATGAATGAGCTTAGAAATAAAAGTAAAATTGAATAAAGGATAAATCAAGTAAAGAACTGAATGATAAATGAAATCGGATAGAAAAATTAACAAAGAAAAATCCTGAAAATATTTAAAAAAAATAAGAAAATGAAATGAAAAGGGAGATAATAAAAAAAGAAACCTAGCAGAGAAATAAATAAAAGTAAGACAAAATTAAAAATGAAAAAACGTCAAATAAAACTAACGTGATCACCAACTAAGCAGTAGCGTTCAAACGTCGAAAAAGAATTTAAAACTTCCATAATCATGAACCTTGAATGATGTATCGAATTTTGCAAGGTGCGTTAGATTATGTAAACTGTCTCAAATTTCGCCCAGTGAATTTTCCTGGCTACCCAAAAGCACTTGTAGAAAAGCCAATCAGAGTCCATTCCTCGTTTAATAGATTTATCCCGGGACTGGAAGAATACTTAGACGCCGCTTTTTGCGCACTGGGTGTGGTGAATCAGGCTCTTGTGGGGTGGGACTGAGAAGGAAGCACCGGTGCGCTTCTGGTGGGAAAAATTGGCAACAGCGCGAAAAATTGAGCTTAGGACAGGCTCAGTAATTCACGAAAACAAATAACCATGAAAGCGAGGTAGAAATTGGCGGGAGGGGCAGAGGTGGGTGAATAAGGCTGGTAAGGAAAAAATAAATATATAAAGGAAGAAAGAAAGAAAATGTGAAAAAACACAAACCTAATGAGGAATATGGTAGAATATTTTATAAGAATGAAAAAAGAAATAAATCGAAGAAAAAAGGACAATGGAAAAGAAAGAACGAAATCGAGTCGGAGCCAAACATGGAGAAAAGAATAAATAACACAAGGAATGGCAAAAATAGATATTAAAAAAATGCAAAGGAATAATGAAGAAAAGTAGTAATAAGAAATAACAGAAATGAAGAGGAAAGAAAAGAGGAATAAAAAGAGGAAAGAAAAGAGGAAAGAAAAGAAGAAAGAAAAGAGGAAAGAAAAGAGGAATAAAAAGAAGAAAATGTAATCGAAGCAAAAGTGATGTGACCTTGGCAAGGAAATAAAAGAAAGAAAGAGAAGAAAAGTGAAGAAAAGTTATTAGTAAAGAAAGAAAGAATGATAGAAAGAAAGAAAGAAAGAAAGAAAGAAAGGCCCTTGAAAATTATGCAAGAAAATAAAAGTATGAAAGGAAAATAATAGAGAAATAAAAGAAAGAAAAAGTGAGAAATAACGCAGGAAATAAGGAAGAACATAAGGAGAAAAAATAAATTAAAAATTTGCAAGATAAAAAAAATGGTAGAAACATAGAAAAGAAAGAATAAAGAAAGAGCGGTAGCAAAGAAAACATAAAAAGTAAACAAACAAATAAAGAGGAAAAAACATTCCACTAAACGACCAATATATCTTCACTTGCAGTTATTCTCATCTTCACTGCCATATTCACAGCGTTTTGGACGGTGTATGCTCCGGCCTTATTCAGGTGATTGGAATTTCAAACACAAACCCTTCACTTCGTCCACCGAGGTAAATTGTACTTGTTCCATATGTCATAATATAGTTCCATGTGCCATCATAATCATTGCATATTAGATATATAGAGAGACATAAACATAAAGACCGGAGCGTACAACGGCCGAAACGAAAATGAAAATTAGGATAACTGTCTGAATAAAGTAAATAATGTAAGTAATCATAATACCTCGTCTCAGAGCTATAGACAGATATATAGAAAGACATAGACGTTGTACGCCCCGGCCTTTACGTCTGTGTCTTTCTATATATCTGTCTATATCTCTGAGATGAGGTATTATGATTACTTGCATTATTTACATTATTCGAACTGTTATCCTCATTTTCATTGCCATATTCACAATGTTTCGACCGTTGTACGCTCCGGCCTTTATGTCTGTGTCTTTCTATATATCTGTCTATATCTCTGAGATAAAGTAAAAGTATTATGATTACTTCCATTATTTACATTATTCGGACTGTTATCCTCATCTTCATTACTATATTCACAACGTTTCGGCCGTCGTACGCTCCGGCCTTCAATATGTGCCGATATCTCTGAGATGAGGAATTATGATTACTTGCATTATTTAAATTATTAGGACTGTTATCCTTATCTTCAATGCCGTATTTACAACGTTTCGCCCTCTATATCTTTGAGATGAGATATATCAGTCACTTGAAGAAGGGCGGAGCGTATAACGGCCGAAACGTTGTCAACAGTGCAATGAAAATGAGGATAACAGGCGAAATAATATAAATAATGCAAGTAATCATAATACCTTATCTCAGTGATATAGACAGATATATAGAAAGACGCAGACATAAAGGCCGGAGCGGACAACGGTCGAAACGTTGTGAATATGGCAATGAAAATGAGGATAACAGTCTGAATAATGTAAATAATGCAAGTAATCATAATGCCTCATTTCAGAGATATAGACAGAAAATATTTCTTCGTTTGAACATTTTAATTGTGTAAGAAGATAACCTGTAGTCCGATTACTTGTTCGTCAAACTTCTTGATTCCAGCTAACATTTAGTTACAATTTATATTCCTATATACTATTTTTTAGTTAATACTTTTGATACGACCAAAATTTAATCAATGATTAGGTGATTCTCGAGTATGATATCTCTCGAGGTATTTGCGACCTAATATAAATGACGATACCCTCATTATTTCTGGAAAATTCTCAAGAAAAATGATGATCTGTTTACTGATTTTTTTAAATGACGTCAAATTAGTTTACACCCATTAATATTACTATCTGATGATTTCATGTAAAAAAATTGTTTATGATTTTTTAATATATGACCAGTTTAATGCTCGTTGCTTTTAACCCTAACTTTAAAGCTAAACACTAATCCTAATCCTATCTCCTAACCCTAACATATTTCATACTTACAAGACTTGGTAAATATTAGTTGTTTAAATGAGTAGTAGATATTATTCAGTTATGAGCCATGTTGAATACACGCTTAGGCGATCATGTATCTTTCGATACATGACTGACGAGGTAGATTTTTTTCCCTAGTAAGTTGCCCTTACTTTCTGCGGTAAACCAGTTGCCATCCAAATCTATAGGATATGATCTGTCCTGTTACATACCTGTAGCTGGAGGGAGAAGAAGATTCAGAGGTATTAGCATGTCGGAGTTACCTCATCTTTATTTCCCTAATTGTTCACTAGAGGACGCTCTCCCTACACCATAAATAGTGGCCGGCTTCTTGCCACGTTCTATTTTTCATTTCTTCATTTCAGCAACCCATCTACAATGTAAGCTCTCTCAAAAGATAGCGTCTTCCCACTTGTGGGAAAACGCCATTAAACACACATGCACGTACGTAAGAACATTCACCAAAATACAAACCTTTTACGTTCACACACAAATAGAAAATGTTAATGTCTTTGTCACTTGTAAATTTGTTGTTTAATACATATATTTATTGATATATATATATATATATATATATATATATATATATATATATATATATATATATATATATATATATATATCGGTCTTGTTTGTTTTCTTTACATCTTCGGTTGGACTTAACTTCAGTCCAATTTCTTCTTGTAGGTGGATCTTCTTCTAGCCGGAAATAAACGCACGTGTTTCTAATCTAACAACACTTAACCTACACGGCCCTCTACAAGCACGTAGCGTAAGTGAATGTAATGGATTCGACTACAATTCGAACTCGGCCTTACGATTCTTCAATCCGAGCCGCTATCTATTACTTCACTGTGCCTCCTGGTAGATATCATAATATAGTAGAAAATAAACGGTAGATATCATACTATAGTCGCATCAATGATTTTTATTAACATTTAAAATGTATTTCTTCTCAATGACTTTGATGACCATAACATTTAGGGTAAATAAGGATCAGAATTGATGCGTCAGTTTTCTAATAAGTAACATGTCCATATGAGCGTTATGATTTGTGATCATTCGACAGAAATATCTATTTTCAGATTATACTAAAACCAAATTGTCAGAGTAAGAAGAAAAACAACAAATAAAAGGAGAATATTTTAATTGCTAAAATCAATTCTTCGATGATTCGGCAAATCTATACAGGCAGATTGTAATTGTGAATCATAATATAAAGATAATTTTGTTTTGGACAAGGCAGATAATCAGAAGGGCTTTCTTTAACATCTTCAGCATAGTTGGTCATTTCTTAACCCTAGCCCATCTACTTAGGCACGTTTATGCTTCTCAACACCCACAGAACCAACATCGGGATTACCGTAATTCCTCATGTATATTACACCTTCGTCCATATCCATAATACGCACCCCTTTTTGGGCAATCAAACACTATAAATTGCGTTTCCTACACTTATAAAAAAGAAATGGTTTTAAAGATAGAATAATTTTATTCTAATTCAGTTTTATGATAATTCTTATTTTATTTTACATTTGTAAATATTGTTACATACGATTGTACTTGACATGCTTATGGATTTAGAATCGCTGAATGTTGGTGTCAAATTGTCGTATGTTTGTGGTGAGTAGTCATTTCGCAACTAAAATCGACCTATGAAACGGCAATTTTTTAAAGATATTTATGTAGCAGCCTAAATTTTGCTGATTATTTTTAGAAAAATGCGTATAATATATGGAGAATTACGGTAAACGACAACTATTTTCAGAGGACCTTATTTACTACAGACCAAATATGAGTCCCAATAGAGATGTATACGTTTTTTAATGTAATGTCAACCATAGAGTCCATTCTCACCTGATATTTGATATATTGCTGGGGGATAAGGTGTGTATTTATACCATTCCCATGGCGTGGCGCAATCGTTAGTAAGGTTGTCTCGCTAGAACAATTACTACTGAGTAGTGAGTTTGATACAATGATTCACATAGCATTTCTATTGGTCCACAGAGAATTAGTAGCCATAAAATAATTGTGGATTATCCACTCTTGTTTGTCGACCTAGAAAATTATGAGCCAGGAGATGAAAATTTTGAGCTGGCTGAAATGTTGCTGGACTTGTAAGACAATTCGAAACTGAGAAGAAGAGTTGACAAAGAAGGTGTCATTGCCTTTATATCGATAAAGGACTCACACCCAAATATTTTTCAACATGTAGAAGCAAGTATTATTTCTTTCCCTGCCACAAGGATGGTGGAATCTGTATTTTCGGCTGTTGTGGATGTTTTCAGTAAAAAAAGAAATAAATTAGATCTCAGCAGCAGAAGAACTCTCAGACTAAGACTGAATGACATCATCAAAATTGATTATGATATCGTTGTGTGAGAAATACCAAGATCAAGGTAGTCACTAGTTGAATGGACTAAGACTGAATGACATCATCAACATTGATTTTGATATGTTGTGTGAGAGACAAAAAGATCAATGTATTCACTAGCTGAATGGACTAAGACTGAATGACTTCATCAACATTGATTTTGATATCCTGTCTGGTTTACTAAAATAAATTTTAAATTCTAAATAGACTACGTTGTCTTTTCATTGAGTATTTTATTGTGAAAATTGAACAGCCTAAATGTAAAAGTAGGAGTGGTCCATTTGAATTTTTTGAAGAAAAAAAATTGCTGAAATGAGCTGAAAAAGGTTGAGAAGCAATGATCGAAGATACGCTTTGAAAATCACCATTGCCATGTAAATTATCATACCATTCCCATGGAAAGTGAATATTACAATCTCGAATGGAATTCGGGAGGTGCTCACCGACTTCTCGATCCCTGTCTCTCGCGATTACGCGACATGGACATAGGCAAATCATAAAAGTGTAACTTACGTCGAAAAATAAAACTAGAGAAAAGGAAGAGAATCTGAAAAGTTTTATGGAAACACTCTCATGACACGAAAAACTTTAGACAAAGTCAAATTTGTTGCAAATCAGAAACAAAAATCAAATTTTGTTTAAATTTTAAACGTAAAATATATCGAGGAATTCTTGAGATTAGAATTTCTACAGTATCTGTTTCGATCAATCTATTTCGCTATTTAAGAGAAAGACAATTACAACGAGATGACAAGCACATTTTGTAGCTTAACTAATGTGGAACAGAGACTAAGAGAAGAAACAAATGGACCATCTTTAAGCATTCCAAATTATGATAGTTGTTCTGGCAAAAGATCAGGAAAATATCAGCAGATATAAATTATAAGAAATAAAAGATGAAAAATTACCGAAGTCAGTAAGAACACTCTCATAATATTTTAAAGTAAAGTGGAGATATTTTGACATGGAATCTCAAAAAGATGTTTTATGAAAAAATAATTCAGTAAAAATGGATGTCACATTCGAAAAAAAGGTTGCTATTTTTTTGTAAATGTTCGTTAGTTAGAATATTGCCTGGTGTACGCACAGCATCCGTGATCATTTGAATGAGATAACTGGATAAGGAACCAAATAGATAGACAGATAGATAGATAGATAGATAGATAGATAGATAGATAGATAGGGAATCGACTGTAATAGATAGATATATAAACAGACAGATAGATAGATTTGAACAATCTCAGAAAAATAGATAGATAGATATGAATCGACTGTAATAGATAGATATATAAACAGACAGCGAGATAGATAGATAGATATGAATCGACTGTAATAGATAGATAGATAGATAGATAGATATGAATCGACTATAATAGATAGATAGATAGATATGAATCGACTATAATAGATAGATAGATAGATAGATATGAATCGACTATAATAGATAGATAGATAGATAGATATGAATCGACTATAATAGATAGATAGATAGACAGACAGCTACACAGCTAGCTAGCTAGCTAGCTAGATAGATAGATAGATAGATGGATGGATTTTTGGAAGGATTATAAAAGGAGAAAATAGAAAATGAATAGAAAAAGAAAAAAAGATACAAAAAGTATTTTGAATAAATCAGGTAAAGAAGAATTTAAAAAATAAAAAAGTACGTAAAAGTGAAGAGATAGAAAAAAACTGGAAAATGAAAGAAAAGATGAGTGATACTTAAAAGGAGGAAAAGAAAATCAGTGGTATGATAGGGAAAAGAAAGATAAGAAAATTGAGAGAGAAAAAGTTGAAAAAGATAAAATATGAATCAGTATGGGAAAGAAGAAGAGTGAAAAATTGAAGAGAAAGCAGGAAAAACAATGAAAAATAAGAATAATTAGTTAATTAAAGAAGTGACAAAGTAAGTTGAAAAATAACAAAGCAAATTATGAGAAGACAAAGAAAAGAAGATGAAAGATAACAATAGAAAAATAAAGCGAATAAAATGATGAAGAAAAATAATAAAACGATGAAGTTAAACTTAAAAGAACGTGAATGGAAACTATTATACCAACGGTCACAGGAATGGAAAAGAATTAGAAGTCAGAGACTAATTTCTCTTCATGCAGAACTAAGTAATGTAGGGAAATAAGATCTACTGCGAAACAGAGTGAAATAATGTCCTTCAGGGGCGCATAATTAACAAAATCGATGGAAGAACTAAAAAGTATAGGGAAAATAGGTCAAAGAGTATAAACGCTTTTTTAGAAAATAAAGATAATTAAAAACCGCCCCCCGCAAAAAAAAACAATTCTATTTGACTTAGCAAAGAAGGAATATCAACTTAAAAAACGAAACAAAAACAAATATATCTTTGTATATTCTGGACTTTATTGTTGATATTGAGACCCAGAGATCATTGGAGGTGTGAAAAATATATAAATGGTTTATGGAGAACTTAGATCAACCTATGTCTATATAATTATTAATTTTTATTTTTACTTCTCAGTCTAGACTAATGAGTTCAAATTTTAACTTACGCTCTCTCTTTTCCATTATTCATATGAATTCCTTCCTAGATATATTTTTCTTGAAAATTAGAAACTGATTCCAGAAACGAAAAGCTTTTATTTTCATGGAAATGCTTGCAGATAAAAGCATACGTACGTACATACATACAGGTCTTCGGACAATTCCTCGCGGAATTTTCTCCAATCTTTTCGTAATTTGGAAAAGTCGATCATTAGAATTAATCAACGCAAAATGACTGTCGGTTTTAATCGTACTTGCTTTAACGAACAATTTTACTTTTTCTAAATGCACTGAATATATATATATATATATATATGTATACACATACGTATAGATAGATAGATAGATAGCTATTGACTAGTCTTAGATAATTGTTGAATTATAGATAGAAAGATAGAGATGATGTTGACTATTATTAGATAGATTGATAATTATCTTGTCATAGATCGACCGATAGATAGACGTTGAATAGATAGATAGATAGATAGATAGATGTTGACTAGTTTTAGATAGTTAGTTGGATAGAAAGGCAGACAGCCAGATAGATATATAAATACATAGATATTAACTAGTCTTAGATAATTGCCTAATCATAGATAGATTGGTAGATATGAAAAAAATAGATAGATAGATAGATAGATAGATAGATAGATAGGAACAGATTACATATACATAGACATATCGTAAAAAAGCTATCCTCGCTAACACACCAGGTCACCTAAACAGATAGATAGATAGATAGATAGATAGATAGATAGATAGATAGATTTCAAACTCTAGCTTCAGTTTTCGCACAAATACTCTTAGAATGTATGAATTCATTTCTTCTTCCCGAGCTACCGTTTAATAGCAGGCCAGCTGGCCTCTCTGTCTGTGTTTGGCAATCAGTTTTACAGAAGGAAAACTCTGAAATCCAAACTTGTTGGCTCTGGGGTCAGAAAATCGACCATGTAAAAACTTACTTGCTTGCAAATCAACGTCACCTATAACTAACGAACTGCGTAAGTGGCCTTTTCCTCCGCAGGAAGTCTGTAACATTTGTTGGTAAAATCTTCAGGAACTATTTATAGGATCAATAAATACGATGTTTATATTTGTAACGTTTTCATTTACTGAAGATTCGTTCTGAAAGTATCAGCATTGTACAATTAAACTCGATGTAAATACTTTTGTTTTCTGTCTATATTTCTGAGATGAGGTATTATGATTAATTTCATTATTTATATTATCCGGACTGTTATCTTTATCTTCATTGCCATATTAACAACGTTTTTACCAAAGTAAGCTTCGGTCTTCTTCAGGTGATTAGATTTTCAAGCCAAACACTTTATTTCATCCCTCGGGCTAGATTGTTCTAGATCCACGTGCCATGCCTCTTCAAGATATCCCAGTCCTTTTGCTTTAACTCAACACTCCAAGTTTTTTGGTTCACCACTGTACTGAACTTACAACTCTTTCGGGTTAGTCACTGGATTCAACTAATGCCTGTATCCACTGGGCCAGGTGTCCTTGACAAAGATTTGGGAGCTCAGTACCTAGCCACTGCAGTGGTGAAGCAAAACATATTAAACATATTAAAATTTGAGGAAGACATTGATCTCGAAACTGGTTGCTCATGAGCCGGATAAATATAGTCCGCGCGCCGAATGTGGCTCGCGACCAAGGGTTCAAAACACCTGCTTTAGTATACAGATCGTTGCTTTTGAACTTCACTGCTGAAAAATATACCATACACGCTTGTGCAAATTGATTGAAGCAACAGATTTAGTTTCTTTTCTCTTACTATACGGTCAGTTTTATACCCATTGGAGTGACAAGGTGCAATCGATTTCTACTTTTTCCTCAGATTAGGTCATTTGCAGTGCTGTGCAGTAATATTAATCTATTTTCAGGGTATATGACGCAATTTGTTTGATCTTGAATATTATTACGTCTTTCGAGATTGCATCAGATATTTAACACACCTAGGCACCATTGTCTCGACTGTCGATTAGTTGTCCTACGGCCATTGTCTGCGATGGACGTTACTCCACTGAAGCGTACGAAAATTGTAAAGCAGCACGAACACACTGTCAAGCCTTACCAATGAGCAAATCAAAGTACTAAAGATCTGTGTTTAATCTGCAAGGAACGACTTCATAGAATGGACATCCGAAATAGTAGCATCTGCAATGTGTTATGTTTCATTGGAAAAATACCAAACGAAAGTAAATGATAACGGAATTATTCGTTTTATTTCAATTAATTTGAACAAGGGTATAAGTGTCGGTGTTTATTTTCACATAATCGCCAAATTACAAATAAATGTTCTCTCTACGCATTAACCGAAAATATAAATTGACCTCCTCCGCAATATTGTCTTTGTTGAATATATCAACCAAGGACATAAACCTGAAACAAGCAAGGAGGGCATTTAATGTAGCTCTACTTTAGTCATTAAAAATAACTGCATTAAAACAATTTGTCCTAGCAGGCATGGTGGAGTAATGGATAGCGGCTCGGATTGAAGAATCAGCAGAGCCGAGTTCGAATTCCAGTCGAGTCCATGACATTCAGTTACGTTCTAGTACCATTGGGAAAGGTTTGAATCGTCTTCTTTTGTCCCCAGCTATCGGTAAATAGCAAGACAGATAACCATGGATAGCAACTCGTATCCTGTAGAAAGAAATGACAACTTACTGCATGAAAAGATCTGCCTCGTCAATCAAGTATCGAAACATATATGATCGTTTAAGCGTGTATCACTCATGGAACATAAATGGCGGTCATATATTTATTCGCAAAATATGCACTGTTCTCATTGTGATTTTTATATACAGTTGCTAATTTGCTTGTTTTCAATGTTTTAACATTCAACACCTTTTCTTTCTGTCTACATTCGCAAAAGAATATTCTTGCTATCTGTCCCCTTTTAAATTAATCTCTTGTTTAAAATATTCGTAAAGTCAGTATTTCAGTATTTTTTTTTTTTTTTGTTCTTATCATTTCAATATATTTATCTCATTCTTATTCTTGTCGCTATTATGCTTAAACTTTTCATATAATTTTCAAAGAAGCGTTTCTATCATTCAGTGACATTGCAATATCTTGCACCTCTTTTCATTTGATACATTGACGGCAATCGTGATTCATCTGAAATAAAAAAAAAAAATAAGAACCAATAATTATAATATTGCATCCATCTGTTTATAATAATGAGAAAATATACCGAACGGCATAATTAATCTCAGGTTACTAAATAAAATGCGCAAAATATTTCTAGTAAAATATACTGTATTTTCCGACTTACAATATGCTGCAGATTGGAAGACGCAACATAATATTAGAAAGAAATTTCTAAGAAAAAATGTCATTCTCATACAACAACACATTCACCATGCGTCCCTCACATACTGGCTCCACATATTGTTTACATTAATCACTCGTCCGATTTTGTTTGTATGACAATAACATAATAGTCAAGGGCAGAAAGGCTCCCTCCGCTGTTAGTAGACAGAACATGTGGCTCGGCTCCAGGAAGGTTTATAGTCTTGGAAATAATTGTAACAGCTAAGTACTGAGGTTATATCATATAAAAGGCTGAATTAGATAGATAGCTAACATTATAGTGTAATGACGAAGCATACAAATCCACATCCCTATCAGTCAAGCCAATTAGGTGACCGTCCAAGCTTACTTGGAAGACACACGTGTATTTTTCTGCCTATTATTTTAGAAAAATAGTGCGTCTTGTAAGCCGGAAAATACACTATTTCAAGCTGAAATTCATATTGTATATTTAACAACTGCTGGTAGATTTACAACCATCAGTTTATTATTTATTGCCCTGCATAATAAACTCATTATTAATAACGGCAGATATAAAATAAAATTCAAAATTTGCCAACTGTCCAATGTACTTGTTTAGCTATTTTTAAAATATTCTCATAAAAAATGATACTCTCTGGATAAAAATGTATTTGTATGTCTTTAATTGGCGAGCATGGATTAAAATATTATCCTTTAATTAATCCTGAATTTAAGAAAATCCTACAGACTTGTTTCGTATTTGCATCTATAGTATCAGTTATGTACCATGCCTCATACATGACTGACGAGGCAGATTTTTTCCTGCAGTAATCTGCCATTGATTTCAGAGATATACCATTTGCCATCCTAGGCCATAGAACCCGGTCTGTCCGGCTATTTACTCATATATTGAGGGAGATGAAGTGGATTAGCATGTAAGAGAATATAATGGATTAGAGTGGAATTCGAACGCGGCTCTCCGAAATCTCAATCCGTGCCGCTATCCACTACTCCACCGTGCTTCCTTTATAGTATAGTAAATTATAAAGTACAGGCTGTCCACAGTTATTAGAGACAAATACGAAAGAAAATTGAAATTACAAACTAAATTGGATATTGTTGAAATGTTTACATAATAGTAAATTTTTGTATGAAGAACATCTAAGCTATGTTCAATTTTTAATACTTTAATTCCGATCTGAGCTAGAAAAACAAAACAATATTAACTGCAGTCAGAAACATAAAAACATAACATTAATAAAAATCTCAATATCATTAAAAGAACAAATAATATGCAGCAAAAAATTTAGTTACCACATCAAAGATTTTTCGTAATGACTTAGACGTTAAAATTAACTAAAGACTTTGTGAACATCTGTATATGGGCTATTCATAAAATATTTAAATCGGATTATCAAAAAATATACACCTATTATATATGTTTGAATAAAATTGTAATTTTCAAAGAATATTAGATATATACATTATGCTTGGATATTCAGTAATCTTAAGTTATGTTTCTGTATCTTTATCATTGTCACAGATTAACTGAATTTTGTAACTATATATATATATATATATATAAAGGTTTGTGTATATGTGTGAGTGTGTGTGTGCGCGCGCGCTTCTAGTTACTTATATATGTTTTTGTGAGTCTGTGCGATTGTATTGGGGAATGAATGATAAACTAACAAAAATATTAATGATGCGTCTCCTTCCGAGAAATTTAGAGATTTATCTGTACTGCTATGTAACTGTGTATGTCGCTATATATATATATAGAGAGAGAGATAGACAGATAGATAGATAGATAGAGAGAGAGAGAGAGAGAGAGTTAACCAGGATCGTTTATATGTCCGACTGACATTTTAACATCACATAAAATGAATTTCAGTATTCATAATTACGAGTGAATCTTTTACAATTTACATTACTCAGTTTTTATTGCCTAATAGAGAAAACTTATTTCCCTTCTCAATTTTAAAAAATTCATAAATTTCAAAGTAGCTGTTTTGCAATATCTTTTCAAAATGGCGTTTTAAACTTTATCGTCAGCAATTTAGTGGGGTGGAGATTTTATAATTAAATTTTTATTTATTCAAATAAAATAATTTCTGTACTGAAAATTTCAAGCTATGTAAAATTTTAAATCAAGACTTGTGACTACACCAAAGTAAGAAATCTTTAATATCATATTTTGAGAATCTTACGATAATTATAGATACTCGCACAATATTCCGTATATATGACAAGCAAAATGTTTGAACCTATGGAATTGCTTCAATTATAACAATTTTACATCGTACACAAATCTCTCAAAGGATTAGCTAAGCTAAACAAACGGTTTTGCCGACGTAAGAGTTAATATCATTGCATGTATATTGATATGTCCCGGAAAGGGATATATTTGTTCAAAATAGCACAGTGGTTGTTCGCTACTGTAACCTGGTAGGAGAATCTAGCAGGTAACCGTAATGGACTGGTCCTTGTCGTAGTGGTAGGCAAAAGGCGTAGGCAATAGGCGTAGGCAATAGGCGTCGTCCATGTACCTCCACATCAGTCTGTATTTATGGCTGACACAGGCCAATCATATTACTGTGAGGGTGAACCCAGGTGTATGCATATTCATTACATCATATATCAACATACAGGAAATAAATTGTTTATAATTTGTAAGAGAAATAACACTATAACATGTTTCGCCTGTGATCCGCATCATCGGAAAATCAGTTTGTTTTACAAGAACAAACTTCTTATCGCCCACACTCCAAACACACAAAAACATTGCGATTCACGTTAAGCGTCTGAACAATTCATTTTTAAATTTATTGTATCGTTATAAAGATTGTATTGTTATTACTTATTTACAATATGTTCTCTGTGTCGCGCTAGGTTTTTCTCGCCTGAGTCTATCCTTCAAATCTACAAATCAACCATTCATTGAATTCTGTTGCCATATATAGTCTGGTTTCCCCTCTGTTCGTCTCAAGATCCTCGACAAAATCCAGAGAACGGATATGCAATGTGATAGGTTCCGATCGGGCATCTTGTCTACAGTCAATTTCTCACAGACGTGCTGTGGCTTCCCTCTATCTTTTCTACTAATATTTTCATTGCAACTGCTCTGAGGAGCTACTTACACTGGTACCCCAACCGCATGAATTTAAGCGTGCTACTGGTTTCGCATCTCGGCCCCACCCTTTCACTGTCGAAACGGTTAAATGTAGCCGTCACTTCTACTCCAACAGCTTCTTTTCTCACACTACCCGACAGTGGAACACCCTTCCTCCTACTTGCTTCCGTGATGGTGATAATCTTCAAATATTCAAATGTAATGTCAACCATCATCTGATACCTTGATCCTGATCCACATCCTTGTCTATATCTTTTCCTCAAACACCCATATTTAGTCTTGTTCTCACTCTCTGTAACCCTTTGCTTGCTTGTGTAACAATCTCTTGCTTAGGGAAAAAAATATATATATATATATATATATATATATATATATATATATATTATTTTAATTTAAAGAAAAACAGACTACTTTAAAGTTCCAATGCAATAATTTATTTCCCCAGAAAATTTCATTTTTGTCTTGATCTTCAGACTTCACTTTCAAAATGTTAAACGAATAATAAATTTAAAATTTACACTTCTGACGAGCAGTATTAAGCTTTTATAAGTTGACTTAGAGGGTGGTGAGTAATGGTACGAGAGACATGGTCGAGTTTAGAGAGGGAAGGGAGTGTTTTAAAATTTATTTTTTTATTTCTTTCTATTATAATACTTAATATTGAGGAAGGAGGGGGTAAGGTTCAGACATTGACCTATTTAATCGGTCAACTCAACGGAAATGATATGGGAAAAGGAAAAGGAGAAAAAAAAAAGGAAAAAAAAATATGTTCGTGTGCGTTTCTGTGTGTGCGCGTGCTCGATCGTTTCATCCCGTGTAAGGTGATAGTATCACTAAAACGCAAGGGGTACTGAGAAAGAGGGAGAATGTTAGTGAGAAGAAGAGACAAAAAGAAGAGGATTCAGTAAGATAGTGATTTAGCATTTAAATTTTTGAAGCTCCTATCTAAGGGGGGGGTTAGGAAGATAATTTCCCGGGCAAGAAATACAAGAAAAGAAATTAATAGAATAGAACATACGGGTTTATCTATCTAGTTCAGCAATAAACATGAGACTATCTAAGAGAATGCTTAATTTCAAGTGATTAAAAGAACAATTAGTCTAATGTATCAGAACAATGACTTTAAAAATGGTGGACTCTCCCGTCATATTCGACGTATGAATGTCAAGCTAGGAACCGATAGCCAGACACCAGCACATATGATTTAATTATCTGTCTATATTTCTGAGATGCGGTATTATGTACACTAGTCACATTATTCAGACTATTGTCTTCATCTTTGTCGCCATATTTACTACAACGTTTCGGCCGTTGTACGTTCTGGCCTTCTTCAGGTGGTTGGAATGTCGAACTGAACCCTTTATTTCGCTCACTGGGGTAGACTGTTTTAGTTCCATGTCAGTTATCAGTTATCTCCTGTTAATACCCCACTCCAAGTTCTCCACCGCCTTAACCAGTATATATGATAAGATTATCTGTCTAACTAACCCCTTGATCTACTTTGCCATGTGTCCTCAAGGTCACATGGCAAAAGGGATAAAGGCGCTAGTTAGATCCAGTGACAGAACTCAAATGTTGTGAGTTCAATACCCGGTTAAAGTGGTGGAGAACTTGGAGAGGGTGATTAACTGTTACCTGACATCCATTAGACATGGCACGTACAACTAGAACTGTGTATTCCAGTGAGCGAAATAAAGGTATCAGTTCGACATTCCAACCAACAGAAGAAGGCCGGGGCTTACAACGGCCGAAACGTTGTAATAAATATAGCGACAAAGATGAGGACAATAGTCAGAATAATGTAAATAGTGATTTGATTATATATACAAGTTTCGTTGAAGGTGACTTGCAAGGTATTATGACTAAGTTTATTATATTTTTCCTTCATTAGTGCAATCTTTTCTTATTTGGACATAAAGTTTGTAAGAACTGTGCAAATGACCTGTGAATGTGAATCTTTCTGCTAATCCATTAGCCATTATCAAGAAAACAAAAATTAAATTATATAACGGTCTGTTTCAATTCTGAACCTGAAGATTTCGTTGTGCATGAAACTCCGAATCTTGCTACCAGCGAGGAAAAAATCTGTATTTATTAATATATAATTTATAGCTCTTTCATATTACATTGAAGACTACATTATTAACACTATTATATATATATATATATATATATATATATATATATATATATATATATATATATATATTTTTTTTTTTCAACGTGTTTTAGTGGACACAGCAGTTTTGCAATCTGCTTGTCTGATTCACTTTAAGAAGCGAGGGCAAGATCTAAAATGTCAGCCAATCTAACAGTGATCTCATCGCACAATCATCACTCTTGCTCCATATGTGTCCTCTTTTGTAAATCACTAGCGGGTCTTAAGTGTCACTTAAGATTATCGCACAAAATTTCATAACTAAATCAATTAAGTTGTCAGATCTTCATATGCCGAAACCGACGGAAGTGTCCATTATATATATATATATATATATATATATATATATATATATATATAGTCTTCCAGACTCGATGAATTACTTAATTATGATTATTTCAAATCCTCCTAATTATTTCTTTCTATATATCCTTGCTTGAACCGGTTTCTAATTCTCTGGTGTGAGCGGCTTGGGGATAGTAGTCCTAGCTCGAGGTGGCACAGTCCTATGGGTAAAAGAGTAACTCGAAGAAGTTCCACCACGGCGCTATATCGAGTCTAATTCGTTGGTACAATTGGTATGGCGTTTGCCTCCTGTCGTAACTGTTCGGGTTTCAATTCTCGGTAATGGATACGAACTGCTGATGCAAATATAGGACGAAACGGCCTTCCAGTGGTTTCTGCATTCTGGTGAGGTTTCTTCTAAACTCGATGAATTAATTATGATATATATATATATATATATATATATATATATATATATATATATATATATATATAATACACATCAAAATCTAAAATTACTTTATACCAGCAATAGATTTCTTTCTTTCAAGGAAAACTACATCACTTTTATTCAAGCCCGGTGTATAGAATAAGTTCGTGTCGAAATTAGAAATTTCTCTTTGACAGCCGTTGTAAAATTGATACAGTATTTATCCATTTCGTTGTTTCATTCAGACGAAATGCCCGAGACAGTGGTTAGGGGAAGGTGGAAGGAATTAGTCTTAAAGGGAAGAGGTTTTGTAAAATGAAACCTGGATATTAACCTTAAGATATTAAATTGTGGTTATACGAAGAATGAGGTGTTAATGTGAATCTAAAAGAAGGCCGAAATGGTAATTTTATAGGAGAAAAAAAAAAATATATATATATATATATATATATATATATATATATATATATATATATATATATATATATATATATATAATAGGTTAGGTTACTATTTAACAAATAATAAATTATACTTAAATATTTGATATATTTAAAAGATTAAAAATAAGTCATATTTAGATAATTTATATTAAATTTAAGTAAGAATATATTTACAAATATATTAAAGAAATAACTATATTTAAAAATATCTATAATAAATAAAATAAGTTATACATTTTTAACTTTAAAGGTAAGTTAAATCAAATTGTCTAAATAAACAAACCATACACAATTATATGTAAAAATACAAAAAGTTTTAAAAAGAAAGTAGATTTTTAAAGACGTGAGTTAAATAGAAAGAGAATACATAGAACAGGGGACAGTTATAAGATATAATTGATAGGGTAAAAAAATGGAAATATAGAAATTAGAAAGAGTTATACATTCGATATTTGAAGAGTTAGAGAATTAAAAATAATAAAGTAAAATCTTTATTAAAGAAGTTTAAATTTGTTTCTATGTCGACATTTTAAAACTAATTCATTCATTTGATTCAATAGTATGCTTTGATTATTGTATTTTATTGTTCTTATTTTTTCTTATAAACCCAAGTTACGAAGCCTATAATTTTCCATTCTATCTGTGGGTTCAGACCTTTCTCCTTCAATTCTCCACTTTTTTTTTTGAAAGAACTGTCTTGTGTTTAAATTTCGGAATGGTAAAATAGTACCCATGGATAGGATATAACATGTTTCCAATCCCTAACGGAATTCCGAGCTAAACATAATTTAACAACATTTCTTTAAGGGAAATTGTGCTCTATTTGTGGATCAGTTATAATTTTTTTATATTAATAGCATCCACTTGGATTATATACCAACGTATTCATCAATATATATATATATATATATATATATATATATATATATATATATATATATATATATATATATAACATAAGGGTGATAATCTCCGACTGACGTCAAATTAGGTTTTGCCCCGGCTTGAAGCAATCGCCTGTCTATCCACAGTGATCAGCTGTAGCAGTCCGTCTGTGGATGACAACACAATAAAAAAGCAATGATAAAATTATACTTGATTATGGCTAAAAATATAGGCGAAAGTGCTCGAAATTACAGAACGTGTGGACAGTTTCTATACACTCTGTGACCAGAAAAAAAAAAAACAAGAAAAATTAAATAAAAGGCTTTATCACAGTACCTTGTCTGAATGAAAGACTGATGCATAAATGCATATATATATATATATATATATATATATATATATATATATATATATATATATATATATATATATACACCTATTTGATCACAGCTCCATTAGAACCCATTTAAACACACACACTTGCAAAAAATGACAAAAAATAATGGAAGATCTAATAATAAAAAAAAAAAAAGCCAACTCTTAACAATATTAACTATGAACAAAGCCACAATGTGCTAACCGTATTCGGAAATTAAAAACATCCCTACCAGACACTGATACATAAAGAGAACACACACTCTCAACTAAGCTGAAAATCGAATCATCCTTGATAATGGCTAAAGCTATAGCCGAAAGCGCTCGGAAATACAGAACATTCGGACAGTTCTTACACACCCTTTGTCCAGAAAAGAAAGCTCTTGTCAGAACACAAGAAAAATTAAATAAAACGCTCAACCTGTAGCACCTTGTCTGTCGTTTTTAATGAAACATGCATAAAGGAAAGATTGCTTCCTAAATATATAATATATATATATATATATATATATATATATATATATATATATATATATATATATATATATATATATATATATAGAGAGAGAGAGAGTGGAACTAAGCGTGCGACTAGGCCCTTGAGAGGCGACGTTGTGTATTAAATCCCTTACTTTGGTAGTGCTAATAAATGCCAGACTCTTTCGGGGTGGGGGACTAATAAGCAATGCAAATCTAAACATGAATGTCGAGTATAAACATAAGATCAAAGTGTGTGGTTTAATTTTTCTACATCATATTGGCCTGAAGAAAGGCAGTGAGTAAACGTTCGAAACGTTGTATCACAATCATAATGAACATTCTATTCCGAATAGCATGCGATTAGAATAATTTCGTAACTCTAATACTGAGACATAAAATATTTGGTAGTTTAATTCAAATTAGTGCGGGGTTGGGTGCGTGTAGTGTGAAGTTTAGCGAAATCACAAACCGAATTTGGATTTCCACTGAATCTGCTTAGCGTTAATTCCGTGTCTCAGCGTCCAATATATTTGGTATAATTTCTTGCTGCTTGTCATAGCCAGAATAATTGATGAAGTTTGAATTAGCGAAAAGTTGAGAAAAACATTCACCCATAAAACTTTATCGTCCACGCAGTATTAACAGTAACAATCTGTTGTGACGATTGTAAACATTAAGAAGGCAGACATTTCATATTAACTTTATTCAACTAACGCACTTTCAAATTAAACATGTCTCTTATTCCAACTAGTTTATACATACATCCATACTTACACACACACACGTGTGTGTGTGTGTGTGTGTAAAAAAGAGTGAGAGTCCTGACAAAAAAAGTATACTCACTTTAGGAAAGGGAAAGATTCTAGAGAATTATTAGTATGTCGAGCTAGTGCTCGGTCAACGTTGGCCAAAGTGCCCAGTAGATGTGTTGCACATGTATTTGCAATTTCTTGTCTGAGGGTCACCAATATAGTTGGTTTTCTGCATCTTCACAATATCCTTTAGCTCCCCCCCACTCCCATAATAAACAGTGTTATTACAATTTGATAAAACAACGAAAGACAAGTTTTTCCCTTTCATGAAGTCTGTAAACATTTTTTTATGGACTCTGTCTTCTCTCTCTCTATCATATATATATATATATATATATATATATATTATAATTATTTAAAAAAAATAATTTAACCTTTACTTTTGTATGGGGCACTGTTTATTTTTTTAAATAAAAGCAAAACTACTAAAGAACTCGGATTATTTACCTAACGTGTTACTTCCTATTTGTCTGTATATTTGCACACACACTTTTATATATATATATATATATATATATATATATATATATATATATATATATATATATATATATATATATATATATATATAAATCTAATTACACAATAAAGTACAAAATTATCTCATACAGGGAAGAGGATTATTTCAATAAACGATTTCCATAATATAGATTTTACTTTATTAGCTACTATATTTCTCTAACTCTTCAAATGTCGAATGTATAAAAAATTCTAATTTCTTTTACCATTTTGACACCATATATGTTATGTCTTATAATTATTTCCTGATCTAAGAACTCTCTTTCCTTTTATCACACTTCTTTATCTATATATTTTATAGTTGTTTTTTTTTTAAATATAACTTTCTATTTTTAAATATAACTTTCTGTTTTTAAATAAAACTTTCTATTTTTAAATATAATTTTTTTGATTTAACGTATCTTTTAAAATTTATTTCTTATATATTTATTTATTTCATTTCCTAATGTATAACTTATTTTATTAAATTTTTATTTCTAAATATTTTTAACCCATTAATTTTTTATTGAATATTAACTTTTTTAAAAATATAATTTTACTTAATTGTAAATTAAACTTAATTCATTTCTAGTTAATGTTTATTGTCTCAATATGAATTATTTGTAATTTATTTAGATACATCATATTTTTAAATATAACCTGTCTTTTATATTCCTCTCTATAAATGTAGAATAAAGGGTTTTTTCTCCATTCAACACCATCACTTGATAAGACACCAGAAGTTTTGAAACAAAATGGCTGTTTTTGTAGGGGTTTTATAACATATTTGTATTATAATGTTCGAATAAATTTTATATATATATATATATATATATATATATATATATATATATATATATATATATGCATGTATGTATGTGTGTGTGTGATAATAGAATTAAATTTTGGGAAATTATTTGGGATCTCTTCTCTCATGATTATAGTTAATGAAACATTAGCAATAATCTAGAGAATACAATAACAAAATTGTCAGTTTAAAAATTTGATTTCAGCTTGCTTTCTAGGCTTTAATATTTTTCGACTGATTTTTGAAGACGCGTTCAAGCGATCCGTATTCAAAGAGAATTTGTAATAAAAGGAGGTAAAAGAAACAATTTCGATGCATTGTTATCCGTGGACTTCATTCAGCTTTCGTTTTTTTTTTAAATTTTTTATCTATTGTTTTCAATGTTTTTGCGTGTGCGTTCGTTGGCAGGATTCAATATTTGTTATTTCGCTTAGCATTGTAAGGTTTCATTTGTTGCTTGTTGATTGGTTTCTTTTGTAAGTTGTTGCCATTGTTACAGATATCAACGCTATCGATTCTATTGTTACAGCAAATTATGGGAAATCACAGCATGATTCCCTACATAAAAATAATGCAACCAAGCACACGCACACACATACAGAGGCTCTATATTTTTATATATATATTTGAGTTTATTAAGAGGAAATAAAAGATAGATCTTATATTCTTTGCATTCAGCTTTTATTTTTATTGAAGAAACTATTTAGCATTTTGTTATATTTTCTTAATTTTTTCAGCTAAATTCTCTTTCAATAAATGTTAACCTTTCTTCTCAAATAAATAGTCTAGTCGCGTTTGAAGTGTACAAAATGATTTGTATTCTTTGCATTAATACGAAACTGAGGCTATCAGATTAAAATAACCAAAATACGCAATATCTCGCTATATCTTTCAGATGAGGTATTATAATGGCAATGAAGATGAAGATAACGGTCCGAATAATATAAATAATGCAAGTAAGATATGCAATACCTTGAATATTTCCCAGCTTAGATCAAGATTTTCTTTCGGGTTTAACAAATCTTTATTTATTGTAGATTTCAATATTCGTATTCACAAATTTCAGGCTCCCCTTTTCGTCGAATTCAGTTTTTGGAATTGGCATTAATTTTAATTTGAGTATATCAGTAAGCTTGTCATCAGGATTAGAGAGCAAAAACAGTGTGTGTCTGCTAAAGAAAAATAAACTGTAAGACTTGCATGATGAAAATGATATAAGAACAAACAAAAAGGAAAATGTCTTATGATCATCTTTCATAAACTACTCAAAAAACATTTGATAAGCTGCGTTACAAAGATCTATTTGAACTGCTAGGAAAACTTGATTTATATGAAAAACATATTAGAATAATCCGTCTCATTTACTTGTAGCAAACCGTTGTTATACGGATAAAAAATCAATTGAGCAAATGAGATACAAAATATAAATGTGTATGAGACAAGAATGCGTCTTCTCACCGGATTTTTTCAATTCAGTTACTGTGTGATGTAGAAGTCCTATCAAGATTTATTATTGGCAGGCACACTCTTAATAACATAAGTTACGCTAATGACATAGTATGATGGCAGGAGTAGAATGAGGGAGTTTCTACGCACTCACAAATATATGTAAGGGATGTTCCAAAATATAATGATTCCATTCCGATCTGGGTGATATGACATATATATATATATATATATATATATATATATATATATATATATATATATATATATATATATATAATAAGAATAAAATATCTGTCCTCTGGCAGGTAAATGCATGCAAAACAATATTATCTATGGGGCTACTGTAAATGCTAAGGATGTACCAAGCACAGTATTTATAGGGGCATCTGAACAAACCTGGAAACATATACTTAAATGACAGATATGTTTCCAAGTACGAAATTACTTTCGAAATTTATATGACTGTATCAAGATAAATGAAATAAACCTCTATATTAGAATAAATGAATAAATGCAAGCAAAGTTGACCCCAGGAAATGTGGATTTTGTCTAAAAGAGAAGTTGAGCATATTTATTTTCCCTTATCGTTTTTTTCAGTATCAGACCGGAGCTGAGTAGAAAATATAGACATGAATAACACTTTCTGCACCCAATTAAATAGGAATGTGGAATTCGTTTCTTATAGGCGCCAACTCTGATTAGTACTCCCTCACCTTATGGGGGATATGGTGGCGGTTGTAAGTCAGTGACTATAGGTTAATTAGTGGTTGCACATTTTCTTCTAATTTTGGTGTCACTAAGCCCGGAATTTTAAACGATTTTACGAGCAATTTTTATATCGTTCCATATTGGACCCTCCTTTCTTTCTCTCTCCCTATACACACACACACACACACACACACACACACACACACACACACACACACACATATATATATATATATATATATATATATATATTATAAATTAATTGATTTAAAATATGGTTTTTTCGATACACAGTTCCAACCATGTTTCAAAATAGAAGCTAAAAACCCCGAATTTAATTTTGCAATTAAATTAAAAGCATTAGTTCCATTTCATCTTCAAGCGAATTTTGGAGTAACTTTTAAAAATTACCGTGTTTTAAAGACACAGCTAAAATCACGTTTCCATGGTTACAGAATATTCTACTTAAATTGAACAAGGGATGTCTAGATTTTCCTTATGTCAGTATCATTGTATCAGTTATTAGCTACAATTTGGTAAGGGGTAGGGATGTATTTTACAATGAAACCTGACATCAGTTGAATGGATTTCGTCTGAATTTTATATATATATATATATATATATATATATATATATATATATATATATATATATAAGTGTTTATGGATTTGGAGTAATGGATAGCGGCTCGGATTGAGGAATTCCAGTCGAATCCATTGCACTCAATTACGTGCTAATACCATTAGGAAAGGTATGAGTCCTCTTCTCCCCTCAGCTATGGGTAAATAGCAAGACAGACCGGGCATTGGATGGCATCTGGTCTACTGTAGAAAGAAATGGCAACCTAACTGATAGTCATGTATCTTTCGATACATGACTGACGTGCGTGTATCACTCATGGCACATAACTCACTGACTTACGTTGATGGATCATGGAACATAAATTTTCTTGTGTTATTGGTTGTAAGTAAACGGTTAATATCACATTACAAAGAACAAGTTTTATCACTTAGTACGAAGAAAATGCCAAGATTATGAGACAATACGGACAAATACAAAATGGCGAAGGGTAAACTAGGAACACCGATATGATTTTCACAGTAAAATAAGACTCACAAGTTTGTCAACGTAAGAAATGCCTGCGTAAAAGATCGAAAAACAAACCGTGTATAATTGTCTTCCAATGAAAATAAATGATGACCAGGTTCAATTAATGTGATAAAAACAGAAAAATGATTAAACCGACCGCTCCTACATTTTGTTAGGTTGAGAGGGAGAAATTATTGTCTATATGACGCAAAAATGAAAATAACACTGACATCACATTTTAACCTATATATTTACCAAAATTACATAAAAAATATCTTAAAATACGAAAGAGTAAATACAATAAAGTTACAGAAAATATCTCGTATAAAACCATATCAAATAATTATAATTACTCATCTCAGAAAACAAAATCGGGGGTATCTTGAATATAAAAAAAAATAATTTTTTTTTTTTTTTTGCATAAGAGACTATTAACAAACCTACCTCACCGATTACTGCAATAAAGATTCTCAAACATTTATTATTTATGTGCCAGAAATAACTTTATATATATCAATTTTTTTGCAGTTAGTTGCTAATGTAAAGTGATGAATCGTTAAGGCTTAGATCGTTAACGTGTTTCTTAAATTCGAAACTATTTAAAAGTAATCATTTGATTGAGCACATATTTTTGCGAAGACCATGAAATAAAAAAAAACAAATGCGTAAAAATGTATAGCTGTTTTTCATGTCTGTATTGCGTTTATAGCATAAAACAAACATTCGGTAAAGTATAAGTTTACGCTTCGCTTCCTGCAGACAAAAGAGGCGAAATTAGCATCGCAATATAAATACTACAGACAATAAAATAAACACAGCTGTTTGTTATTTAGTTACAAACATACTTACCTTCCCTGCTACTGCTAACGTCATTAGTGCATCAAGATATTCAACTTTCCCATGTAAGCAGTGCTGGGGCAATATTGGTTGCAAATTTGACCGCAATACTAGGAACTTGGATTAGATTTTCACAGTAAAAGAAGACTCAGAAGATGGTCATTTTAAGAAATGCCTGCGTAAAATTCGAAAAACAAACCGTGTATAATTGTCTTCCAATGAAAATAAATAGACCATATTGAAGTAATGTGATAACAGAAGAAAAAATGATTAAGCCGACTGCTCCTACATTTTGTCAGGTTGAGAGGGAGAAATTATTGTCTATATGACGCAAAAATGAAAATAACACCGACATCTTATTTTAACCGATATATTTACCAGAATTACACGAAAAATATCTTTAAATACGAAAGAGTAAATTTACTCAATGAAATCGCCATTGGATTTAACTTCGGCCTCCAGACGACTTCGAAATCTCTTTCATCTCTTCTAGACGGTCTCCTTGTTTAAGCTGTTGAATGCTACCATAATCCTTGCCTTCAGTTCATCTTTGGTGTTACCAGGAGTTTTATTGATAACTCGCTCAACTGCGAGGATTATGGGGGGGGGTGCTTGACAACTTTTTATGGTACTGAAATTCTTAAAATAGTTTGGTAGATTTCCATTTATCATCCTAAACTTATGCCCTGTTTCGTCTTTTGGTTTCTTTGAGGAGACACACTCCTGTACGGAACAGCGAAAATTCATATAAATTCCGTGTTCTTCAGTTTCATTTTTACACGCGTGTTATTAGTGATAATTATGTGATTGTTAGTTTTTCATTTTCTATGGTGAAATGGGAACAGCAGTAATTCAGCGGTTCGACATTCCAACCACCTGAAGAAGGCCGGAAAGTACAACGCCCGAAACGTTGTAATAAATATGGCAACAAAGATGAGGACAATAGTCCGAATAATGTAAATAATGTACATAATATCTCATCTCAGAAATATAGACAGATACTGAAAGGCCGAAACATTGTAATAAATATGGCGACAAAGATGAGGACAATACTCCGAATAATGTAAATAATATATCAAACAAAATGTTTAATATCAGACAACCGTTTTACCAGCGGATGGAATATGCGAGAATGAGCGGGAATTGCATTAGCGTAATATGAATTACAAAAGCTAAACAATGTATGAAGAAAGAGGAAAATGCTCTTTGAAATAAAAAAAGCAAGGTATATTCTCCTATAATATCCATCCTGTTGAAGGGCATTGAATACGGGACAACCGCCACAGAGATGAATAGAAAATTTCAGGCAACAGAAATGTAAGGATTCTGAGATTATAGACGGAGCGTGAAAGCGAAGAAGTATTTGGGGAAAATGGAAGAAGAAAAGTCTCTTTTTTTTGCTCAGATTCAGAAAGAGACTGTTGATATTCTTGGACATGTAATGATGGCGTTTGACTTGCCGAATATGACACTCACAATACATAAAGAAAGGGAGAGGGTCAAAAGAGAAACATTGAGTAACCAACCTAAAAAAAAACTAATGTAAATTGATGGCAAATCAGGGACTGGAATGAATAGTAATGGGTCAGATATATGACGATCTTTTTTAAGTTAACGGAGAAATGGGGGTCTCGAATTTTGTACAAAATGTTGCTGAGGGTTACACGGGATAGGAAGTTGAAGCGAGTCTTGTTTGGCAACGTCCGGAAACGACAATATTCATAGAAGAAGAAGAAGATAATGATGATGAAGTTGAAGAAGAAGTAAGAAATAAAGTAAAGAAGAAGAAGAAAAATAAAATAGAGAAGAGCAAAGAAGAAGTAAGTTACAGAAGAAAAAGAAATAAAGTAGAGAAGAAGAAGAAGAAGAAGAAGAAGAAGAAGAAGAATGTGGCGGTAGTGGAGGAGGAGAAGAAGAGGAAGTGGAAGAGGAAGAAGTTGGAGAATAATAATAATAATAATATATCATCTCATATTTACAGTCAGAAAAAGGGATCATAATGTTTTTTTATGAATTAGGGCACAGATGTATCACACAGTTTAAAATTTTAGGTATCTTTCAGTCGACACTTGTTCACAATATATATAATCGTCGTCAAAATCTAACAAATTATTTGACAAGAAAAAATATTATCAACGACTTTTGTTAGGAACACTGCAGACAAAGAGAGTTAAAGAATAAGTTAGCCTTATTCAGTGAATGAAGTCTTTAAATTCTATTCCTGACTAGGATGATGTTTTTCCACTCCCCTAGTCTTGTTACTTAATATTCTTTAACATCAGTCTTTGATAATAATTTTTCTTGCCATCTAATTTGTTTTTTTTTTCACCGTTGACTATAAATATTTTGAATAAGTGCCGATCGTAAGGGACATAAATCTTTAAACGCGGTGATAGTTTTTTGCACTATGTTAATAATAAATTACGATACATTTCTTAAGATCATTTTATCCTGCTGCGGCAACAACGATTTGTATATATATATATATATATATATATATATATATATATATATATATATATATATAATAATTTATTCGAAAATTATAACATAAATATATTATAAAATCACTACAAAATAGCCATTTTGTTTCAACACCTCTGGTGTCTTATCAAGTGATGATGTTGAATGTAAAATAAAGGGTTTAAAAGCTCAAATCAATTAACCACCCCTCGTAAGGGGAAACGCTGTTGCATAAGCTGGAATGACCAATCAAAATACAAGTATGCGAGAATTCAAAAAACTTGACAACGTACTAAGGTTATAATAACTATTTAATGCCTTAATGTTGGGGTTAGACTAAAATAGAATTTATTCTAACTAATA
Source organism: Acanthosepion pharaonis (assembly GCA_903632075.3). Lineage (NCBI taxonomy): Eukaryota > Metazoa > Mollusca > Cephalopoda > Sepiida > Sepiidae > Acanthosepion > Acanthosepion pharaonis. Next base: position 565,277 of record CAHIKZ030000042.1, read on the forward strand.
AGTATTATTGAATTATACGATATAATTTGAAACAAAAAATTAAAAATTACCCATTTCAAAATTTAGAAAGTACTATGGACTGGCCCGGAAACTCTCTTGATTTAATTCCAATCGAGAATATGTGGTCAATCTATAAGGAACGACTACGCGGAATGTACATAGGAAGTATTAATATGTGCACTGGGTCATGTTCCATTGTCAAAATACAAAAAAAAAAAAAAATGTAAATAATAACGGATTTATTCATTTCGTTTCTATTAATTTGCATATTGGTGTAAAATAATCCGCGTGCACACTTTCATTAACCCAAATTTAAATGTTTAGTTTTATTTTATAATAAAAGGAATAATGAGTAAATGTCTATGCCGAAACTGGCAGATCCCAACAGTTAAATGAAAACCCGAAATATATATGAAGAAATTAGTCTGTATTAAACTAATTACGTCGACGAAGAAGTGATTAAAAAGATCCTTCAAACAGGAATTGTTTAACCATGCCAAATAATTTGATTAAGTTATTTGTGATATTTATAGCACTTTCACATGACTTAAATAACTTTTTTCTTTTTTTTTTTCCCAACAAGCGACTTCAGTTTAAAAGATAAGTTAATCAGAAACGGAATTTAGAATCAATTAGGCTTTTCTTGTTTCCAAGTCATTAGATTTTCCTTAAGCAAAGTAAAAATATACTTAGATGTATCTGTATGTTATATCTTTCGAACGATATTAATTTTCAATTTAAATTTCTTCGGACAAATATCACCATATTTTTAATTTACTACTTAAGTTGGAAAAGAGAAAAGTATGCAAATATGAAACGTTAATTAAAAATTAGTTTTACGACCTGATAATGATGCAATATGAACATACAGCCGTTAACACCAAGTGGCTTATAATAACTTTAATATCAAATAAAACACTTAAAGTTCAACTAATCTGTCTATCACTTATGATATTAGACATTTAAAAATGTAGTAAATGAAATACGTGTTCGGGAGTAAATTAAGTCATCAACAGAATAAAATATGAGAAACAAGCAAATAAGCATATTCATTGCTATTTAATCATTTCACCCTAAACAAGGCAATAAAGCCATTAAAACAGAAGAGATTATGGCGTATGAAAGAATATGAGAAAGACGAAGCATTATTAGGGAGACAGAACAATAAAAGAACAGAAAATAAGAAGACAGAATATAACGATTAGATTGAATGTTAGAGAAAAAACATTAGATGGTAAATGTCTTTAAAATGCCTTGTCATTTCATAGTGCAACCGATCATTGCTCTCAAAAAAAGGTTTTAGAGTGTTTACCCGTTCCGTTTTCAAAATTGTTCAATTCTAAATTTTCATTTTGAAACAGTGGTTTAAAAGATTTTAATTTTTACTGAAAAAATGCAACACTGTTTAAATATAATATAATAATTTAATATAATTAAATTATTATTTGTTTTATTTCATTCATTATATATATATTATGATTATATATTTATGATTATTAAATTTATTTGTGTTATATATATATATATATATATATATATATATATATATATGTGTGTGTGTGTGTGTGTGTGTGCGTGCGCAAAATATGTAGAAAATAGGAAAGAACTCGTTAGGTAAATAATCCGAAGTTCTTTAGTATTTTTGTTTTTATTTTAAAAAAAAACAGTGCTCGATACAAAAGTAGAGCCAACATTTTAATTATTTTTTATTTTTAGTGAAGAAAATTTAAAAAAATAATAATAATGAAATATATATATATATATATTAATCATTTATATCATTATTATTTTTTCCACAGTTTTTCTCTATTGGTTTTTATTCATTTTTGTACAACTATCCTGAAGATCACCAGTCGCATATTTAGTTTCTGTTCTTTGAGGACACATGGCACAGTGGATAAAGGCGTTGCTTAGATCCAGTGACAGACTCAAAGAGTGTGAGTTCAATACCCGGTCAAGACAGTGGAAAACTTTCAGAGGGAATATTAGCAGGAGATAACTGATAACTGACATCCATCAAACATGGCACGTGGAACTAGAACTGGGGTAAACTGTTCTAGTGCCATGTCTAATGGGTGTCATTTATCCGTTATCTCCTGCTTAATTTCCTCTCCAAGTTCTCCACCGCTATAACCAGGTTTTGAACTCACATTCTTTGGGTCCTGTCCTTGGATCTAACTAACAGTCTATTTCAGTGAGCGAAATAGAGGGTTCAGTTCGACATTCCAACCACCTGAAGAAGGCCGGAACGTACAACGGCCCAAACGTTGTAATAAATATGGCCACTAAGATGAGGACAATAGTCCGAATAATGTATAAGTTATATAATTTAATATCTACTAAACAAAAGTGAGTAAATGCAGTTGTTGAATCTTTTTTTTTTTTTGGAATATAATTATTATATTTACTGTTTTAATTTGGGATTAATTGATGTATCATATATTTTAAATAATAGACGGTTATGGATTGAAACGTTTTCTTGCTTTGGGGAATAGTATTTATTTCAAGAATGGAGATATTTATTTCAGGAACGGAAACAATTGAAAAAATCCGTGATGGAGATTTATATTTTTATAAGATTCGATAACGGCCCTACCCAGATTATACGCCCCCACTCTAGGTCGTACCGACCAGATGCAAAAATATCCAGGGCATCACATTTGGGACCGGTTTGGAAGCAAAAGTTGCCGGAAGCTTTTCAGTGTTGACAGTCAACCTCCTTCGGAACTCCAGTCCGGATTTTCTTTCGACATTTACTTCCATAGTCTACTCCATGTTTGAATATGACCGTAAGGAAGCGGAGGTTTAAAATCAGGGTTTTCATTTCTTTAGATGAAATACCTAACAAACAAGCGGCACCTACCCGAGACTGCTGGTTGTGAGGCCTCAGTGATCTGCCTTCCTTTTCTTCTCGGAAATATTTCATATCAGCTTGTCTCCACTACCAACTCCACTATGACAATATTTGGAACATATATAGCTGTAGTGTCTCAAAGCTGTTATCTAATAGTCAGATGAGTGTCGTGCAGTGCTATCATTTGTCGACATATCACATCATATCAATATGGGTAGGAATCATGACGACACGTCTCTTCTAGCATAATATTTGCATTGGTGTTAAATACTTTTGCATATGGGTTATTTTATTTATTGTTAATAAATGTTTCTCAAAACAGTGGCTTTAAATTTTCCTTCTATGGTTTGATCGACAATATTCGTTTAAATATTTCCTATAAGTTTCTTTGAAATTGATCTGTTATTTTTTGAGATATGTAAGAAAAATTTCCCATTTAAATACTTTTGCTACCCACTGTATATATATATATATATATATATATATATATATATATATATATATAAATGAACAATTTTCAATCCTTAGAGGCGACAGTCTGTTTCTAGATTCATGTACCTTGAAACACGACAGTGATGATAGTCTGTATATTATTTAATATATTTGTGATTTACATCTTTGATAATGGCTTAAGAAGCCGAAAGCTTAGATTATATTAAAAAATATGGATCAATATTAAATTTCTTTCTTCGTTTAATGATAATGTTATCAAACTTATCAGATGTTACTGAACAAATTTTACATAAAATAAATAGACAACACTTGTCTATATTATTTAATGAAACGTGTATAAATGAAAATATGCTGCCTAAATACACACAATATATATATATATGCATATTAGATAAATCTTAAATGTATATATTATATATATATATATATATATATATATATATATATATATATATATATATATTATAAGAATCAATGGGTCTTGGAAAATATGATACTCACAGAAAGGATGGAGAGAAAGGGGGACGGGGGGAAGCGACCTGTGACATAATAAACTTGATCAAGTGGCTGACAGAACAGGATACGTGTGAAATAGAAAAAGGAAAAAAAAAACACATAGAGAGAGCTACAATTTGTTTTCGTGTTTAAATTTTGAGATGAGTTTTCATCGTTTATTTAGTAGTTTATTTTGGTCTGGGAAGGTAATTATAGCTATTTTACCTCCAGGCAGTATTTAGAGTTTTTGAATACATTGTTATAGGCTGATGTTATTTTCCTTATTGTCCATGATATTTTGGTGTGATTTTTTTTTGTTTTTTCTTTTTCATCTCCCAGACATGTTTAGAATGTATTGTGCTGTTTGCATATTTATATTTGTAAAGGATGTTTTGCGTGCGTAGTTTCTGTTTCCAGGGTCATTCATTTTCTCCTATGTATCTTTTTTATTCGTTATCAACTGATTCTACAGTGGCTTAGTATATTACATTGTTCAGCAAGCAATTGCCGTTTAAAGTACATTCGTTCTTTATCCTGAAGTTACACCTTGGTTTAATTTGTTCAGTTGTTTTTTTGATTGTTTTACTATTGTGCTTTTTATTATTTGGGTCATGTTCTCGGTGCAGATGTAACTGTGTTTTGTTGAATATCTCGTGGAGAGTTTCTGATGCGTGGAAGTGTTTTTTATGAGTTTTATGGATATTTTTCATACGTTTATTTTTAAGTATTTGTTGTACGGTGTGTTGAATCATATGATATTTATCTTCTTTTTTTACCTTTTTTGTGCTCTGTTTTGTGTATGAGAGTGTAGCTGGGAATTCAGTTAGGACTCTTTCATAATTTTTCTTGGCTTCGTTGAAGATGGTTTCACAGGAAGAATTGTCGGAAAGCCTAAGTTTAATTAAATACGGTATCTGCTTGATTCGGGATGCCGAGTGGTTGGAAGATGTATATATATGAAGTAGTTTGTCATTGGGTTTTCTGTATAGTTTCTATCTACCTTTGTCTCTGGTTGAGGATGATATCTAGAAAATCTACTTCGTTTAGGTTATTTTTTTATCTCTATGTCGAATCCCATATTTTTGAAGATTTGTATTATTCTTTTTCTAGTTTTGCCTTTGTTTTTGTTTTTTACAGTTTCTTAAGATTACGAGATCGTCGTCCCTGTAGAGTCCTGTATCATTTTTATCGACTATTTTACTTAGTTTGTGAAGTAAATGTATACTTATAAGTTCACAGGTATCTGCCATGTCAAATTTTCCCATTCTAGTATCAAAGGTCCGTCTTTATTTATCAATGCGTCTTCATTGTTGAATAATAGTGATTTTCAGGAGTGTTTAATGATTTTTATTTCGTTTATGTTTATTGTTTTCTGGTGGGGGGTTGTTTTTTTTTTCTCTCGGTAATATTGTTAAATTCCGCACGTTTTCTCTTGACTTTCATTTAAGATAAAATCAATCTTCTCGTTTTTATGTATATAATCATTGTTAATTTTCTCTAGTTTTTTAAAATGTATAACTCACTAGTATTTAGATTAGCCTCGAGATGTATATTTAATTTTTTTTGCTTTAAATTTTAATCCTAATATTAATTAAACTTATTTTTAATTGAATAATTCTGTTTGAATATATGACTTCATATAGAAATGCCATATAAATGTTAAACCTAACTTGTTACATTCTAACCATGGACCCGCGTTACCGTTTGAATTTGAATGCTCTCATTCAACGGAATTTCATTGGTTGAATTCGTTTTCCCTGACTTGCTTGTCTTTTTATTTTTTATTTTCCTTTTTTCTTCTCTTCCTTTCTATTTCCCTTTCCTCCTTACTCTTTATTAATTTCTTATCTTTTTTCCTTTCTCTTTAGATAAATCCTTTTTACCTTTTATGGAAAAATTTCCAAAGACGGTGAGTGAAGCAGTATTTCATTAATCGTAATTCTGAATAAAATCGTTTGTTACATCATTGTTTGTACTTTTTTTTTTTTTTTTTTAAAGCATTTCACCTCAAGCAAGGCGGGGAGCCACTAGGACGCAAGGGGTTACAGAAAATAGGAAGATCAGATAGGAGTGATAGAAGAAAGGATGAGGGTAGTAGATAGATTAAAAGGCAACTGGAGATGTCGATTGACATTACATTTGAATAGCTGGAGATTATAACTCTCAGGGAAACAGGAATAGGGAAGGGGAGTTCCACAGGCGAGAGGTGCGAGACATGAAGCTATTGGAGTAGAAGAGACGGCTACATTTAGGAGTTTCGACAGTGAAGGGGTGAGAGCAGGATGCCAGCCTCGTCGGGCGCTTGAACTCACAAAGTTTGGGAACCAGCGAATGCAGTTCCTCGGAGCAATTTCCATGAAAGTATTTATAGAACAGACAGAGGAGGCGACGGTGCGTCTTTGAGAAAGTGACTGTAGATGAGACGCCAGGGCAGGGCCAACCATATTGCATATCCGCTTCTGGAGCCTATCAAGAACCCCAAAGGCAAACAGAAGGGGCGCCAGACCATATATGGCAGCAATACTCCATGCAAGGGCGAATTGTGGATTTGTATATCTGGAGGATCGACTCAGGGGAGAAACTTCCTGGCGCGGCTCAGGGAGCCAACTTTTCTTCGCAGTGGACGAGGCAATTGACTCAATGTATTTATTCCATCTCAGGTCAGCAGTCAACGTGAGACCGAGAAGCCGCAGAGAGTTGCTCTCGAGAAGTTGAGCGTCAGACATTCTAATGGAGGGAAGGGAAGGCTCTCTGTGGTGATTAATAGAGAGCAGTTTTGTCTTCGAAGCGTTGAAGTTGACCAGCCAAATCATGCACCAATCACAATCGTTGGAGGTCCTTTTCGAGACGCACGACAAGGCGAGTTTTGTCAGCGAGACTGGATTTGTTTTTGAGGCAGGAATAAATTGTGGTGTCATCCGCGTAGATGCCGACTTGAGAAGTTACGGCGTCAGGAAGGTCATTTATATAGATAAGGAATAGAGTGGGGCCTAGGATGGAGCCTTGAGGAACACCTGCGTTCGTGGGATAGGAACTGGAGGAGAATCCATGAACGACCTTCACGGTTTGACAGGAATGATTGTATTACGTTATATAATTGACCCGTAATGCCATAACCCTGGATCTTGCGGAGAAGGCCGGCGTGCCAAACCCTATCAAATGCTTTGGAGATATCTAGTGCCACGGCTCAGGCTTCCCCGTTATTTTGGAGAGTTCGTAGACTGTTTCCGTGATGGCTATGAGCACATCGGCTGTAGATCTGGCAAAGCGGAAACCATATTGCTTGTCTGAGAGCAGATCATGGGATGTGAGGTGGTTAACCACCCCGGTATTGATTAAACTTCGAAGATTTTGCCGAAGGGGAAGGAGACTGATAGGACGGTAGTTGGAAGGGTCAGAGGGGTCGCCGGAGTTCTTGAAGACAGGAACGATCGAAGAGGACTTCCAGCAGTCAGGAAAACAAGATTCCTTGAGGCAGTAGTTGTATAGTTTCGAAAGGGCGGGCGCCAGTTCAGGCGCGCATTTCTTTCAAGACAATGGCTGGTATCCCATCTCCACCACTCGCCTTGTTGGGATCTAAATTGGAGATAACGCCCAGTACCAAAGTTGGGGTTATGTTTAACCCACTCAATATGGCCTCAGTTCTAAGAGGGAAGTCGGGTATGGGTACACCAGAAGAGTCGAGCGTCGAGTTGGATGAAAATTTCCGAGCAAAGCATTCAGCCTTGTCGGTAGAGGAGGTCAAGACTTCGAACTGGTTGAATAGAGGAGGTATAGAGGGTTTGCAATTATTCAATACACTCTTGAAGAGACGTTAATTTTAACGCTGAAACAAGATGTGCAGATTTGTAATGGATATATGCATGTTCTAATGTAACAGTGCATAATACATAAATAGTTATTGATCTACTTTTGTATCGAGTCATGTTTTAAATTAACGTTTTGAACAATGAAATTTTGTTCTTCTTTCTTTTACATTTGGATTTATTTATGTATGTGTGTATGTGTGTGAGTGTAAGTGTGTCTGTGAGTGAGTGTGTCAGTGAGTGAGTGTGAGTGGGTGGGTGTGTTGGTGTGTGTGTAATTGAGTGTGTGTATGAGAGAGAGAATTAGTGCGTGAGTGCGTGTGTGAATGAGTGTGTGAGTGTGTGAATGTGTGTTTGTGTGTGTGTGTGTGTGTATATATGTGTGTGAGTGAGTGAGTGAGTGATTGTATGTGTTCATGTGTGTTTGTGTTCGTGTGTGTGAAATTAAACACAAATAATCCGGCTAATTTTGTTTAAAAAATGAAAACACGAATCTGAAAATAATCAAAGAATTGTTTCCAATTTTGTTTTAGAATTGAACTATCGATCGAAAAAGAAATATTGTATCATTCGAACCAAGCCATTTACTGAAGACAGAAGCTGCAATTTAAGAATCATGTTTGGACCTGTCAGCTAATCCCCACAATAAAAACCCGTCTGGCGGCGTTACCCGCAATCCAATTTGTCACGGATGTTTTGATCTCATTTATAGTAAAATAGAGAGGCTTATTAACTACAGGCGTCACGTTCTGTCGATGAATAACACGGAGCTTTTCGGCATGCGCTCATTTAAGTGCACATTGTTAATTAAGTATGTGCTTCAAAAATCTCTATTAACTGATTCAATATTTTGCTTAAAACATCTGTAAAAAACGTACACACACACAGAGGGACACGTGTATATAATTGGTATATATATTTTTTACGTATATAGGAGCCTGTATTTTGAATTATTTTAAAAGATCGTTAAATGTACATAAAAAATAACATTCTATTTAGATCACTCATTGCAGTCTTGTTTCACGGCTAGCGACTTTTCAAAATTGGCGACTGATATTAAATAACACACACAAAACCTGCTTATATTGTGTTATTTAATAAGTATAAAATGAATTAATTTAGATTCTGTTACTTGCATAGATGCATACATACATACACACACACAAAGGGACACGTGTATATATATGCGCGTGCGTGTGTGTGTGTATTGATATAATAGGAAAGAACTGTTAGATTGATGATTCCGAAGTTCTTTAGCATTTTTGTTTTTACTGCTTATAAACTTATATCGACCTTGCCTACCGAACGCTCCTTTGTGGCCGAGAGGTTAGGTACGTCAACGTAAATGACGGTTCCGTATAGGATGCAGGTTCGAATCCTGTCAAAGGACGAATATTTTCGATGAAAATTTCTCGGACATTCAGGCCGGTAAATGTTATTTAATACTGTTTATTATAAACAGGGCATTTACGTAAATACTTGTATCTATAAAAAAGAACATTAAACATAAAAATGTCTTTAATAAATAAATTGTCGGACTTTGTCCATTTCTTAATATATATATATATATATAGCACTATTTAGGTTGCTAGAAAGATAGAAAAAAAAGGCGAGAATTAAATTTAGGTGATAAGAAGCGTCACGAACAGGACACTAAGTGTGTTTTTTTTTTCTAACAAAGAAAAGTGCTAAAGGTTTTATCCTCATTAGCGTGGAAAGTAGGGTCGCGGATGTGTCGGATTTGATTTGATTTATGACGGCGCACCAAATGATAAAAATTTCAGGTCGGCCGAGTGGCCTACGGGACAGAATTCTAAAGAGATAAAATTAATTGGGTCGCAGAAAAATGTCTGTTGGACCAACCGCAGAATTACAAAAACAAAAGACTGAGCCATTAGCTATCTACGAAGATGTCGTTTGGAAAAGGCACCTGCTTATTGTCAAGAGCTAGCCATAATAGCAAAATTAATTTATCAGAACGATTAATTGCAAAGTCGCCGGATAATAATTGATATTAAAGCATCACACTACGAGTCTAAGGACTTGTTGTCGAGAAGAAGAAAAAGAAAAGATAAAGAAAAAAAAGGAAGATAATTTTTTTTTTTTCTTTGAGCAAGATTTTTTAAACCGAGGCTAGTCTAGCCACAGCCACACGGCTGGGAGCCCATTGGCTGAATGCTGGCGTGAGCGTTAGGCGAAGGTAATCATGTGAAGTAGGAGGGAGGTTTGTTGACACCCCTGAAGGGATCGGTATGAGATGCCACTGCGAGAGAGAGGAAAACCCGTTGACACCCTCTAAGGGTATGGTGAGATACCAATATGAGAACAGAAGAAGGTGGGAGGACGAAAGACTTCCAAAAATCGAAAATAATAAATTTTCCTGACCGAAAACAAAGAAGTGGATTGTGGATTTAGAATTATCAAGGAACCTCAAACACCGCCAAGGCCACCCCGGTTTTGGTCGGCGTCCATATAAGCTGAGTCGCAGCGAGTGAAAAGCAGTTAAGTTCGCAGTTCGCAGCTGAGTTGAATTGAGTTAGGCCCGTCTCACAGGAACCTGACTGAAAGATCCCACGCAATTCCGAACTCAAATTCTAACCAAGAACAATTTATTTTTGAAGGACGCCTTAGACTCACACCACCAAAACTAGTTTTACGAATATCGCCTGAAGATACACCAAAACCAGTTTCTTAAAGAACAAACAACTTAAGATGTAAAAACTCGCCTGACAAACACAAAGTGTCACGATCCATATAGCGGGTTAGGAAGAAGAATCAGTCCTGTATTCAGCAACCAGATATAAAATATTGTTATTCCTTTTTAATACATTTGAACTTTTCGAGTTATTACTTTATTTTCTTTTACATATAACTGTGCGTTGTTACCCTTGTCCGGACTCAGCTTGCATTACGGCCCGGCGACTGATTGATTTCGTCTCCGTAAGATCAAATCACAACGTGGGTAGGTTGGACTAGAAATCAAAACACTTACTTCGGTAACCAGACGTTGGAGGCGAGCTGGGAACGACAAGGCTGATACCGAATCTAACCAGATTCCCATCCGAATCAGCAAAAGGTTAGATCGTCACATTTGGTGCCGCGACCAATACCAAGTCACATTGGTCGTCACGGGACAGGACAGGATAGGACGGCGACGGCGCGGAGACAGACGGGGTGACGTCACAACTGGCGCCGCGACCAGGACAGCACGGCGGACGCGGTCAGGCAGACGTCACAATCGATGCAGCGACACCGAAGGACGTCACACACACACACACACACACACACACACACACACACACACATATATATATATATATATATATATATATATATATATATATATATATTTATATTGATGCTTGTTGCATTAAAATATAGACAAGTTTTGTCTATTTATTTTGAGTAAATTGCTTTCGTATTGTGGAACAAGCTTTTTAGCATCATCACTGAAAGACGAAAGAAAATCATTATGTTGATACATGTTTTTATTGTGAATCCTGTCTAAGCTTTCGGCTTACATACGCCATCATCAGAGATTACAAGTACATTACAATAAATTAAATAATAAATTACATCACAAAGGTGGTAATTTTTTTTGTTTTAGAATGGTTATGCGGACATTGCAACAATGATAGTCTGTTTAGTTTGCATGGAAGACTGCTATGCAACGATAAATTCGTGCATATGGAACGCAGGAAGCAAAATATCGCATTGCGGTTCATGACCACGTGAGTGTGAAAAAAAAATTAAAATGTTAGGTATGAAAAGCCGTTGGTATAAACCATAACTCTTGTTATCAACTATAAACATTTACGTATATTTGTGGAGTTTTCATAGTTTATTTTGTTCAGGTTAGGTTTTAACTGTTTTATGTAAATAGCTTCAAGAATTTTTAGTTTTCGTTTATTGTTTTCATGGTTAAGTATAATTGTATTTTCAAAAAAGGATTTTCCGGAATTGTCTATGTCGCCAGGCATACCTAAAAATGTTGGAATTATCATTCAAATGGAGAGTTAAGCGTCGTGAATATTTCTGTATATATATATATATATATATATATATATATATATATATATATATATATATATGATATATATATATATATATATATATATATATATATATATATATATATATAATGATTTAAATAAATGGAGAATACATCTTCGCAAACAATTTCAATAAAGTACACTAACCCCGAACCAGTATATGAATGATATGATCCTGTTTATAAATTCCATTTTCATAAGGTCTTTTTTAGTTTTACAAGCTTTCGTCTGTTTCTTACAGACATCCTCGGGTATGGAAATAGATTTGTTCTTGTTTTTTACTTCTCAGTAATAAGAGGACAACGAAAATATAGATGTAATCCGAAAAAATGCTATGAGAAATGTGTTATTGTTTTGGAACGTGTAGTCGCAACGTTGAGTTTGAATTTTAAATTTTAAGGTTGTGCGTTTTTGTACAAATATAGTAATAAGAGAATTCTTTTGTACTGGTAGGTTGTCCGTCAATGTGGCATGAACTATATTTTTCAATAATTACAGGAATGTCACACTTATTATCCGAATGTTGCCCGTTTAATTTAGATTATAGGTGCTGTTCAATTTATAATTACCTGAATCATTCATACAATTCATTCAATAATTACAGTTATTATTAAATCATTAACCTCTATATTTGTTTTTGTATGAATGATTCTTATAGACACAGTTTTCGTACAGTTCTCGGTGACAATTTGCATTTTCTTTCATGCCCAGACAAATTCTGTTAAAACTTCTTTATAACAGAGCGTCCGTAGAACTAGGGATAGCTAACCGGTATGAAATAGTGCTGTAATAATTATCTGTCTCAAGTCAACGCTAATCTCCTTTGTCTTCCCGATCAAGTAGTTAACGTAAGATTAACAATGGGGATTCTCTATATACCACGTGATGTTATTTGCTGTAATTACTACAAATATTCTACTGTATAAATAGTCTAGAAGGCTTCACCGATAAAATAATTATGTAAATTACTTATATTTACACGAATCAATCAATTTCAAATGATATTTTCAGCGGTACGAATAATTTTGTCTTTTCCTATTTTGCATAATTCGTCTGTCATATTCGTTGTATTTAAACTATTGTTCTAAAAATTGAGTTTTATATTCCTTTTTATGTTACTAACCTATAAAAATTCTGGCATTATACGGGAATTAGATTCTGAGAAATTGATAAAATGGATTGGTTCACGAATAATTTCGTCGTTGACTATAGTTCCTCAGATATTCACATTTTCAGTGGGGTTTATTTTTAGGGAACACACACACACACACACATATATATATATATATATATATAGAGAGAGAGATAAAGACAGAGAGAGACAGAGACAGAGAGATAATTCTTTACCTCGAAAGATAGCCGGATTCTTTGATATCAAAACTGTGGTAACGATGAAGGTCATACTTGATTTGGTTTGAAACCATTCAAATACAGGGTGACCCCAAAAACGGGAACTTTTTAACAATCCAATAAAACCAAGTGTGATAGAAGAAAAATATTTATTCATAGTAATTGAAACCTTAAAATATGCCATTTAAGAAACAATGATGGGATTTTCATTTTTTATAAATTACGTCCTGTGGATGGCGTCCTCCTTTACGCATGCATTCTTGAAATATGCTGTTGAGATTCCTCATTGACTGCTGCAAAATCTCAGCTGGGATACTATGAATTTCATCTTGAATTCTAAATGGCGAAATGTTTACTTGCTTAAGGTCACTGTCTTGCAGTGTAGTCACTTGCTCATGACTGGCAATAAGCACTTCAAAAATTTCCATTTTTTGGGGCCACCCTGTAGAATAAAGACTTTGCATTTTCACCTGCAAAGGTTTACAGATTTCATGGTACAGGGTGTACAATTTCTCTCTCATTAGCTCGCCCCAAAATTTAATTGTATCAACACGGGCTTCACCTGTCTAATCAAATAATCTTTATTCTATCTTCTAAAGTAAAATATTAGTCCCACAAACGTCGTTATCTACGAGAGGATCATTCATATATTTTGGTTTATGAAACCGTTTTCTTCCTATGAGGAACCTCTTTATGTGACTAATCCGATAAGAGAATTTACAAGGAAAATGTCAACAAAACGAAAACAAACCTCTTACAATTTAGACATAAATGTTAAAGATAGAAGTTCTGCATTTAATCTCAGTTTACTTTGTATCATTTTATTTGTAAAATAAAAGCATTATTCCTTTAGCAAAAAGCATTAATATTTTTGATTATACCGCATTTATATTGGCAGTAGATTTGTGAGAAAAGAATCCCTGTCGTATGGTCTTGGGGGTGAAATTACAATCCTAGCTTCTGAAATTAGTGAACTTCTTATATAATTTTGCGTTAAAATATCATTTTAACCTGCAATGAATTACTATTATTCTTATACAACATTCAATTATGAACACATGCACAATATATATAACGTATTCGAGAAAAAGGAATACATCGAAAATATACAGAGAATTGCGAATATATCAGCAAGTCTTGTCAATTATTTTGTTTTTGAAGTTACCTATTTCTGGTATATATATATATATATATATATATATATATATATATATATATATATATATATATATATATATATATCACAGCTCATCAATGTGGCTAGACATCCGATTGCTTCAAGTCGAGACTAGATTGATTTGGCATCCGTCAGAGCCTCTATTCCTAAATACTTTTAAAAACATTGGGGCGGGTTGATCACACGAAAACAAGGACAAAAGAATTTATGAACATTAAATATATGTCCAAAAATCCTTCGTTTTTGAATTATTAAATTTTAAAGTTGACGATCGACGCTGATCTAAGTTACAATCCAAAAATGCATTTTACAAAGTTTAGGACAGGTACCTGACACCAAAACAAATTACGATGTTCATATAAACACATTCAAAAGGCCATCGATGTACCGGACAGAAAATCATAAGAAAATCTCCTCCGCTTGCTTTTACACACACCTGCATCGAAATAAAGTCCCTCCTGTAAGATGTGCTGGGTGAACATATGGACCTACCAGACAGTTACCTAGAATCCCAAAGCCACGCGTTAATCATAAACTGATTCTGGTGTCTAGCCTGTAGTGTACCATGGAGCCACCGAAAAAATTTGCTTTATGGAGCAGACATCAATAATTCAGAAATGCTTGATTAACGTGGAATGAGCTCCTGCGAAACCATTTGAAACCGTGTGGGGTATTTGAAATGTTTCAATGATCGAAGGATTATTTTGTTTTTTATGATTTGGGTGTTGATACAATAATGGCATTTAGGACATATGATTATATGGATATTTACATTGTTTTGGTGTCAAGAATCTGCCACCCCATCCCCATCCCAAAAAAATAAATTATATATATATATATATATATATATATATATTTAAATAAATTATTTTACAAATTTTGGGACAGGTACCTGACACAAAATTGACAAATTATAATATCGCAAAAAAAAGTAATATGGGTTATTTTCTTAACGGCATTATGAAAATAATATAAGTAAGAGATGATAACTCGCACAAACAAACAGACCAACCGGTTTCCCAAAGCTCATCAGGGTCAACTGGGGAACTATTTATCAATCTAGCCAGAATAAATAAGTCAAACATACAACCTACATACAATTAAAACTCAAAATGAAAGATTAATGGTATGGAGGAGGGACAAGGAAAAAGAACAAATAATTTTTTTCCCCTATTTTTATTATCTATACATATATATATTTTCCTTCTTTTGTTTCTTAAACTGTAGAAAATTACACAAAAAAAAAACATTTGAAGGAAGAGGAAAAAAAAAAAAAAATATAATTATATATGTATAAAATAATTTATTTAAATATTTCAAACGGAGACCCCCCATAGAGACATTATCAAAAAACTTGATAAAATTCTTCTTATCAAGGCAAGAGGAGAATTTTGATAAAATTAAATTTCTTCAGGCCTGTATTGAAAATCATGTTTGTCCCTCCTTTTTTATTTAGAATTATGAAATGAATCCAGGCTTAAAATTGAGGAGAATCTCCATTCAATTCTTACAACAGAATCCATCAACTTAATCTCACTGTTTTATAGTGAATATGTAACCGACCTTTCATTTTCGATAGGATTAGGTTCTATCGTTATATGGGATTTATTCAAACAAAATGAAAGAAAATTAAAGTGACCGACAATCTAAGTTGCAGCATTTAATCAGTAAACGCTTTGGGTTTACTGAACCAATTTCTGGAGTTATCACTAATGTTTCAACACGAGCTTTCTGAGCTAGAATCTGGTATACTTTCAAACGGGAAAGACCAAAAAATACCATTTAAGATTCTGATAAAAAAAATTTATTCGAATTTGAGGTGTTATCTGCGCAGTTGTCAAGACTAGTAAAATTCAATCTACAGACCTGCTTTCTAATTTAAGGCTAACCTTAACAGTTCTGCATGCCATCGTTAACTCGGTAGCCTTTTTTGAGTCCAAGTGGAGTCAAAGCACCGTTCTGTAGTCAAGGAAGTTATTGGCAAAAATAACTTGGTAATTCTCGTCCAGATAAGGGGCTGGTGTCGTTCTACTGGATCACTCTAGTATGTCTAAAAAAATGTAAAACCTTTATTTTAAAATAAATTTCTTCCCTTGGTCCTGTAGAGACAAATGATCGTACTACTAAATTGGATTTTCCAAGGATTTATCTTGGTCCATAAGGTTATCACTAAGACTTTTTCAAACAAATGATCGTACTGGAAATTAAGTTTCAAGAAGAAACTTTTATCTTGTATACAGGTCTATGAAATCAAAGATTTATTTAGAATTGTCGGGTCTATTCGTCCCGCCTATATGGCCTTCCCCAAAATTCATTTTCCCCTCAGACCTATTTTGTCCATGACTGGTTCATCTCAACATAAGGTTGCAAGTTTTTCTGTCAAACCTTCTCCAACCGGTTGTTGATTACTTTTAGTACGTCATTAAAGATTCTTTTTCGTTTTTGCTCAGATTATTGTGAAACCCATCTAACAATAAATTTATGTGTTCGTTTGATATATGCTCCTGTTTACTTGTGTTCCCGTATTGGAAACGATTGATATTTGCTGCAATATGCTTATCATGAAGTACTTTGTCACCTCGGATATCGAAATGGTTTTAATTCTAATGAAATTTGCTACAATGTCTGTAGAGTTTAGTTTCAACAATAACATGTACAGACAGATAGAATAGCTAAGGTTCTCCTTTGGGTCCTTCTTTTGGCTAACATTTTGTCCATTATGAGTCGTCCTCCTCACTAAAGAAGATGCACCGTCATGTATCAACGATATGTGGATGATACATTTTGTCTATTTTAACAGTGAAATGGAAGCCGATTCTTTGTATAATTATGAATCATCTTCATCCGTCCTCAAAATTCACTATTGAAAAGGAGTCCAACTCGTGTTCTCAAGAAAGATTGATGTACTCAATATCGTATCTCTTCAGCCGTCATGTACATCAGTTTTTTGAAAACCGACGTTTTCAGGACTTTATACGCGGTGGGACCTATTTGTCCTAAGAAACGCAAATAGGACAGGGCTTTGATGATTTTGATTTGATGATGTTTTTAGATGAGGAATTTAATTTTATCCGCCATATTCTTCCTCATTGGATAATCCCTAATGATATTCTTGATATGTGGAAAAAATCAACATGTTTAATATTTTCACATTGTTTATCTACGCTACCATTTGGTGTCAACTTTGAGAATCTTCTCGTCAACGTCCATGACTGTTTTTCTCATTCATTAATTGTTCATTTTCCTCTTCTGCCTTTCGGTCCCCAAAAAATCATGTTTCTTCTGTGATTTATTTTTTAATACGTGGTATATATATATATATATATATTATATATATAGTTTAAACAACAAAGATTGGACCTGACTTCATAATTAAATATTTTTTTCCTCTCTAATATATATATACTGTTTTTTCTGGTTATATAATTATATTTTTTTTTTTTTTTTTCGTTATATATACATATATAATTATTTTTTTTTTTTTTTTTTTTTTCCTCTTCCTCCACTTTTTTTTTGTGTAATTTTGCACAGGAAACAAAAAAAGGAAAATATATATATGTGTAAGTTATAATAAAAATAGGGAAAAATTATTTGTTCTTTTAAAATTTTAGTTTTAATTGTATGTAGGTTGTATGCTTGACTTATTTATTCTGTAAGATTGATAAATAGTTCCCAGTTGACCCGCATTCTTGGGAACAGAAACGGTTGGTCTGTTAGATCGCGTTCATCTTTATTACATTATTTTTAATGCCGTTAAGAAATAACCCATATTTTTTTTTGCGATATATATATATATATTTATACATCATATATATATATATATTATATATATATATATATATATATTTTAGCTCTAGTTTTTTGTTTAATGCCTATTCTTCAGGACATGTAGATCGCGTTCATTTAATATTGTCGGTTTTGACATATATCCACTATTCTATTTATTAATTTAGCTCTATATATATATCTATATATATATATCTATATCTATCAATATATATATATATATATATATATATATATATATATATATATATATATTAGTTAATATTCAAAATATATTGGTGATAATATTTTTTTCAAAGATTTATTGCTAGGAATAATGCATTGCTGATAATAAATTTTCTTCAAAAATTCAATGATGATAATAATTTTTTACAAAATTGTATTATTGGTAATAAAACCTATCTTTACACGTTTTGACCCCTTTTGAGAGTTAACTATTCGCCCATAGCTGGGATCCCTAACAGGTGTTACTACCCCGGGTCAGAGTGAACCTAGGAACACCAGCAATTAAGAGGTGGTTCATCGCTCCTTAAAACGTCCTGGTCAAAGGCCTTGCTCTCGGATGTAATTTATTGTATTACCCGGGCTGAGTATATAGTTTATCTTAATACCCAGGACGGATATACACTCCGTCTGAAGTAATTATGCCAATCACATAAACCTCAATAACTCGTAATTGCTTTGTAAAAATTTTTGTCAAATTGTACACGATTAATTTAGAGGTCAACAAAAATCATGAGTTATTTTTTAGGAAGTTTCAATATGTTTCATCAAAGTTATTGGTTAATTTCTCCCTGTTAATTTGAGAAAAGACTACGCCTAACAAAGGAACATAACAAGCTGAAAATAAAAGAAACAGAATTCAGTGTGGTTTTGATGTGTAGAATATCAACTCACAGATATTTGAACAGAAAATATCCACTGCTGAATCAAAATAAAGGTTTTGAATCAATGAGTTGAAATGAATCCGTTTCTTTCATTAATTTTCCTAGTTTCCTTTTATAACGAACATCTTGGGGCTTTTATTTTGCATTATTTAAAACCTGTCTTTTGTCCGTTAGGATATTTTCGGAAGAAGGAAGACAGGAATCATTTTCGATGGCGCCAAATTAAATTAAATATTAAATCATTTTTTAAAGAAATTATTAACATGAAAGGCCGTCCAGGTGTGCTAAACTAAATATCACATTACATATCCATTAATCAAAAGGTGAAACTGTCAAAATTGTTTCCTGGATGATATATTTGACAGCATATTTCCTTCTCCAAAAGGGTATATAAATATATAGACACCATTCAAAGAGTGAATGATATACTGTAGATATTCAATAATTTCCTTCTTTTTCTATCTGTCGTGTTCATTCTGGACGTGGGCGAATATGAATCTTCACAAATTGCTTACCTTTGTAATTTTCAGCTATGTTTGTATTTTACGACCACTCCCATTCCATGATCTGATACAAACTCGTTAGAATTGTTATTTGATAATTCACTTGTAACTCTTTTCACTATTTTGCCTTGTGAGTATCCTTGTTACTGCATTATGTATGCACAAATTTCAAGTGTATCTTTCTCGTTATAAGTTTGATATTTTCAATCTATTTAAAACTTACTTATATAAAATGTCTGTCGTATTCTTTTTTCGTTTTATCGAACGACATCTTTCTTGCCTCGAATCTCCAATATTATCATCCAGATTTAAACAAAATATATTAATATATAAGGTTTAATAAAAAATATATATTAATACACAGTGTTAATCAAAATATATTAATATACAGGTTTAATCAAAATATATTAATCTCCAGAGTTAATGAAGATATATTAATATACAGGGTTCATCAAAATATATTAATCTCCAGAGTTAATCAAAATGTATTTTAATATACAACGTTTAATAAAAAAAATATTAATACACAGTGTTAATCAAAATATATTAATATGCAAAAGTTAATGAAGATATATTAATATACAGGGTTCATCAAAATATATTAATCTCCAGAGTTAATCAAAAAATATATACAACGTTTAATAAAAAAAAATATTAATACACAGTGTTAATCAAAATATATTAATATACAAGGTTAATCAAAATATATTAATATATAGGGTTAATTAAAATATTAATATACAGCGTTAATCAAAATATATTAATATCCAATGTTAATCAAAAAATATTAATTAACAGTGTTAATCAAAAGAGATTAAAGTGCGGGATTAATCAAATCAATCAATATTAATATCCTGAGTTAGTCAAAAACTATATACAGCGATAATGAAAAATGTTAATTTACAGGGTTAACAAAATTATCACTATACAGGGTTAATAAAAATATTAATATATGGTTAATAAAACATAAATATACGGAATTAATCAAATATATATATATATATATATATATATATATATATATATATATATATATATATATATATATATTTATATATATATTTAATGAAAAATATATTAATACAGGCTTACTCGAAAATATTTTCACATACAGGGTTAATCAAAATATATCAATATAGAAGATTAAAAAATAAAATTATTAATATGCAAGTTTAATCAAAATATATTAATGTCCAAGATTAGTTAACATATATTATTATGCTGGTTTAATCGAAAAATAGTAATATAGAGGATTAATCAAATATACGGGTTTAATCAAAAATTTTAATACACAATGTTAATCAAAATATATTAATATACAGGGTTAATAATGATATTTATTTACAGGGTTAATAATAATCTAGAGGATTAATCAAAATATATTAATATAGGTTAGTCAAAAATATTAATATACAGGTTTAATCAAAAAATATTAATATACAGTATTAATAAAAAAAATATTAATATACTGGGTTAATCAAAAAATATTAATATGCAGGATTTGTCGAAGAATATTAATATTCAGGTTTAATGAAAAGTGGCGCCTAGATGCAGGGGTGTTATATTGTCATGCAGTTAATTAATTTTCTTTGTTAATTGTTTCTGTTTTTGTTTTGAAGTTTCCATACCCCTCCCACCATGGAATGAATAGATAAACGGCTTTTATTCGTTTTCTTCTCTCCTGGAGACAAACGATAAACTAACAATTAGTCGTAAAACAAAAAAAAATAATAATCAGGCGCTACATTTTACTCAAACTGTATTAACAGCGATAGAAATATAATAGATTTTTTTTCAAAAGCAATATTTTAAATGGTCGGCTACTACCTTGGCATGAAGAGAAATTATTACATCAATAGAAAATTCGCAACTATCCCATCCGCAAGGCAATCAAATATGAACATCTAACTTGGAATCTAATGAAACAAATTCACTGGAAATTAATACATCTTTTCCTTGAATAGTGCTTACAATTACATATACATGCAATTCATCGCTTTCTGCTATTGAAGAGAAAATGACCGACATTATACATCCAATCAATACTGTCTTTAGTTAATAACTTAATTATTTTCTGTATTATTCAAATTACGAAAAGACATTGTAATCGAATTTTTATATTTCATTAAATACAAGCAAAGGATTTTAATTGAAATTTTACTGTTTTCCCCTTAATCGACAATACAAATTATTAAGTAGTTGGCACATTTTTGTCACGAAGGGTAATCATTTATAAATAATAGTCTGCTAATTAAAGTGTTCTGATTTTTTTCTTTTGTTTAATTGCAGCTGATTAATAATTAAGATGTTGTTGACTTATTTCATTATTTCGAGATAAAATAATTAAATAAAACGAGGAATAAGGTACAAGACAAAATGATCTACGCATTTTCAGAGTGAATACTGAATAATTTAAACAAGAATTTTGGCAAAGTGAAATAAGCTCAACCATCACCACACTTAAATAAAATTCCAGAAAATTAAGACGCAAAATATCTTCCTAAACGAAGAAGAAAAAAGCCTGATGAAATGATTTTAACACAGGGGTTACACGGAAACACAGG
Organism: Acanthosepion pharaonis; assembly: GCA_903632075.3. NCBI lineage: Eukaryota > Metazoa > Mollusca > Cephalopoda > Sepiida > Sepiidae > Acanthosepion > Acanthosepion pharaonis. Next base: position 587,204 of record CAHIKZ030000042.1, read on the forward strand.
GTAACAAGAAGAATGATAAAATTTTGAAACCGCATTAGATTCAATACTATATATATATATATATATATATATATAAAATGAATATATACATATATATATATGAGTGTGTGTGCATATATATATATATATATATATATATATATATATATATATATATATATATATATAATTTGTGTATGTGTGTGTGTGTATATATATATATATATATATATATATATATATATATATATATATATATATATATACACACACACAGACAGAGAATATAAATGTATATTTTTTGCTTATGGTGCAGAT
>CAHIKZ030000042.1:590000-615000 GCA_903632075.3 Acanthosepion pharaonis
AAAAAATACACTAAACCATAAATGAAAATGAACTAAGCAGTATAAATGAAATATATCTTCCAATATACAACCGACAAACTCGATAATTAATCATTTTGAAAGACATTTAGATAACATCAATACAAAAATCACTACAACCCCTTCAACAGCAGTCAAAACTTTAATCTACATAAAACATACCGCCAGTTTTACATCATAAACAGGAATCTACGAAATCCAAAAGTAAGGCAATATAGTCACTAAGATCCAAAGGGTTATTGAGTGTATATGAGAAAAAGAAAAAAAAACATATTAAGGTGAGGGAACAATTAAAGTACAGGAATTTTGACGGCAAAAGTCAGCGATTGACATTGCATTTAAATATTTGAAGGTCAAAGTTGACAGAAAAGCCAGAAGCTGGAAGTGAGTACCACAAGCGATAAGTCTGAGAGAAGAAACTCTTCGTGTAGAACTTACGGTTATATCTAGCAATTTCAACTGTAAGATAATGAGACCGAAGAGTCAATCTAGTACTTTGCTTAAATTCGTAGATCGAGATACCAAACAGGAAAACTCTCCGAGCAATAAACATGAAAATATTCAAAGAAACAGCAGAGGGAGAGGGAGAGGCCTGCACAGGAACGATTATATAGAATACACTTTTTGGGGATATTTTCAAGAATCTCCAAACACATAGAAGAAGTACCAGACCAGATGTAACAGCAATATAGACGAATAGTAGACTTATAAGTGCTTAGGATAGATTCTACAGAGATAAATTGTCTAGCATAATAATAGTGAACCCTCTTTTCTTGGAACAAACCTAGCAGTTGATTCAATAAAATCTTTCCTCGGCATGGCAGCGGGAAACCTTAACCCGAGAAACTGCAATGAAATAGATTGTAAGCAATGCACAATTAAATTTCTTTTCCGAAACACACACACACACACACACACATATATATATATATATATATATATATATATATATATATATAACAGAAGATGTCTGTCTGCCTGCCTGTCTGTCTGTGTGATACCTTTTCACTCGAAATCCATCTAACCGATTTTGACTAAACCTTTCACATACTTAGTTTAAAAAATCGATAAATTTAAAAAATATCAGTAAACGATAAAGCCGATCAAAAATCTATGTATTCAACTTTTTTCCTCCGATTTCGTTCGAACTCGGTATGTAGGTTACGTACATCATGACGATAATGTCTCATTTTTATTTCTACGGCACATCGTTTAGCGAAAAACCGCGAAAAACGAAAAATCGATTTGAAAACAAATTTTAAACTAAAAACTCCCTCAGTTTTTAAGCAGATTAATACAAACTTCACTCAATTGTAGTCAACAATAAGTTGATTGTTTAACAGATATTTAACTTGATAACTGAGTCCATTCATATAGTGAAAACCAGCGTTAACATCGAAAAATGGCGATATTTATATTTTTTTTTATTTTTCGTTGATCTTTCAACCAATTTCCATCAACCTTAACAATTGCTTTATAAAAGTTTCCTCTTTTATATCCTCGTAGCACACTGATAAATTGAATTTCAAAAAACTCCAAAATAATTGTGGCCTGAAGTTAGTCTTCATGTTGCCTATTTCACCCCTTTCATGTCCTCGGTTAACTTCGATTAAATAAATACAGACTACTTCTGTTATATCAGTAACTGCATTATTTCAAAATGTTTTTAATGAAAGTATTTTAAAGTAATAGAAGAAGATAGACTCTGTTACATGTAAACATGATGCTGTTTTTGCTCCATTATAATTGAACGCTTTTTCTAATCGACAAGCTGGGCATGACTGTTAGTAAGAATATGAAAGAGATTTACAATTAAACAATACTTTCCCTGAATTGTTGTGCCACAAAAATCTTCGTGTCGCAATTTAGAAATGGAAAACGGTGTTTTAATAAAAATATTAGTTAATATATTAATAAGTATAAAATTTCCTTTAGCGAAAACGCATTGATTCTATCAAGATCTTTACCACCATTATTAATAAATAACCAGTCTATCTTATTGCTGAAATAAGGAGGGATAAGTAAAACTTAAAAGAATTCAAATAAATACGTTGCAAAAATCAAAATCAAGTCCTAAGATGAAAGTAGAAGAATGTTCTTATATTGCACAATATTTAAATGGGAAACAAAAGTTACAGCCGAATAAGGCGAATAATGTTTTGTATCGATAATGTTTTTTTTCTTTTCCTGAAATAAAATTATTTTTCTGATGACGTTGCCTCATTGGATGAACATGTCTCTTCTTTATTTTGGACGCTCCGGATTCCTATGAGGCATCTATCTATCTATCTATCTATCTATCTATCTATCTATCTATCTATCTCTCTCTCTCTCTCTCTCTCTCTCTATATATATATATATATATATATATATATATGTGTGTGTGTGTGTGTGTGTGTGTGTGTGTGTGTGTGTGTGTCTGTGTGTGTGTTGAGGGGTTCTCCCCTTTTTACACAAATGGACTCACCCAGTATATACATATACTACGGCTATGTGAAGACCCGAGAGAGCAAGACCGAAGTGTCGAGTCCAGGGTGACAGAGTAAAAGTTGTAGGCAACCGGAAGAGTGAGGGTGAGGTAACAGCGTTGTAGGAGTCACAGTAAGCGAGCACGTAGATTCAGTAAGTTATATTGCGATACTTCAATACCAAAGAACGTATATATATATATATATATATATATATATATATATATATATATATATATATATATATATATATTTTTACTAACCCGTATTCCTGGAACTACTAACATGCTTTACCAATTTGTATTATTACGTTAATACATTATTTCCATATATTCATTCCTGGCGTTTGTTCTTTATTGGTACCGGATTTCAACCTGGAATCACAACAATATCTCTCTCTCTCTCTCTCTCTCTCTCTCTATATATATATATATATATATATATATATATATATATATATATATCGTTTTCTACACTTCTTACTTGAAAATGACCACAGATGTTAAAAAGTAATCGAATCATTTTTTGCAATTTGAATGATTCCACAATATATAAACGACTTTAACAACAGCAACGTTGTATTTAATAAAATGCTATTAAAGAAAGATTGTTGCCTATATTTTTATACATACATACATACGCACGCAAACACATAAACACACATACACACACACACATATATATATATATATATATATATATATATATATATATATATATATATAGTGTGCGTGTATGCATATATATATATATATATATATATATATATATATATATATATATATAAAAAATGATTTACTAAAACATGTGCATACATGAGCCCCAAACCTAATAAAAACAAAGTTTATCGTCAAAATCTTTATATTCTTATTAATAGAAAATATCTAAGGATTTTTTATTATTAAATTATATTTTTCATCCTTTTTAGAACATTTTTTTTTATTTTGTTTTTCTTGCATTAGCGTGTGACCATAAATTAGTATGGGAAATTTTAGCGTTTTTTTGTACGACTAAAAGCACATTGATTTGGAAATTCTTGAAACATTCATGACTTATTCACAAATGAATTAAATTATTTTTTTTAAATGTCGCTTCTTTAGAAAATCTTGGTATAAATATTTTTACCTCGTTACCACCTCCATATTTAATTTTATAAAAAATGCAAGTAATTAATTTCTGTAAGGCTTAAAGTATATATTAATTAAAAAAAACAAGCCCTTGGAGAATAGAAATCATCAGAAACAGTAAAACCAGTCAGATAAAATCTGTTCAGAATCATGAAATATAAAAATGCAGCCAAACTAAGATATTATTTACTTAGAAAAGCTTTTATTTTTTATGAATAAAATATATTTTTAACACTATTCTCTTTAGAAAAAAACATGCATAATGAATTTTTACAAGAATTCTTTACATTTTTTACAATTTGTAATTATAAGTTATAAAGTTTTAAGTCTTTTAATATTCTATATTAATTTGGGATTAGATGATTATTGTTAACTATAAACTATAGTTACTAATAATAAATGGAAAAAGGTTACTACAATTCAGCGACCTCCAGTGTTTTGAATTATTTTTGTGTATATATAAATGTGCCGATATTTTAAAATACAAAACTCCACACACGACTTTATCAGAAAATAAGAGCGGTAATTATAGTAAATTTAAAATTTATTGATAATTTTCTAACATTTACGCAACATGCATCTACGTAATTAAGACTATCAATCCAACGTACCTAAAATGTAATAAAATATCAGATTACATAGAACGTTTCGTAAATTTTAAAAAATTCCTTGGTTATCAAAAATTATCTAAAAAACACATTCACGTTGTATTTCTCAAATTATTATTACTAATTATTATTATTATTATTATTATTATTATTATTATTGGTCTTTCAATTAAAAATGCCAAACATTAAGGTATCGGTAAATCTCCCATAAAACATAAAGATGCATGTATAAAAATGCTTTACTGCAATATTTTGAATTAAAAATAAGTAATATTTTTTTAATTCAGTTTAATTAAGATAATCATTTAATCTTCCTCAAATATACTTTCAGAAAAGTACATTTTATTTTTGAAAGATTCTTTATAATAAAGAGAAGTGTGTTGACAGATTTGTTAATATGACCGATTTTAGCTTTCTTAGTTCTTTCAAATAATAATTCCAGCCTATTTACATTCAGTCTAAAATACAGCAAAAGATTTTGTTTCGTGGAAATATATTTAATATATTAGCTTGGAACTAAAACTAAAATAAAAGCATCAAGATGATGTTTTCACTTGGGAAATGCATTTTAAAAATTAGGTATAATTTTTTTAATTTTATTTTGGAGGTACATATATATGCATATGCTATTTTCTTTTTTAAATTTTTGTTGTCGGTGGTGCCTAAATATTTGACCTGTTTGACTTCGGACGTTGAGTATGAAATGCTGAGGGTAATGGAAGAGATTAAATGGTTCTAGATTTCTTTCATCCTCAACACTGGGAGGCGAGGATATAAAATCCACAAGAACAAAAACTTAGGTACCACCGAAAAGAAAAATACGAAATTTATGATTTAATCCTTCAACTATATTTATACATATATATAATTTGAATAATAATATTTCTTCACACATTAATCAGCCCAGAAGCTGTGCAGACAACTGGATCGGATATTGTGCATTTAATATCAAATTTTAATTTATTAACAAAGCTCAAATTCAAAAATCACTATTCCGTTAAAATTTAACTATAATAAAATTTATAATTTAATTATAACGGAAAAATCCTAAATTTGATTTATCCCATAAATTGTTTATAATTAATATAAGTATTTCAAACAGTTGACGTCATCGAAAATATTTTTTATTGGCACAATCATACGATATGTAAATAAACTGGTTTCATGAAAATTGAACAGCTGATGATCAAATGTAAAAAAAATTCTTGTAAATCCAAGTAAAATATTTTATTTCATTACTAATAATTATACCATATATATATATATATATATATATGTGTGTGTGTGTGTGTGTGTGTAAAAGTGAACATTGAAGTCAGCACTCAGAGGCGACAGATTGTTTCATGCTCGACGCAATCGATTGCCTCCAGCGTGAAACAGTCTATCGCCTCTGAGTGTTGACTTCAATGTTCAATTTTTTAATATTTACATACGCATAATCTCTGATATTGAGCACTTTATCCCATGAATATAGCACACCTTGAAACTATATATATATATATATATATATATATATATATATATATATATATATATATATATATATATATATATGTACATATATTGGAACTGAGGTCAACACCAAGGGGTTACAGTCTTTCTTATGCGCAATTGGTAACTGAGACTTGAAGATTGCGTTCAAGTATGAAACAGAGTGATAGGCCTTTGCATAGGATCCCTAAGGACATACGCTCTATATATCATATTTTGCACTTTTCCCCATAAACATGGTATATTTTAAAAATAGTTTATCATATGCATACATACATACATAAATATATATATATATATATATATATATATATATATATATATATATATAATGTAAATCAATACCTATATATTAGTGTTTTCCGCGACTTATTGTAATGAACATGGAGTAAAATGGGTTCATTGCTGTACGTCGGATGACCAGGTTTTAGCTAACACCTACTTTCAAGAGTACCCAGACAAATATGGATATGAAGTCGCCCAGGAAGAGAAACAGAAAATAGATCGACAACATAGAATTTCAGGAATCCAGTTTTCCACAGTAAAGCATATCCAAGTGCCGACTCTCAATGCGACCATTTCCATGTGATATGTAAATTTAAAGTGAAACTACGGAAATTGAAGAGGACTGTGGCAGCAGCCAAACTGAAATACGACAGGATCGTGAACAATCTGAATCTAAAGCAGAAATATATGGACAGTGTGAAAAGCTGATGCGATAGACAAAACGTAAATGGAAACTGGAAGGTGGCCACTGTAACAGAAGCTTTGGTATAATCAACAATGGAGATCATCCCAGAGAAAATAAAACGAAGAAAAAATTGAATGGAGGAGAAACGAAAATCTCAACACAATGAAAACTAAAAAAAAAAAAAAAAAAAAACGGGCCAAGACACGTCACAGAATATAGCTCACGACAAAAATGAATAAGCAACAAATGCACGCACACTAAAGGGGAATGAATCAAAGAAAAATGTACAAAAACAGAAAGAATGTGTCATACAAATAAAGAAGATATGCATTAAAAAATATAAGAGAATTAATAAGATAAAAGACATGGTCATCAACACGATTCATAAAATCCAAGCAGGGAACGCTGATACTGGAGAAATAAAAAAAAATACTTCAGAGATGGAACGAATATAACAGATAAGAGAACAACCGGCAATACACAGAAAATATCAACGGACTGTATATATGGAAATCTGAAGCGGCATCTGTACTATCTAAATTGAACAGAAACAACCCGGCAGAATCAGACTGAAAATAGGACAAGAACAGTGCAAGTTCGTCAAAGACACTGGAACAAGGAACGGGTTATTTATGCTCAGAATGATATTAGAAAAAGCAATGCAAATGCAGAAGGACGTGTACCTGTGTTTTATAGATTACGAAAAGGCGTCTGATGAATTACGCCGCAAAGTTCGATTGAAACAGCTCAGTAACCTTGGTATACTTGGTAAGGAAATCAAAATAATGAAGATGAACATATACTGACAGCAAAGGGCTTGGATACGGATAGAAAATAATTTCAGCTGATATAAAAAAGTGAAAGTGGCGTAAGACATAGGATTTATTCAATCTATACAGCTAGGCGATTCTATGAGAACGAGAAGTTATATCTCTGTTCATTAATGGCGGTCATAATCTTAACAATATAAGATATCCAAATGACACAGTGATGATAGCAGACACGGAAAGCAAACTACAACATCTCCTATATAATGTAACGAAGGAGAGTATGAAGAAGGGAGTAAGCATGAACTACAAGGAGAGAAAATGCATAGTCATCAGGAAAAATATGAATCCAAAATACAAGTTAAGTCATAAATCCATTTTGACTAGAAAAAACTCCTACAGAATGTAATGTAGGAAAGCGAGAAGAAAGGACGCGAGAAGAAAGGACTAAACATCAAATGCAAAGAGACAGAATACGTGGTTGTTAGCAAAAGAATGACCCCAAAATGAGAACAGCAATTTGCAGATACAAAAAAGTGTGAAATGTAAATGTGTGGGATGTGTTTTAACAGAAGATAAAAAGAGTGACATTGAAATTCGAAGGCGTATTCGAATAGAGAAAGACGCATTCCAAAAGCTAAGCAGATTACTAAAAAATAGAAAAACTTCGTTAGAAACAAAGAACAGGTCACTAATCTATCATCCTGTATGGCAGTGAATGCTGGACAATCTCCTCTAATACGAAGAAGAGACTAGAAGCAACTGAAATGTATTCTCACAGAAGATGACTGAGGCTACCATAGACCAAACATGTGAACAACGATGTTTTAGAGAAAAGAAAGAGTAACATTATACTTAAAACCAGGAAGAGATAGTTGAGGCTTCTAGGGCACATAGTAAGGAAAGGAGGTTTGGAAAATCTAATACTCACGGGATAGAGTGGAGGCCCGAGAGACACAGAAAAACAACGCATGACATACTTAGTTTTATTTACATAAATGAATGAAGGAAAAGTGTTTAGGAAAATAATGAAAAAATATATTAAGAGCTAAGTGACAGGATGTTGTGGAGAGCCAAAATCAGCTACGTCATGATTGAATACGGCATAAGAAGAAGAAGAAGAAGAAGAAGAAGAAGAAGAAAGTCTCATTTAGACTTTTGGATACTGATTTCTCAAAATCTTCAGGCGATCAGTGAGACGAGACCACAACAGTATCTAAGAACTCGTATGAAAAATTATAAAAAAATATTTTTATAGACTCTATGTTTACCTTTATTATACAATATATATATATATATATATATATATATATATATATATATATATATATATATATGTGTGTGTGTGTGTGTGTGTGTGTGTGTGTGTGTGTAAATGGTTGAATCAGACCAGAAACGAGTAACATTAAAAAGTGCTCAATACACGTGTGAAAAAAGAAAGTAAAAAAAGAATGTAAAGCTTTTAATTTTAAAAATCAGGAGGTCAGTTGAATCAGCTACCTTGGTTTCAGCCTTATGGCATCCTCAGGTGATTTTTTATCAAATGACCGCTTAACGCCTTATTTTATGTTTCTGAAAAAAAATAAAGAACGCTACATTATTATTTTCAAAAATAATTAAACAAACGCACGAGGTTGGGTTTACTAGAAAGGGAGGAGGAGGATGTGAAGAAAAAAGGGGAGGAGGAGGAGGGGAGAAAAAAAAGAAAGTGCATTGTAAATGTTCTGATTTGGAGTTAATTATTTTTTTTTTTCATCCAGCCTCATATGCGCTTAAGAAAAACGTTTCTGATATGTAAACAAAGACTTTGGGACGTCATCCCCCGGTCGCAGCGCTAACTGTGACGTTCTATCCTGATCTACCACGGCGCCAGTTGTGACGTCCCTAAACAGCACCAATTGTGACGTCTTCGCCGCGGCGTCAGCTGTTCGCTCCTCGCTGCTCCGTCCGGGTGTCGCTGTTCCAAACGTGACGTTCTAACCCTTTGGTGATTCGGGTAGGAATCTGGTTAGATTGATACCAGCCTCGCCGTTCCCAACCTGCTTCCAACGCCTGGTTACCAGGGTAACTGCACTGATCTCCAGTATGCCTACCCACGTTGTGAATTGATCTTAGACAGACGAGATCAAACAGGGGTTGGGGCCGTAATGCAAGCTGAGTTCAACGGGGGTGATAACACACAAATATGTATAAAAGAAAATAAAATGAAAACTCACAAAGTTCAAAGTATCAAAGAAAAAGGTAACAAACTTTTTATGTCTAGTTGTTCGGTACATAGGACTGTGTCTACCTCCCGACCCGTTCTGTGGATTGTGGCACGACGCTTTCGCTAGGCAAATTTTAACGCTTCAAGTTGTCTGCTCTCTAAGAAATTCGTGTTTCGGTGTGTCTTTGGACGAAAGTCGAAAAATTTATTTCTGTGGTCTGGTTCTAAGTCGCTCTTCAAACTACTTGTTCTTGGTTGAAGAAGAGTCCAAAATTTTGCGTGAATCTGGTCAGCTATCTTGAGGCGGTTTCAACACTGGGCACTCATCTCTGCCGTCGGTGCGCGAACTATCTCTGCCTGCCAGAGTCCGACGAACTTCTTCTCGCCAGGGTCCGAACTCTTCTCTCTGCCGTCCGGGGCTGAACTCTTCTGGGCATCCATCTCTACCGCCAGGGCCGAACGAACTTCTCCTCGCCAGCTTGGGTCGAACGAACTCGGCACTCAGGGCCAAACGAGCTGGCCTCTTCTGCCCGCTTGGGGCGAACGAACTCTGCCCGCCGTCCGAGGCTGAACTGATTTCTGTCTGGTGGGGCTTCGTTTTTATTGACGCCGTCAAAACTGGGGTGGGTCTGTCGGCGCCAGGGGTTCTTCGATAATTCTAAATACGTATCCACCCTTCTTATTTCTGGTTAAGGATTTTCCATTTTTTTACATTTTTGGTAACTCTTTTCTCCTCCCACTCTCTCACCATGCTTCTGAGGGCGTGAACTGCCCTCCCCACTTCCTCGTAGCGGCTTCTCATACTTATACTCTGGATGGGGCGTCGACTGATTTTTCTTCGTGCGTCACGTGACCACTCTCGGCCAATGAGGTCCTGGTCGGTATCTTTCCTCCTCCTTCGTGCGTCATGTGATCCACTTGGCCAATGACGTCTTAGTCAGGCGTGAACAACCCGTGGCTTTGTTTTGGAAAAGAAATACCTTGCTTAACTAAAAAAAATTAATTAAATCGCCGTTATCATGAGCGGTTGATGTGACAACTCTCGGTTTCAACACGTGGCGTTTGTCAAGCAGTTTATCGCCAATTCACTGGACAGCTGGATTATCTGACATGGTCTAAGAAAGGAATTTTCTCCAAGTTTCCAGACAATTTGGCGTCTCAAAGCAGAAATAAAATATGTCAGTTTCCTTCGGCTCATGTGTTGATAACAAAATTTTTATTATCGCAGGGCAAAAGTCTATTCTGTCAAAAGAAAAACTTAGCCAGTGAAAACTACTTGTGTGGGATTTTAATTTTCCATACCCAGTCAAGACTGCAAGTTACATCTGCGTTTTGTCCATTATCAAAATCTAACGTTTTCAAAATGGATTTCTTAATTGGTGACCTCTATTGATAACACAATTCCATTATTCGCGGATAAGCGGAAATCGGTCAACGCTTGTTCGTAGGTGACCTAGATATTTTCGACATTCAACAATAACCCCTTTCTTATTCCCGTCTCTTAAGCCGTGTGTGTGTGTGTTCGCCTATGACCCGTCTCGTATTACTTTTTCTTTCTTTCTTCTTCGTTTTCTCTTTCTTTCTCCCAAATCGTCTGAATGCATGGCGGTTCGATCCTCTCGCAAAAAAAAAGAAAGAATTATTCTTAAAACCTAAAATACATTTTGGCCTTAAATAATCCTCAAATGGTTGATAAACCGTAAAAAAGCAAATCATATATCTATAAATATATCTTTTAAATCGCGTGGATGCATGGTGTCACACTTAATATTTCGGATTTCTGGTTTTAAATGTTCTTTGTATTCGGAAATGTCATAAGGTTAAAACCAACATAGCAATTTTAACTGACCTCCTGGTTTTTAAAGTAGATAGATAGATAGATAGATAGATAGATAGATAGATAGATAGATAGATAGATATAATAGCTTGACTTTAGAATAAATATATGCCATCACAAATTTTTAATCTCAATTCAATCGCAAAAAAATTCCAACATTTAATAAATGGCACCACCATGTCTGTTCACCGGTGACACAAATATTTTTAATATTGCGAACTCGAAATGGTTCAGTGGTTCACTTCTCCATGCAAATATTTTGCTTAATTTAACTTAATTTTTGAAAACCATTATTTTAAAATAAATTTCTCAGTAGTTATTAACAAGATTAAATGAAACATTTGTGAATTCCAATATATAAATAGAGTATTGATAAATAATGAATCACCATTTGATAAACTGTAATTGAAACTTTTTTCTACATTTTTTTTTTCAATTTGGTTCTTTTTTCAAGCGAATAAGTTATTTACTTTACTCAATAAGGCGTAGAAAATTCGTTTTAAAATCTTAATGCAATCAAATAACTTTAATTAAAATGTGTATGTTTTTCCTTCTATAAATGTGATATTCAATGGGGCAAAAAAATCTAATCAAATTTTCGACATCGCACATATATTTTACGCAGTTGAATTTTTTTCAAATGACTTATGGAAAAAACAGTTACTAATAATTTTGCTTTAGCATTTCTGTTGATATGTTTTTCATCATTACTCACTTGCATATTGCATGTACTAGAATTGTGTTATTTCTGGAAAAATCTCAAGGAAAATCTCAGGGAAAACACGTTTTCGGAAGAGAGCTAACATAGGATACTTGCAAAATCCAACCATTGACATTATATTACTCTAAGTTTAACAGTTCTATGAAAAATGCATTTCAATTTTTTTCAGTATTTGTCTATATCTCTGATAAGGTGGAAGTATTATGATTACTTTCTATTTATTAACGCTTCGTCAGAGATCAAGATGGAAGTGATAAAAATACACTGATGTTAACACCAAGTGGCCGGAGTCTGTATCAATCCCGAAGGCAATCTGCAGTCCTAAATATTATATAGGCTCTATCATTGATATTTTGCAAATATAAATATAGCATAGCTAAGTATATTTTCATTACATACATACATACATACATATATATATATATATATATATATATATATATATATATATAGATAGATAGATAGATAGATAGATATGTATTCCTATATATATATATGAATATTTATATATATATATATATTTATATATATTATTTATTTTTAATATAAATTTTATCAGAAGTTAAGTATAATTTTATTATATATATATGTAAATATATATATATATATATATATATATATATATATATATATATATAGAGAGAGAGAGAGAGAGAGAGATAGATAGATAGATAATATATTTTTGTCCATTAAAGTCGAAGCTAGTGACAAATGTTGTGTTTGTACAATCACTTTACAAAAACATACACATGCACAGACACATATGCATAATATATATATATATATATATATATATATATATATATATATATATACACTATGTGTGTGAATGTGTGTGTGTGTATAAATTTGTTTATATCTCTGAGATGTGGTATTATGATTACTTGCATTATTTACATTATTCTGAGAGTTTTCCTCATAATATTCATTGCCGCATTCAAAACGTTTCGAACGTTGTACGCTCCGGCTTTCTTCAGGTGATTGGAATTTGGAACCGAACCCTTTGAGAATTTGGTTAGATCCAGTGAATATACCCAAAGAGTTGTGAGTTTAATGCCAGCAGTGATGAACAAAAACATGGAGAATTTAGTTAAAGGTAAATAACTGAGACATCCGGAAGAAACATGCCCCGTGGAACTCGAATAATCTACCCCAGTGGACGAAATAGAGAGTTTTTCTCGAAATTCTAATCACAGGAAGAAGGCCGGGGCATACAACGGCCGAAACGTTGTGAATATGGCAATGAAGATGAGGATAACAGTCCGAATATGTAAATAATTCAAGTAGTCATATATTTTATTAACGAATCCTTTTGAATTGTAAGGCCTAATTCAAATGAGATGACCCAGTCTCCTATACATTTTAGGTTTTGTTTGTGCAACATGTTCCTTCAAAATTTCCTTCAATTTAGTATTAAGTTCTGAATTCTACGATTCTTTTTTCTATTTACATCGGCTCAAATGTTGATATTAGATCTGTACGTACCTTTATCAAGTCATTCATGCACTTAATCGTGCAACATTAACATAAAATACAGAATGCATTGCCTCAATTCCCTATTAAATTTTCAACTACAAAATAAGACTTGACAGCTTCAGTAATTGATATTTTTATTGCTTATTCTTCAAATTATCCATGCCAGTTTTACAAAAAAAAACATGCTGCCAGATTAAAATGTCCTGAAGTCGTCGATCATTGTCACTTTAATTATGCAATTCGTATATTTAAGCACTAAAATATTATTTGCTATCAAATTCCATACTGATATATATATATATATATATATATATATATATATATATATATATATACATATATATATATATATATATATATATATATATATATATATATACGCATACACACAAAGACACACATTATATATATATATATATATATATATATATATATATATATATATATACGTACATGAAAACACTCACATTATGTATATATATATATATATATATATATATATATATATATATATATATATATATATATATATATATATGGAGATAGAGAAAAAGAATGAGAGAGGAGATGTATCTATCTTTCTGTCTATATATATTTGCTACCGAATTCCATACCGATATATATATATATATATATATATATATAGAGAGAGAGAGAGAGAGAGAAAGAAAGGGTGAGAGAAAGTGAGAAAGAGGGTGGTGTATCTATCTATCTGTCAATATTATTTGCTATCAAATTCCAAATATATATATATATATATATATATATATATATATATGCATATATATATATAAATATATATATATATATATATATATATATATATATATATATATATGCATATGCATATATATAAATATATATATATATATATATATATATATATATATATACATACATATATATATATTGGTATGTGTCTATGTATGTAGAGAGAGAGAACGTGGAGGTTGTATCTATCTGTGTCTATATTATATTATTTTATCATATATATATATATATATATATATATATATATATATATATATATATATATATATATATATATATGAGTGTGTGTTTATGTGTGTAGCTTCAAATTCTAGGGAAGTCACCAGACTGCTCGTTACCGTTTTTAGACTGTTTATTTATAAAGATATTGTGGACATAGTAATTAACACTTCACGGTTACTGTCAGTTTCAGATTCAGTATGAATTGGATGTTATAAAACTAAATCTATGTTATGAATATCGCTTTGATATGATGTCAGTCACACATCTGGAAACCTAAAACATTCTCTTTTTCCTTATTTTTATACTATTGTCCTTATTTTACTGTCATATATGCCTAAAGTAAGTAAATTTATTCACTATCCTTTCGATATTTCTTCCTCTTTAGTAAACAGGTTTCCTCATCGTTTGGTTCACATTCCTCCATGATCATTTGAAATTTAAGATTAGGTTTCAAATCCATTCCAAACTCTATACTTCTATCACCCCCATCCAAACTCTGAAATTCATATAGAACACGGTTAAATAATAGGTTTGTCTATTGTCCGCTTCACATTCCATTCCCGATTTTGAATAGGAATATAGCTTTATCACTTGTTTTCTATTTAGGAGCTTGTTTTCAGTTCTTTTTTAAATCTCTTTCACTCCCAGTAAGCCATTGCATCTTAGTGGCACCGTCGCCTTGCTTGTAACAAATTTTGTATATATATATATATATATATATATATATATATATATATATATATATATATATATATATATATGGGTGTGTGTGTGTGTGTGTATTTCTAATAAAATATTCAGTCGCATCGTAATTCCCACTTGATGAAACGATAAAACATTTTCGTTTTTTTTTTTTTTTTTTTTTTTTTTTTTAACGTTGAAACAAGATGTACAGTTTGTAGTGGATATCTGCATGCTCTAATGCGACACTGCATAATAAATAAATATTTACGGCTTTATTTTTGTAATGAGCTCTGTTTTAAATTAATGTTCTGAACCCTGAAGTATTACTCTTTGTTCTTTTACGTTTTTATATATATATATATATATATATATATATATATATATATATATATATATATATATATATATTATAAATTAACTGGTTTATAATGTATTTTAACCCAGTTAATTTATAATATTTATGCTCTGTAAATTTACATTGAGCACTGTTTTGTCAATTAGAAAATATCAATAACCCCGGATTATATATCTTACTGTTCTTTCTTCATATATATATATATATATATATATATATATATATATATATTCATTTGTATTGATATGACTTTGTGTGCCTTTTGCGATCATCGGAAAATTAGTTTATTTTTTTTTTAAATGATTGTATTTAAGCTTGTTTTTGTTTGATTATGTTTGTTACTGGGAGGGGGAGATGTGTCTTCTCACCGGACTTATTCAACCCGTACAGAAAGGAAATTGTTAGAGAATTAAAATTTCTATCAGAATTAAGCATTGCCGGTCAGAATCATAATATAATATACGCAGATGACAAAGTACTGATAGCAGACAGGGAAATGATTTATAAATCCTCCTACAGAAGGTAGCGAAGGAGAGCGAGAAGAAGGGACTAAGCATAAACTACAAGAAGACAGAATGCTTCGTCATCAGTAAAAGGATGAGCCCGAAATGTGATTTACAGTTCGGGGAGACTAAAATCAAGCAGATGCTGAGGTTTAAATATCTGGGAAATGTTTTAACGGAGGAAGGTAAGTGCGACGCTGAGAACCGAAGACGGATTGGGATGGCGATAGACGCATTCCAAAAGCTACGCGGAGTATTGCGAGACAGGAGTATTTCTTTGGCAACAAAGAAAAGAGTACTGTGCTGTTACGTGACATCTGTCTTTCTTTACGGCAGCGAATGCTGGAAAGTCTCTTCAAAGATGAAGAAGAGTCTCAAAGCAACGGAGTTATGGTTCTACAGAAGGAATCCGAGCATATCGCGAACCGAACGTGTGAGTAACGATGAGGTTTTGGCGATGATGAAAACAAGAAGGAGGCTTATAATTAACATCAGGAAGTGGCAGCTGAAATTTCTGATACACGTAATGAGAAAGGAGGGACTGGAGAATCTAATACTCACAGGTCGAATAGAGAGGAAAAAGAATCGAGAAAAAGCAACCTATGACTTAACTGGCGGACTTAAGCAAATGGATGACAGTACGTGGTCTTGGGGATGTAGCAGAAAAACGAAACTTATTGAAAGCTACAAGGGATAGGGGAAAGTGGATCGCCTACGTCCTGAAGGGACACTGTACATAAAAAGAAAAGAACCCCTTGCACACTAGTGGCACTATTTTGCTTCCTTGTGAGTTAAATGATTAAAGAATATGGGGAATATCCTGAAAATAAATTTATCAATTATTAAAAGAATTTCGAAAATAATTACGTTTTGGATTATCTAGTGTACTCCTCCTAATGCTAATATCGCCCTTTTTATCAAGATGATTTGCCATCAAATGATTTTGTTCCAATAATGACTTCAAGTCTTTATTATACGACGTAGACAATAATTCACTGTAGATTTGGCCTGGCGAGGTCAGCCAAGCGATGAATATGTCAATTCACTATGCATAGCAGCCTTGGATCACATGACCTTACGACATCTTTGATATATTCCCCATTATTTTCCATGTTCTTTTCCCACGAAAAAAATTATCATTGATTTTATTAGCGTCAGAAACAGGAAAATTGCTAATCAAATATTAAGACACACCCAACTATAAAAATAGTGAAAAATTACTTTCACTTGTTTCTAAAATAAAACTGCCTTTGCGTGAAGTGCCTTCTTGTTTCTTCAAGGTTTAATGTATTTTAGTCATTTAGTGTAATTCGTCGGTTATCGCACTTCTCTAATTGTCTGATTAATGTGTGATTGTCTATTTGACTATTAAAATGTCAGAATATTTGTAATATTTTGAGAAAAATTGCAAATGAATAGCGTTAAGAGATGGAATGATGAGATAAAACTGAGAATAAATTGCTTTTGTTTTATCTAGTATCATCATGATCTGATGAGGAATATGAAAAAATAATATTTCCATGTAGCTATAATTTTATATGCACAGACATCGTCATGTATCTATATGTGTGTATAAACAGACACTTTCTTTCTCTTTCTTTCACTCTCTCTCTTATATATATATATATATATATATATATATATATATATATATATATATAAACTTTAATAAATATACATTTTATTCTTAACCGGTACCATGACTCGGAGTTTCATGCACAAAACAATCTTCAGGCGCTGAGTAAAGACTGTCCACTACATAATTTCAATAAAAATATCTGGTTAACTCTATACTGACTCAATATATATATATATATATATATAGATACACCTAGTGAGCCAGACAAACCTACCTAGGTTTCACCTAAACGGATCGTCAGGGAAAGTTTGGCTAACGAGGCAAAGAGAAACACATATTTATAGGTGATAGCTAAAATCACACCACGTGACAAAAACAAAAAACAAAAAACAACCTAAGTAGGGAGGGGGTAAATATTTATTCAACAAAAAAAAAAAAATCCTCCGTGGAAAGTCAATAACGGGAAAACGTCTAATTTAGTCGCCAAGATTTTTTATGTCTACATACATTGAGAATTTCAGTATTAGAGTTTAATAGCTGGTTAGGTTGATCATATAAAGCTATGGCTAATTTCTCCTCAGCACATAATTTGCATAATTTATGGCCTGCTTTATATTTTGGGCATTTTTTTAATATTTCCCATTTAACGATGGGGTCTATATTATCTTCTTGTTTGGTTTTCCATACGTAGGTAGATAGCGTGGTACTATGTTTAATTTTTGCATTCTTAAAACTACTCGTGTGGTTATAATTTTTTTTTTTAAATTTATCTTGAGTAGCACCTATGTATGTTTTATGGTTAGTATCCTCAGTATTTTTGTAAATTTTCACTTGATACACCACGCATTCTTGCTGGCATTTTCCCTGTAATGGGCAGATGTTTTTGTTTATAAATTTCTTGACGGGATGTAATAATTTCAAATGTTCAGCCTCAGTGTCAAGTAATTATTCTTTAAATTATTTATAGCTGTTTTTATTTCCTCATCATTATATTCGTTGTTATTATATCGAGACAGACGGTGTATTTTCTCATTCAACTGGCATCTTCAGCCTTCTGTGATTAGGTTTGAAATGTCAATCGAAGTCTTTTCTTCTGACTACAACAAGTCTTCTATTTTAGTTTCGATCGTAGGAAGTTATCATGATTTTCGCTTTTCTCCACACAATGTCTACGCTGTTTGGCTTCCTTAATTTGGTTTTCAATTTGTTGGAAATATTTGTTTCTTTGGTTTTAAATTGTTTTATTTTTTTATTTTCTTTGTTAATTGTTTAATATTCCCCCTTAGAGTTTTCTTCTTCCTTTACTTGTTACTTTGTAGCATCAATCTCTTCACATCAACATTGTCTTTCCACAGGAGGATCTTTTTACCGTCTTGATATTTTCGGAAGTATCTCATGTGCTGCGGATAAGGCGGACGAGATGACATTACTTGTTTCCTCTATTTTGATATGAACAAGATTTAGGGACATGAATTTCGATTTTATTTTATTGCAAATTTAGATTTTACATAAAGCACAATATTTCTAATTATTTTCATTTTTGCGCATGAATAATATGTCCAGATGACTCTGGTGTTTTTATATAACCGGAAACAGGTTATTTTTTTGGCGTGTCATTATTTCAGCAGTCATTAGCCTTTTTGACTGGTGTAAGCGATTGTGTATTACAACGACTGATGTTTTGCATACACCGATGACAACCCTAATTTTTCCTTTCTCTTTTAGCGACTCCAAATGTGTAATGACGTCACTACCAAGTTGACATACCTTTTGCATGGAAACAACATCAAGGTTTGCATTTTACATGGTCCTAATATGTAATGCACACTGAAATTTTATGATGCAGCCTGGATGTTGAATTTTCTTTTAAAAGAAATTAACAAATTTAGATTTTTTATTCGGTTTCCTATTTAGATGTCAGGTAGCTGAAAAAACCTTTTCTTACGTGTAGCAATAATTTGTAAACTCGTTCTGGTGTGTCACCGAGGGATTCTGGGATTATCAAATTCTCCAAGACGTATTTCCTCATTTTGTATTCCTGAAATTTCAACTGTTTTATTCTGATTCAATCGTGTTTTTTTTCTATTTTCCTTAAAAATTGTCTCTTATAAGCCGTCCATTGCACCCATAGTAATCTTATAAAGAAGCACGTGTTTTTTGTCTCAAATCTCATACGTGGGAATTTTTTTCAGTATTCACGGCTTTACAGGAGAATTCCTTTGTGACTGGTAATAATAAAGTTGTCTTTCTGACAATTGTTAATACACCAAATTTTAACATTTCTTGTCCCTTTATTACCATCCGGCACCATGGAAATACCGAAAAATCTACTTGAATAACGCATCATCAATCACAAGGATTACCATGGAACACATTCCTCGAGGACACCAGGCAGAGGTTAAAAAATTATTGCTACTGGTAAGGAAAGGCTTAGTCAGCTACCTGACATCGTAAATAGGAAATCGACTAAAAAAAATCTAAAGTTACTATTTTTTTATTTTATTTTATTTTTTTAAAATAAAAACTAGGAAATTCAACATCAAGTCTGCATTATAACATTTCAGGGTGCATTTCATATTAGGGCCATGCAAAAATGCAAACCTTGATGTTGTTTCTATGCAAGAGATACGTCAACTTTGTATTGACGTCATTACACACCTGGACTCACTAAAAGAGCAATGAAAAAAGTAGGATTACCATCGTTGTATGCAAAACATCAGGTATTGTAATACAGAATCACTTACACCAGTCAAAAAGGCAAATAACTGCCGAAATACCTGTTTATGGTTGCAGAATCCGAGTCATATGCGTAAACAGACATAATTTCTGTCTCCGGGATAAAGAAATTCTATACAAAACAACATCGACTAAGCAATCTTAGGAGATTTTATAAATGAATGGCGGAACAGGACAGTAATGGATAATACGGCGAAACCCATTGCTTACAGCTAAAAGGATAGGAAATTAGGAATAATAGGAATTATAGCCTATACCCTATGTTATGTAAAGCAAGATGCAAGATTAATTTTTTTATGAATAATAATATTCTTAATACATTTGTTAGATAATATATTTGCTTTTATTAATACTTTTATTGCCTATTATTTTTAGTTTATTTATTAATATTTTGTTTTTCTTGGTATTAGAGGAATCCTTTTCAAATATTTTAGATCAATTCAAAGACGATAAACGCAGTTCAATGAACGCTATAAAGATTAGGCAAAATATATATGAAAAAATAAACAACTCTTCACAATTGATGCAAAATAATATAAAAAGAAAATATGGCAATAGAAGCTGTAACGATTATGAAATAGACAGATAAAGGAGACAAATAGACGCTGACAAACAAAGAAAAAAAAGTAATATTTTCGTCACACTTGCCCGCTCTTTTATCAATTCACGACAGAATGGCTGGAGTTTACTCAGAAAATTTCTTTACTGTTGACTATCATGTCTGTGACATCGGTCGTCTGTTTGGATTTAATCAATTATATAAAAAATGTATATCTCTAAAAGAATACTAAGGGATCACACTTCAAATGTAGCCACATATTTAAATTACTAATACTAATAATAATATCACTACTATTATTATTACTAATAATAATAATAATAATGATGTCGCGTATAACTAAATAAGGATTTGCGCAAAGAGAATGCATATATTTACTATCTTTCATGAAGAAGATGAAGAAGTAGTAGGAGGAGGAGGATAAGAAGAAGAAGGAAAAGAAGAAGAATAGTCTCTATTGATGTAATTATATGCTGTTGTGAGGTCTACACACTACGTGTAAATTTTTACACAAGAAGACGAAGAAGAAGAAAAAGAAGAATAGTCTCTATTGATGTAATTATATGCTGTTGTGACGTCTACATAGTACGCGTAAAGTTTTATACAAGAGGAAGAAGAAGTTTCTGCTAGTTTTGAATACTGATTTTCCAAGCGTAGCTCAGATGTGGCACAAGGCCGAAAGTAGGGGGCACCCAGTGAGAATCGAACTTACTACTCAGTGGTAATTGTTCTAGCAAGACAAGCTTGCTAACCACTACACCGCCTCGAGGTGCCCCTGTTGGTTTGGAATATGAGGTAACTAAGTGAACTTGGGATATTCAGCTAGATAGCTGGGAATATCTACAATCCGAGATCGTATAACCGGGTTGCGCTGAGCTATTTCTATCTGGGCTGCTTATAACTGGTACATTTGGTTGTGATGTATGTGTCTAGTATACCTTTTTCAGATTGGATGTCATGATGAGTATACTGGGCTTCATACATATGTAATCGTAACGTCACTTTGTTAGCGTACTAGTCTATCAATATACTACTACTACTACTACAAATAATAATAATAATAATAATAATAATAATAATAATAATAATGATATATACTTTACCCTTGTAACGGACTTACGATATTCCTTTCCATAGCAGCTAGCTTTAACCTTTAGATAGCATTGTCATCTGTGTCATTGTCATATTTGATCGTAAATTATTTATCTGTTCGTCTAATAAATGGACTTTGGTAGTTGGGTGTGAGAGGTATTTTTGTTACCTCGTTTCGTTTGAGTACATACTCGTAGCTGTGGTGTTCTGCTTGAAAATACATATTCATAGTGGTGTGTCGAGACAACGTACATTGTAAGCGCCATTTTGTTAGGGAGTTCTCGTATAAACTAGGTTGTCAAGTTCGAATCGGGATTTGAGTTTCCATAGAAGTAAAATATTGGCAGGGAGAGAGGTGTGTCGACAATGAATTCGGCTGGTGTGCAGCCTAAATCTTTTTTGGCAATGTTCTTGGGGAGAGAACTATTAGAGATAACTCGTCAACCGAACTCACGTAGTCACGTCTCGTAGACAGGGATGTTTTTACGATCTGTGGTATCGTTTAACTTTGTTGTTATTCCAGAGGTGATAAATAGTTATCTTAGTCTATTTTGAAACTGGCAATTTGTTGAATTCGTAAAATAAGGCTGAATGGAATTATTTTCAACAATGGCATGTTATTAATTGAGGTTCCAAATGTTGAAACCTGTCTCTTAGAATCACCTTAGAAAATCTGTTAGCTTTGAGTTTTTTTTTATTGTTATAGCGTTTGGCTGTCGGAAAAATCTCTCTAGCATTTGGTGATATCATTGATGGTTAGAGGATTCTGTTAATATGCTCTGGTGAGGTCGAAAATGCGTTCGCCATGCAATCCAGAAGCAAAGTAGCAAATATGAGGGATTGGGTATCGGTCGGATATAGTCAAAGAATTTTAGGTTTCTGTAGCCGACGCATATTCTGAAGTTTTGCTGTACGGTATGTGAACTAAGTAAATTTCTGAGGTGTATGGACTTGCCGAAAGTCAAACGATTACTTCGCTTAGCATTTGGCTCAATTCATTCTTGACAAATGTTATTTCTGCGGCTTCAATCATCATGAGTAAGATTTTAGTCGTTGTCCAGTCGTTTTTATGTAGTTCGATGTCCGATGTTTGATAGATTCGTAATTTTGAAGGATTGTGTAATTTACTTCTACCGATTTAGAATCTCTATTCAGTCGTGGTTGTAGCAAGTTGTAACACTGATCCCTGCTGGGTGGTAATAGGTACAGATGTCATTGACACAGGTGATTATCTTGGTGTCAGATAGATTTGTGTTCTTCATATGCACGGACAAATTAAATGAACTAAGTCGACTCCAAGTATGAGCGATTTAAACTTGGCGTGCGTAAATGTCCAAGTAAATTCATCTCACATACCAATATTTAACAACAATCACCTCGTTCCAAAGTCTCCATGACATATTTAAGAAGAATATTAGAATAATTCATATAATAATGGCAGTAAACCACCTTCATATGAAAATTAATTAAATACATATGCAAAAGCTGAGGTAGTTTCCTAGAAATATTGGAGGTAACTCCTCAACTGAACTCATGTAGTCAGGTCTCGTAGACAGTGATGTTTTTACGATTTGTGGAATCGTTCAACTTCGTTGTTATTCCAGAGGTGATAAATAGTTGTCTTGGTCTGTTTTGAAACAGGCAACTTGTTGAATTCCCAAAATAAGGCTGAATGGAATAATTCTAATATCCTTCTTAAATATCTCATGATATACTTCTTAATATGTCAAGAAGGATATTAGAATAATTCATATAATAATGCCAACAAACAGCATTCATATGGATAGAAAACTAATAAAATACATATGGAAAAGCAGAAAAGGGTATAAGATTATAATGTTTCTTCACGCCGGACGTATTCAACCTATACATTGAGACGTTTCTGAGAGAATTAGAAATTCTACCAGGATTCCTTATCGGCGGTCGTAATCTTAACAACATAAGATATGCAGGAGACACAGTTGAATGAAATTACGAAGAAAAGATTAAAGATCATCTGGAAGATGGAATACATGGTTGTTATTAAAAGAAATAGCATAACATGCAGATTACAAATTGGAGATACCAAAATCTAACAAGTGGGGAAATTTAAATATCTGGGAAGTTTTTTTTAACAAGGGACGGAAAGAGCGACACCGAAATCTGAATGAGCTTTAGGATAGCCAAAGATGCTTTCCAAAAGCTAAGCAATTTATTAAAAAACACTAAAAATATCGTTAGAAGCGATATCAGTCCTCGTATTTGTCTATATTTATGAGATGAAGTATTATGTACATTATTTACATTATTCGGACTATTGTCCTCATCTTTGTCGCCATATTTATTGCAACGTTTCGGCCGTTGTACGCTCCGGCCTTCTTCAGGTAGTTGGAATGTCGAACTGAACCCTTTATTTCGCTCACTTTGGTAGACTATTCTAGTTCCGCGAGCCATGTTTAATGGATGTCAGTTATCAGTTATCTCCTGTTAATTTCCCTCTGAACGTTCTCCACTACCTTAGCCGGGGACAC
Organism: Acanthosepion pharaonis; assembly: GCA_903632075.3. Taxonomy (NCBI): domain Eukaryota; kingdom Metazoa; phylum Mollusca; class Cephalopoda; order Sepiida; family Sepiidae; genus Acanthosepion; species Acanthosepion pharaonis. Next base: position 614,422 of record CAHIKZ030000042.1, read on the forward strand.
ATGGCACAGTGGATAAAGGCGTTACTTAGATCCCGTGACAGGACCCAAAGAGTGGGAGTTCAATACCCGACTAATTGCTAGAGCACCTAATGAGGAAAGATGGATTGGAAAATCTGATACACACAGAATTGCAAAAAGACAAAAAATATTAATTGCTACAAAGGACAGATAATTTTCGCCATGATCGCCTACGTCCTCAAAGGGGGTGCACGTCACGGGTCGTATGTGACACATGTCACCTCCGCTATGTCAGCTATTTTATGTAAGGAAGTGTCATCTATTAGAGGTGATATTATTTGCATCATAGTTATCAGAATTTCTCTACCCAAAGGTGGCATACAGTCGACTCAAAAATTGTGTGATGGCGCAAATGGCATTTCATGAAGCGAAGCAGCTTTGATGTGTCCTTTTTCTGATGTCTCTGTTGATGAATAACTCTCAGAATAGTTCTTCGGTGGAACATCCTGTCCTCTTAATGATCGCGTTCTTTAGCTTTCCGTAGAGAGTTTTTTGGGGGGAGGTTTTCTTGGTTGCCTTCCACTTCGTCGATAATACCTGGGAGTACTGCTTGAACTACTT
>CAHIKZ030000042.1:617500-680000 GCA_903632075.3 Acanthosepion pharaonis
TTTTGTTCATAGAGAACACGTGCTGTTGATTTGAATTTTCTTTGCTGTTTAGATTTTAAGATGAAATATTTTAATATGTGTTTGTATATGTTACATTGAAAGTACACATTTATATATACTGTATTTGTACAGCTCGCTTCATTTATTTCTAAACTTTTATGATATTTATATACACGCATTTATATACATATATTTTTAATATTATTCCTTTAATCGAATGCGAATATAATAGAAATTCTAGACACAGAAAGCGAAACCAGAGTGCTGAGATCAAATTCCGGTTGTGGTGATTTCCCAGAAACACTCTTGATAAACATATGAATCTGTCTCTTCTACCGTCAGCTATGGTGTAAATATAGATCTTTACTTGAGATAGTAGCCTGGCCACAAGGAAACTCAGAAGTCTAATATTGGGGGAGGGGGGGGCTCATCAACAGGTTTGGTTTATAATTCCGTATCTTAAAATCCGGAATATTGAAATCCTGAAATTTAAAATCCCGAAAATAGAAATCCTGATTGTATCTAAATCCCGAAAGATCAAAATCCAGGAATTTTAATTCCTGAAAGTCTTTGGGAGAAATTTAAAAAAAAAGTGAGGATTTGGAGACTAAAGTTTTCCAGCTTTGCCATTGTCTGACCCCGTTGCCTTCGCCTCGTCACCGTAGGACGTAGGAAGATTTCGGACAACAGGTCTTGAGAAGAAGAAAAATCTTTGAGCATGAATGCTTTGGTTGCAAATTGTCTGAGGTGGTCAACAGGTCGCCATTCCCTGGTACACACACGCACTTCAGTTGACATCATCCACTGCCCAAACCAGGGCTTGACAGGCAGGTTCATTATGATAGCTTACATCGGGATTGCTGACTTGTACGTAGAACATCGCCTTGATCGCCTACTGAGTGATTAATCGTGATTAGTCTGGTCCCTTCCTAGAATCCTTACCACCATAGCTGACCTTACCAGTAGACGACATTGCATTCAGGTTCCTCGAGACACGCAAGATTCTCCACTCAGACACACTATAGGGTATATACACAGTATTTAATTTACGTGTTTTAGAAACTCAAAATAATTAATAGTTTTTTTAAGTATATAAAACGTTAGATAAACAAAAACATTAAAAACAGGACAAATAATTAAGTAGTAAATTCAATGTATTCAGATCCACTTTATGGGTCTCAATTATTTGCGACTGCTTCAAGCTAGGTTTCTCACTTAGTCCATGCGTGAGACATTAGTGTCCGTTAAAAAAATGTTAATTTTATTTTCGTCAACTGACAACCCTTCGAAAACACCAGAAGACAAAATAGAAGAGACGAAGAAAGCTCTGAGGAAAACTGGAACTCTCCATTCCCTGAACCCTAGCATGCGGGCGTCACTTCAGATCAAACATAGGACTTATTTCACAAAGAAGGAAATGTCGATGAGCCATACAATACTCGGGCGTCAGATCTTGTTTATTCCCTGAATAATTAGCTACCAGGAAACGGATCACCCGACGGTATTGCATTCAGGTTCCTCGAGACGCACAAGCTCATCCACAACGACACACTATAAAATATATACACATAATATACTTTATCGGCTTTTTAAGTATATAAAATCTTCAGTGAACACAAACTCTAGCAATGAAGACAAATTACGAAATAGAAGATAATTAAACGAACGCAGTTTGTCTACATGGGAAGCGTCATCAGTAAAGATATGGGGGACAGATGAAGATATCAAGTGGCGAATCAACAAAGTCCGGCAGACTTTCAACACTCTGTGGCTAATCTGGAGATCAACAGACGTCTCACTTTAGAACAAGAACCGAATCTTCAACACCGACGTCAAGTCGGTCCTAATTTACGGCTCAGGAACCTGGCGGGTAACCATGACCAATACCCACAAACTTCTGATATTTACCAACCAATGTCTCAGGAACATATTCCAAGTAAGGTGGCCGAAATTCGTCTCCAATGACCAACTGTGGGGCAGAATCAGACAAGCCCCAATTGGGACTGATATCAAGAAACTGAAATAGGAATCGATCGGCTACACACTCCGCAAGCCTGCTTCTAGTGTCACCAGACAGGCCTTTGAGTTGAATCCACAAGCGAAATGTTGATCGACTAAAACAGACTTGGCGCAGATGTATTGAGGCCGAGGTGAAGGCAGCCTGCACGACATGTGTCGAGCTGAATAGTATCGCCTGGTGCTGCGTGCTTTGGCGAAGTGTTGTTGCGAATCAAGAGGAATAATAATAATAATAATGATAATAATAATGATAATCATAATAATGATAATAATGAAGATGATTATAATAATAATAATGATTATAATAATAATAATAATAATAATGATGATTATGATAATAATAATAATGATTATAATAATAATAATAATAATTAGGATAATAGTAATAATAATGATGATTATAATAATAATGATGATGATGATGATGATGATGATGATGACGATTATAATAATAATAATAATAATAATAATAATAATAATAATAAACAAACACAAAATTGAAAATTCACTTCATTTTGAAAAGAGATAACAGAAACAAAACAAAAAAAGAAATATATATCGGGGTATACGCCTAACATTCTCGCAGATTGTGTAAACATTATTTAACATACAAAATAACGTGTCTAAAATGTATACTGCCTTCTTGACAGTACGAACACCTAAACTAACAATTGATAAAAATGAATGAGAATAAAAAATGCAAAGTTGACAAATATAACTTTTGGTAAGCAAGAACAGAAAATAAATATTAGACAAACGAGTTTCAGGTTAGTTGTACAAAAACAAATAAATACTAATGTAGGAAAACTTCATAACTTTGGAAAAAGTTGAAAGCAATAATACAAAAAAATAATTCCTAACTTCAAACATGTAACTTCATATATATATATATATATATATATATATATATATATATATATATATATATATATATATATATATATATATATAGATAGATAGATAGATAAATAGAGAGAGAGTAAATGAAATAAATAAAAACTGCAAATTAAGATTAATTTATTACTTTTAAAAATATTTACATTTTTCTGTTAAACTTAAAATTCGTTAATTCTTTGGAACTTAGTCAAAACACGTCATCTTTCCTTGAGTCCAGAACGCCTCCTCCTGTGCATTTACAGAAATTTCTTTCTAAAACTTAAATATATTTACTGCGTTTATCTATAAATAAATTTAATATTATATAGTACTGTGGTTATGGAATTATTCTCACCGGAATATATCTGACACATTTATAAGCTTTTCATTTGCACATGCATTAATATTGCCATAACATCGGGTTTGATGCTTCTGCTAAAATGTCCACAATGCCGAAATTAGGGGGAAAAATGTGAGGATTGAACTCACTATCCAATCGGAATTTTTCTGGTAAGACACTCTTGCTAACAATTAGACCACGTCGAAGTGTCCGTGATGCTGTTTCTATGCATTTAGAGATGCTTGATAAATTACAAAGTAGAATCTGCAATGTTACTAGTTCTAAACTCTCATCTTAGTTTCAGTCATTTTCTCACCGCTGAGTGTAGCTTAACTGTCTTTTCATAAAAAGTTTCATGGCAATTATTTTTACAAGCTTTTCTTTTTGGTACATCGAATTGATGAATTTAAGTGCAGTACTAGATTGGCAACTAGGTCTCATTATCTTTAATCGTTTAAATGGCTAGATATAACCGTAAGTTCTCTGCTAACAATTTCTTTTCCCCACTCACACTTCTCGCTTGTGTAACTCTTCTTGCCTACCAGTCAAATTTGATCTTCAAAAAATTAAATGCAACGTCAATCATCATCTACTGTCTTCCTAATTATGGTTCTTTTATTGTTCACACTCCTTAACAATGTTTTTCCTCATATTGTTTAATACTCAGTAACCCATTGAGTTTCAATGGCTTTATTGCTTTACTTGCGATGAACATATTAAAAAAGGAGAGAAAAATCATAATTTTTAGTTTAACTTTTTGTTCTAATTAGTTTAGAAATGGGTATAGTAATTTATCATACTGTGAAAAATATGCCGAATACTTAAAATGTGTATTTTGCTTAAAGAATTTGTCGAGAAGAGAGAAAGACAAAATACCGTGTAATCAGATTTGAAAATAATTTAGTTTCGACAGTAAGTATAGTTCAAGAAAAAATAAAAGCCAACAATATTACACGTTAAGAATTTGCTTGGTTTCCAGAAAATATAGCTGCAAAATCGTGGTTATTTAAGTATGGTGTATAAACGCATGAAAACAAGGTATGATATATTACAAATTAACGTCATGGATGTTTCCTAGAATGAGACATGCAAAATATTTTTCAAAGGTATGTTGAATGAGGAATGAATTTTCGAATGTTTTAGTGGTTAATTAAAAAACAGGAAAAACATCTTCCCCTTGAAAAATACATTTATTGCCTATACGTGCGGGCGTGCTACGTTTCGGAGAAAATGGTTTTGTTCATTTTCAACTAAAATGTTTCATTAAAATTTTATCATTTTCAAGATTTATTTCAAGTAAAATACAAAGCATCGAGCATATATTTTCCGAATAAAAATATCCCAGATGACTTGTTTCGTCTCAAAAATATTTTTCTCCGTGTTAATCAGTGCAGATTGTATGTCAGCAAAAATTTGATTGGTCAATTGAATAATGAAAATAGAGGAAGAAAATCAAACTGCATGTTGATTCCTATTTGCTTGAGAAAAAATAATGTACATATTCTATGAAATTATCAATGTAAAACAATAGCATTCGATAGTATGATCAAAGGAGAGCATTTTGCACATTAAAACTTTTCATTTAACGCACCATTTACGAGGCAGAGAAAGGAAAAGAAAGAAAAGAAGGCAGAAAGAAAGGCGAGACGAATCGTGGGTGATCAGCAGAACACACACACGGCTAAGAGGCAATGAATATATTGATAAGTAACCATGGCGAAAGGGTGTCATTACAATGACAGGGAAATTCTGGGTAAGAAGAAAGGGAAAGAAAGAAAGAAACAGATGTGTTTTGATAACGGCTGTGTTATCTAGGAGTACGTAAACAAAACGGCTGCTCGACTGGCCAACGAAAAATTCAATTGAAAACGTTAATTTTATAATTGACAAAACACAGGTGTAACTACAGGACTTTGGGTAGATATGAAAAATTAAAAACGACACAAGCCGTGTCCGCTGACCGAATTTTTTTTCGACGAAACAACTTTGGCCTGCGATAATAAAATTATGTTATCAGAAATATGTACCGAAGGAAAATGAATGGGGACCCAGAAGTGTTTTTACTTCTTCCTTGGAGGCGACAGACTGACTGAAATTTTAGAGATATTTCTTTTTTGAGACCGTGTTAAGAAGACCACCCATTTTGATAATTAGCGATAAAATACCTGACAAAAACCACGTGTAGAACAAGAGTTGTCATATTGTCCGTTTTGCGGCTAGAAAAATGATAACGGCGATTAAAGCGGAAGAAAAGGGAAAGAGAAGAGATATTTTTTTTTAGTTAAGCAAGATATTTTTTTTCCCGAAACAAAGCCGCGGATTGTTCACGCCTGACTAAGACATCATTGGTCAAGTGGTGATCACGTGACGCACGAAGGAGGAGGAAAGATACCCGACTAAGACCTCATTGGCCGAGTGGTGACGCACGAAGAAGGCTGTCGACGCCTCATCCAGAGTATAAGTATGAGAAGCTGCTACGAGGAAGTGGGGAGGGCAGTTCACGCCCCTCTGAAGTATGGTGAGAAAGTGCGAGTAAGAAAAGGTTCCCAAAAATGGAAAAGAGTGGAAAATCCCTAACCAGAAAAAAAATAGGTGGATATGTATTTAGAATTATCGAGGAACACCCCGACGCCGACAGACCCACCCCGGTTTTGGTCGGCGTCAATAAAAGCGAGGCCCCAACAGGCAGAAATCAGAGAGTTTTGGGCTCCAGCGGAGAGTTGAGTTTCCAGAGTTGAAGCCGCCTCGCAGATAGCTGACTAAGATTCACGCAAAATTCCGGACTCCTCTTCAACCCAAGAACAATTATTTTGAAGAGCGACTTAGAACCAGACCACCGAAATAAGTTTTTTTTCGACTTTCGTCCAAAGACACACCGAAACGCCAATTTCTTAGAGAGCAAACAACTTGAAGCGTTAAAAACTTGCCTAACGGAAAACGACGTGTCACAATCCACAGAACGGGTCGGGAGATAGATGCAGTCCTATGTATAGAACAACTAGACATAAAGTTTGTTACCTTTTTCTTTGATACTTTGAACTTTTTGAGTTTTCATTTTCTTTTCTTTTATGCATATTTGTGTAGTATCACCCCCGTTGAACTCAATTTGCATTACGGCCCCAACCACTCTTTGATCTCGTCTATCTAAGATCAATTCACAACGTGGGTAGGCAGACTGCAGTTACCTTGGTAACCAGGCGTTGGAAGCGAGTTGGGAACGACGAGGCTGATATCAAATCTAACCAGATTCCCACCCGAATCACCAAAAGGTTAGAACGTCACATTTGGGTGCCGCGACCGATACCAAGCCAGTTGGTCGTCATAGGACGAGACAACACGACTGACGCGACAGGCGGACGTCACGTTTGGAGCAGCGACACCCGAACGGAGCAGCGAGGAGCGAACAGCTGGCGCCGCGGCGAGGACGTCACAATTGGTGTTGTTTGGGGACGTCACAACTGGCGCCGTGGTAGATCAGGATAGAACGTCACAGTCGGCGCTGCGACCGGGGGACGACGTCACACACACACACACACACACACACACACACATATATATATATATATATATATATATATATATATATAAGAAAGTGGATATTGAAATTCATACTCAGAGGCGACAGGAGATGGAAGATACTGACGACTCTAGGTTTTGATTTCAATGTCCACTTTTATATTTATATACGCTCTATCTATGATATTGAGTACATCAACCCATAAATCTAGCATACGTTAAAACTATACTTTATCATATACTATACATAAATATCATACTTTATATATTATATATATATATATATATATATATATATATATATATATATATATATATATATATATTTAAACACAAATCATTTATTAAGTACGCGTAACAAGTTTTGGATTAATTTAAAATTAATTTTTTTTAATTTGAGTAGTTATTATACAGAAAAGAGTTCACTGAGAGTATTCACATATGTCAATATATATATATATATATATATATATATATATATATATATATATATATAAGTGAGACTGTGTGAGAGAAGATATATATATGTCTGTGTGTGTTTGTGCATATATATGAATGCAAGAATATACAGCCAAAGTTTATATAAAAAATGAAAATTTAAATGCTGTAAGAAATGGACATGCATTTTTAAATATACATTTCACATAAGAGTTGGAAACATTGTGCGGGTGTCTATCTTTAGATATCTATATGTGTGTTTGGACAGAAATAATATCTAGAGAGTTGCACCATGACAATATGGTCGACATTTAATGTCGAAATCGGTATTTTCTTTGAATCTATATTTATTTAGTTCAATGGTAGGCATATACATTTAATTTACATACGTCTATATGCATTTACTCGACAAGTTGCATCTTTAGTTGGCATCTTATGCTTCTGCAATGAATGCAGATTTAACTCTTAGGTTCGCTTTGAGTGCAATAAATAGAAAGATATATATCTCTCTATATATATGCAGTTGTGGACAGGATTAAACAGCCCGCATCAATAGATACAATTAAAGCCTGTAATATCTGATATTCATGGAAAGTTCATGTGCATTTTGTCACAAATGATAACAATGAAATTGTAGAATGTGCAATGATGCCCTCAATAATTTGTTTTCGTTTTAATGACAAACAATAATACAAAAAATCACCAAAAGACTATTTAACATAGGAGAAAATTATTGGCCCTTTTGCCTTAATAATCAATTGTTAACCTTTTTTCTTTGATTATTGCATTTAATCATTTTTGGCAGTTCCTTACAAGATTACTATAAACAATTATTCCTTGGTAAAAGCTAATAGTTACTCCAAATTCGAAGGCCTACTTTCTCTTACTTTTTCTACAATTATGCCCTTAAAATTTCATTGGAGTCAGTATTTGTGCGGGGTACGCCAATACCTTAATTTTGCTGTCATCTAAATATGTCGTAACAATTCGTGAGGTGTGTTTCAGGTTTTCGTCATGTTGAAACATCCAGTGACGCCCCAAGGACAGATATCGTTCACATTGTTGTATATTATTTCTACGAATAGCCAAATAATGCTCTTTATTCATCAGGCCCTTTACTCTCACTAATTCTAGTACAGAAGAAAAAAACACTTCCACCACAGTGCTTAATTGTAGGGAGGGTATATTTTTGATTTGGCGCTTCGTATATCCTCTCTCATGCATAGCGGGAGTACATGTGACAAAATAACTTTAATTTTGTTTCATCTGGCCATAAAAAAGTGTTCCAATATTTACTCCCTTGTTCTAGGTGTCTCCTAGCATAATATAATCTGTATTTTAGGTGTTTCGCCTAAGGTGACAAGCTCAACGTCTTGTTCGTTGAAAACATCTAATGACAGTATTCGTCAATATATTCATTCTTTATATCTTTAGGTGATTGGCAATATCCTTTGTTGTTATAGAGGATTTTTCGAGACATATCAAACAATTTTCCTTTCCATTCTCTCAGAAATTAACCGTTTTCCGCCAGTCTTTGATTTATTCTCAAAATAATAAGTCTTTTTGATAATGCTACGAATTTCTTTGTTATGTAGGAACAATTAATCAATTAGAAAGTATGGTAAATCCATCACCTTCTTTGTACGCATCGACTATCATCATTCAGGGATTTTTGTCAAGTTCAGTCGTCGTCGTCATGGTTGCAGAACTAGTGAGTTATCGCGGTACGTGACACTCACATAGTGTCTTCTTCATCACCTTTTAGAATGTTATATATTCAGGTCAATATTATTTCATTTTCAATGTGTGTTTGTATTAAATATGAAATTAAGTAAAAAAACATAGTACAGTATATCGTTTCCGAATTTCTGGCAGAATGAATTGCGTCATGGTGCTCTTTTTCTCACAGACTGACCAACTGACTCTACCATACTGTACTATCGACAAGATAAAAAAAAATGGCATATGCTCGACATTCAAAATATAAAATGTCAAAATTTACACCCTGTAAAAATATGTGTGTATTAACGTATGTGTGTGAGTGTGGGTGTGTTTTGGTGTATATATCATTTTACTGTTGGAATTTTTATATACAATCGTACGTTCTAGTTATAGTGATTTCTCTGGCATTTCTCGCCTGCGGGATTCTCTTCTAGTCCCTAGCTTTCCTACAATCTACAACAATTAAAAGCAATGTCAATCATCATCAATGAATCCTTTTTTTAATTCTCCTTTATACGCAGTCTCTATCATCCTATTTTATTCCCTCCTTGTTAAGCACTTACGAGCTTACCTAAAATTTTTCACATTATTAAAGCTTCGTCAGACTTCCTAACAGAAAGCATAAACATACTAAAAGAAAAGAGATATAGATTAATAGTATATTGTGTTTAGATTAATTCATATATGTTGGATAAGTGCCACGTGTAATACATAACGATAGTGCACTGTAGAAATTTGATAAACTCCGGTATTTGAATTGGGTTCTTTTATTTTTCATCGATTATATATATATATATATATATATATATATATATATATATATATATATATATATATATATATATATAAAGGAAAAGGTTGTAGTGGTTCCAACGAGAGAAAAGTATGTATAAAAAGAAAGAGAAGTGCCGCAAAAAGTTTTTTGGTTGTAATGTGGATTCATCTAGGTAAAAGTCGAGAATATTTAACATTGAAAACAAAAGAAAAAAAATTAATTATTTTTAATAATATGTTGAAATCTCCACTTTTACCTGAAGACGGTCACGAGACCAGAAACACGTGTAGTACAATTATGGAAAACAAAGCATAATTTTCTAAATAAATCCACATTACAACCGAAAACGTTTTGGCACCTCTCTTCTCTTCTTAATATATATATATATATATATATATATATATATATATATATATACATAATATGATATAATATGATATAAAAGGTTCAAACCCTAATAGTCCATGGTTATAATTTATTACATTGGAATCATAATCACGATCCAAATCATCAGATCATGAGGCCTTCTTGTTCTTTCTTCCGTTACACCCCCTCTCTAGTGCTTTCATACATTTCCATCTCAGTATTGTTCCCCACACCCACACATACAGTAACTAAAATTTTGTATTTTATAGCCGGTGATATATATACCGATTTCTTTTTGAATTTGTATTTCTGATGAATTGGTTCGTCTTTATGATTCCAGTGTAATATGTTATAACTATGGAATATTAGTGTTTGAGCCTTTTATATTATATTCTGACTCTCACCTAGGCATTGGAGTTCTACCTCGATTCAATCCTCTTAGGAATTTATATATATATATATATATATATATATATATATATATATATATATATACACCTGTAGCCAGACAAACCTACCTAGGGTTTAAACGGATCGTCAGGGAAACTTTCCCTGACGATCCGTTTAGGTGAAACCTAGGTAGGTTTGTCTGGCTCACTAGGTGTATCTAGGTCTGCTCTACGGTTGTATTGAGCTCTTTTGTTAGTTAGTTGTTACTCGTATCAGGGTTTTTTCTTTGGGCTTCAGACCTGCATCAGTGCGATTTTTTGTCGGCAGAAGTTCATGTTTGTAGCTCTTTCTTTTTTAAACCTTTTTTTCCTCGAGATAGATTTGATTAGCAAATCAAAAATTCGAGGGTTTTTCGAAACGAGTCTAGTTATCTATCTATATATATATATATATATATATATATATATATATATATATATATATATATATATTGATTTATAATATTATCAATATATATATGTGTGTGTGTGTGTGTGTGTGTTAATGAAAAGTGTGTATATATTAATATAAATATATGTATATATGTGTATAATATATTATATAGCATTATTAAATATTGTATGCGCGATATTTATTAGAAAGCGCTCAATATCAGAGATAGTGATTTTCTAAGCGCTCCTTAGATGTGGCACAAGGCCGGAAGTATGGAGCACCCAGTGAGGCTCGAACTCAATATCAGAGATAGATCTAACATATTTGGTTTGATTGATGCAAATTTGTGACCCTGGGTTTCACGCTTTTGCGATCATCAGAAAAAAAACGTGAAACCCAGGTTCAGAAACTCACATCAATCCAACCAAATATGCTAGCTCTATCTCTGTTATTGAGCACTATATATATATATATATATATATATATATATATATATGCGATTGCACAACACATTTTGGAGAAGTAGCAATCCTCTTCCAAAATTACAAACAACTCATTCTCTATTTTGCATAAGCCTCGTCCCCAACACTATTTGCAAGTTTTGGAAGCTGTATTTATTAAATTACAGCAACCTTCGTTATGTAAGCAGAAGGAGAATTTTCTTGGGTCACTTCATTTATTTGGACGATCGTGATGATTAATTTCTTTCATATTTTATACACACTTTGGAATATTTACAACTTTGAAGTTTACGTACATTTTAATCGTTAATTTACATGTTTTAGACACACTCCAAATCTTCATCCTTATTACTTACCTGTTCATACAAATTTTGATACAAGATAGATAGATAGATAGATAGATAGATAGATAGATAGATAGATATAATTGTAGCCCAATAATGACAAAGCTAGTGACAACTGAATTGCTATTGGCCGTGAATATGCGGGTGAATGATGCGTTTGAACAATCAATCTAGAAAGAAGTACATACACACAGAGTCTCAGACGCACACACACACACACATATATATATATATATATATATATATATATATATATATATATAATGAGAGAGAGAGAGAATGAGATAGAGAGGGATAATAGAGACGGGATGAGAGAACAAGAGAAAGAGTTATGTGTATGAAGAATTAATTTCTAAAACCATTAATCAATATAGAATTGCAGTAACCAATAGGACAACCGACAATTGATAGAAAGCACCAAAAGTATAATAAAAATATAAAACTATAAAACCAAAGCTATCAATCTTTCTAGTTCGTGAATATGTTCATGAAGGAAAAATCCGATGTAATAAAAATGATTTTCTGTATCCGTTTCTTTTAGTTCATTTCAAATAGTCTGACTTTATTTAAAAACATATTTGGACTTTAAACAAATATTTTTTCATACAATTACCTTCTCTTTTCTTTTTCTATTTAAATCCTGTTGCGAATTCAAGCAATAAACTTCACTGATTTCTTTGTTTGATTTGCTGGTGCCACAAAGTCTTACGTTCCTACACTGGCAGTTTGGTTTTCTTAAAAAAACAATTTATCTTCTTCTGTTTGTATTTGGATAATGATGTGTTGTATTAATATTCTGCTTTAATATTTCTCTTCATATTTAAAATTGTTTTTCTTTTTAAGATTAATGCAATATATCCAATTGTTTTATAATACACTATATATATATATATATATATATATATATATATATATATATATATTTGAAAAATATACTCTTGCATCGTGTAAACACAAAATATACATACACACACACATATATATATATATATATATATATATATATGCATATATATATATTTATGCATATATAGATAAATCGATGAATAGAAAAAAGAGAGAGAGAGAGAAAGAGAGAGAGAGAAAGAGAGAGAGAGAGAAAGAGAGAGGTCGGTTGACCAATCATAGAGTGTTCATATATGATATGTTTTGTATTATATGTGTACGATGCTACCTTAATAAATCTATATATGTAACGATGACAAATGTACAAAATTTGCGCAGTATGTATTTATTTTTCATCATATTCATCTTTCTTGGCAATGCACTTGATGCATTGCTGAGTATTAATAACATAGAGAAAACATTATATAACATTATCTGATCAGGTTTCAGCTAATAAAACGCTAGCAGGTGAAGTACACACACACACTTATATATACATATGTGTGTGTGTATTTATATACATACACACATATATATATGTGTGTATATATTTACCACACACACACACACATATATATATATATATATATATATATGTGTGATGTGTGTGTATATATCGAACGAGGCAAAAAACTGTACGTACCCATAGAAAGCCGATTTTTGTATTTTCACAAAGACAAGTTAGTAATAGAATTCCATTATTAATACAGTATATTAATATTGGTGTACATTATACAAGTCAAAAAATGATTGTTATTTTTGTGTAATCTTTTGCTTTAATAACGGCATTAATCCTTCATTGCATGTTACAGACTAAATTCCTTAGTAAGTCAACGTCCTTCGTCAGATTTTTTCCAGCATTCCTTTAATTCGCGAAAACGCTGATTTTATGTGTTAACTTAAGTATTACGGGAACGCTTGTCTGTCATCACCCAGAGGTTTTCATTTGGATTAAGATCAGGACTCTGACTAGGCCACTGGAAGAGTTGCAATTTAGCCTTGTCCAGCTTCGTCTCTAGATAACGTTTATTCTTTAAACCTGTATATTTAGGATCGTTATCGTGTTGGAACGTGAAGCGTGTACGCTGGGCAACAATATTTTAGCAGAAAGCCAAATTTAATCAACAAAAATGTTGTGGCATATGTACACCTGTATTAATACCTTATATTAATAAACTATTTCTATTACTCACTTGTCTTGGTATAAAAACAAATATCGACTTTCTCTGCGTTTGTCCATTTTTCCCCCTATTGTATATATATATATATATATATATATATATATATATATATATATATATATATATATATGTACAATTGTGTATATTGTTACACGTGTGTCTATGTGTGTATTTGCACATGAAAATAAACGTATGTATATATGGATTTGCATGAATATGTTTGTGAGATACATATACCAAATATTATTAAATAATGAAACCTAAACCTTAAGTTTACCCATATAATAATAAAGAAAAATTGCATTCATAAATTACATTAAAAGTAAAACTAATATAGATGTTATTGTTACCGAAATTTTTTTACAATATTATGGAAGTACAATTGGTCGGGTAAGTAAACTATTATAATTTTAAATATTTCTTTAATATGTTCTCGATAAATGTGCTAATAAAAATAATAGTTAACTTATATTAAGTCCCTAAACTATTTACTTAAAAAATTAAATGTTTAAATTGATAACATTCATCATTTTTTAGACATCTAAATTTCTATCAAGCATTGGAATCTATCTTTTACATAATTTTGTTAAAACAAAATTACAGCCTCTTTCGATTCACTTCCCTCTACCCCTCTCTCTTTGCCGTAACACTCATTTAGATATATCTGTATTACTGTCGTCTGTCTCCTCTCTCTTTTCCATTTTTCCTTTTCTTTTCTCCCCACTCCCCTCCCATTCCTATATATCATTTCCGTTAAGTTAACCATCTAAATAGGTCAAGGTTCGGTCACTTCTCCTACCTCAATATAAAGCATGCTTAAGAGATATGAAATTAACCCCTCCCTATACTCTACCTTGTCTCTTTAACTACAACTCTCACCCCCTGTTAAATTACAAAAAAAATTACACTACCCATCAATTTCTAATCCCATTTTTCTTTCATTTCAGTGTTGTAATTGTTACCTGATGATCCGGAGTCCTTTAAAAAGGATTTTGGTGAAACAAATTATTGTAATGGTACCTTAAAGTGGTCTGGTTTTCATTAATTATATATATATATTATTTTATCAATATATATTATTTTTATATAAATATATATATATATATATATATATATATATATATATATATATATGTATAAAATAATAAAATATTAAATTAATAAATCGCTATGTTTATGTGCAGCCGCGTTCCTCATGGGCATTATATATGACGTCACTCGAGGCCATTTCATATACCCAGCTTGCCAAAGAATATCAGGATGACGAGCAAGGAGTTCTAACTACAACACAGATACCACATCAGTTCTTAATAATGACTTCTAAAGTCGAATGTACTTAAACAAAAATAGAAAAATATGGACCTCGGGCAGTTTATCCAAAACTTCGAAAACAATACTCAACACTATCAGAAAATCGGAAAAATTAAAGAATAAGTCATTTTTTATTGTATTTTTTCAATTACCTACAATTGCATCTCTCTCTTTTCTCTCTCTCTTTCTCTCTCTCTTTCTCTCTCTCTCTCTCTATATATATATATATATATATATATATACATATATATATATATATATATATATATATATATATATATATATATATATATATATATATATATAGGAATAATGACATAGTGAGAAAATTAATTTCACACATATCGTCCTTTAAGGTTTCCTCGAACTAAAGTGATGTGTCGGTATATAAAACTTACATTTTCTATATATATATATATATATATATATATATATATATATATATATATATAAAATCGAAAGTGAGACAGATATACGGACAGACAGAGAGATGTTTTATTCCAGAAATAGCTCTGTGAAAGTGCATACATTGTAAGTCTATACTGATCATGAGGTGATATTTGCAAAGCTCGATACTTTTCTAGAACTCCGTTTCCGGAAGTATTTTCAATAATTATATCACGTGACGTAATGTTAGAAATGACAGTAAACTTCTATTCTATCAGTATATTCTTCACTTTTGTAAATAGCAGGAAATCGCTGAGTGATACCTATTCAGATGCAAAAGGTCGATGGCACATTTTTCTAATGGATTTCTCGGCGAAACTCTTAACACATCATGCACAAGTGCATTTTCATGGTGAAGAAGTCTAGTCAGAGGTCAGATGTTTTTCAAGGATCAGATTGTCATAACTTCTTCAGCGCTTCCAAATAAATATTTGCATCTGCTTATTTTCTTTTTTTACTTAATCACTTCTTGCATAAGCATCCTTTCTTGAACCGCGTGTGTCACGGAAAAAAACCCAAAACAAAACAGAAAAAAAACAGTCGATTTTTTGAAAGCTTATTTCCCCTCGGCTTTAATCCACTAACAACTTCTACAAATTAATCTCAAAGGAAGCATCTCAAAATATGTTTTTTTCGCACTAATCCAGACCCCACTGCACGTTCTACTGTTCAGATATCATGTGAGTATTTACTGCAAAAATTATACGTAGGCCTACAGGCTAGTACACAATCCGTGAACATCTGATACCTTAATCACTGGTGTCTTCTTCCACTACATTATTCTTCTATGTACCAAGCCCCTTCATCCAATGAATGTTCATAGCTCTCCTCAACTTCCTAAACTTCTTAGATCTTAGCAACGTTTTTCTTTTTTACTATCACGCCTCATCTCTCTTCTTCAATCCATTTACACAAGACAGCGGAACGTTATTCGGTATTTCTCGTTTACCATCAAAATATCATGTGTGTGTCAAACTTTTCAAGCCCGCTTTTCTCATTTAATTTCCTTGAAATTTAAACGCTCTCTTTCCGATTTTAAGTATAAGTGTCATTTTCTTTCCATTTCCTTTAAAAAATCCTAGTTACTTACCTACTCCGTCAATGATATTCTCGTCATTTTATATAAGCCCGTCTCTATTGCCTGAAGTCACCTCTTCATCTGTTTAATTTGGTTTGTTATAGACGGGGAATATACATTCGCGCTCGAGAAAGAGAAAGAGAGAGAATGGGAGGGAGAGAGAGTAAAAAAAATAAGGGAGAGAGAGTGAGAGAGAGTGTGAGAGAGAGAAAGAGAGTGCGAGAAAGAAAGAGAGAGTGAGTGAGTGAGAGAGAGAGTGGAGAAAGAAAGAGAGACGGAAAGAGAGAGTGAGAGAAAGAAAGACAGAGAGAGAGAGTGAGAGAAAGAAAGACAGAGAGAGTGAGTGAGAGAGAGTGAAAAGATAGTGTGTGTGAGAGAGTGAGAGAGAAAGAGAACGCGAGAGCGAGGGAGATAAAGAGATAGTGGGAGAGAGAGAAAGAGAGAGAATGAAAAAGTGAGTGAGTGAGTGGGTGAGAAAGAAAGAAAGAAAGTGAAAGAGAGAGTAAGTGAGTGACAGAGAATGAAAGAGTGAGAGAGAGAAAGAGAGAGAATGAGTGAGTGAGAGGGAGAGAGAGTGAAATAGAGAGAGAGTGAGAGAGAGAGGGAGAAGGGAGAGTGAGTGAGAGAGATATTGATAGAGTTAGAGGGAGTGTATGAGATTGACAACTTTGATATATGTATATGATATTCTCTACATCGTATGTTATCAAGCTTCCCTAAAAGACGGGTTTTTTAGAATATGAAGCATTATTTTTTTGGCTAGTATGTACCTTATTTCTTAAATTTTCTTGGTTATGCAAGTAATTCAATAATTCACTGGAACTAACTTAGCATAATCGTCAACAGAAACGGAGCCATAATTTTACTGAATAAAAACTCTCGCCTATGCCCTTTATATCATTTCACCTGTGTTTTTATCTCAACCCTGTCTGCGGAAGATTTCCATGAATGAATCAAATTCATGCCGAGCGACCAGTTCCAGTCGATATCGTTGGACATTCAAACTTACTCTTGGATTGTCAGTTTCCACGCACTTAATTCCCCGAAATTTACACGCTTATCATTATAAATACCAGTATGTGTGGGTGGGTGTATCACACTGGGTAACATGAAAACACCACAGCCCATAAGTTAATGAAGTTTAACTGGCATAATTGCGAGCAGATTCTAAAATTATACCGCTCAGTGTTAAAATGATAAAAAAGAAAGAACAGATAATTAGTAGAAAATAAGAGTTCAAAGAATTTATATGGGTTATTGGATATATATATATATATATATATATATATATATATATATATATATATATATATATATATATAGGTGGATTGATAAGAGTTTGTGAGCCTAGGGTTTCACGCTTTTGCGACCGCAAAGGCCTGAAACCCAGGGTCACAAAACTCACATCAATCCAACTAAATATGTTAGCTGTATCACTGATATTGAGCGCTTTCAAATAAGTACCCGCATATATAATATATAAATAATATATGTATAATAAATCCATATATATATATATATATATATATATATATATATATATATATATATATATAAACAAGCTACCTCAATACATTATTATTTTGTGTAAGCTACCCTCGACAGATGGCTTTCCAATCACTACGAACTTGTGGTCTTCAAGTCTATATTCGGCCGTTATCTATCCTAAATATCCTCATAATTCCTCCTGCTTACTTTCCCTTTGAGACTCATTCAGAAACCCGTTACATTGAGCATGTGTTTGGCACTATATATATATATATATATATATATATATATATATATATATATTATATGCAAAATAACTATATTGCTGTAACAAAAAGACAACTTGTCAGGATATTTAATACATTAGAAAAGAAAAGTAATTTCGAACAAGGAAAGAAAAAAAATATTCAGAATACCAACGACAAGTGATCAACGCCTATCTGGGCAAATAAAAAAAAAACGCCCCCCTCCGTCAACACTCAACGAATAACTCGCATCGCTTCTTAAGTTTCATGCTGTCGCGATCATCGGAAGTTTAACAAAGATAGTGAATGTCTGAGAATCGGATGTCAAAATCACATCAGCTTAAAGAGAGAGAAATAGTGCAATACCATTTAGAACAGCGTATATAGAAATAACAAAAACGATGGAAATTATAAACAACGATGGCATTCAATACGCATGCGCGAAAAAAAAGGAGAAATATGAACAGTCTATTAGTATGACTACCTAACGTTTGGAGGGCTAGTCTACGAAACTCGGAATGCAGAAGGTAACGCCAATCATCTAGGTAACAATCTTTATTTTTGTATAGATTATATATATATATATATATATATATATATATAGCTGGTCTAGAAGAAGGACCACTCTAAATTCAAAACCTGCGGAGGGTCGTTTGGTGACCTTGTGGCACGTAGTGCACCGGGTATCTGTATTCGGCCCTTCAAATAGTGTGGATGGTCCCTCACGAATCCTTCACTATTATTAACAAATCTCATGGGCTGTTGTCGGGCTTTCGGTTTCCTAGGAACTGATCTGCTTAACCCTCATACGACAAATTCGACAGGAGTGTTGAGAATATATATATATATATATATATATATATATATATATATATATATATATATATATATACATATATATATATATATATATATATATATATATATATATATATATATATATATATATATATATATATAGTGTTTTTGGTCTTTTGTGCAATTCTCGAGCCGGCCTCAAAACTTATGCAGGAATAAACCACCATCAAGAAGTAAGCATAATTCGACTGCGTGAAACAGGAAAGCGAATATAAAACAGCTAACAGTGTCCCTGCTGCACTTGCATGCGATACTTTCTCCTGTAATGTTTGTGGCCTTTTGTGCAATTCTCGAGCCGGCCTCAACGTCATATTCCGCATAAGCCTGCATATAACTAGTAGTCGTCGGGACCTCATACGTCAAACTCGACGGGAGAGTCTATCAAAAGTCCATTATATATATATATATATATATATATATATATATATATATATATATATATATATATATATATATGACAAAATTGCAAAGCTTTTTCGTGTGACGCATTTTTCCCTTCGGACTTCATTGGTTCGTTTACGTCCGACGATGTCCTAATGGACGAAACGCCTGACATGAAAACTTTTTCCTCATTTGCATAAATCGTCTTAATTTGTTCTTATTATATAAAAATTTATATATCATTGCCCCATATATATATATACATATATATGGCTGTGTTTGTGTTTTTTGTGCATGTAGCGAGAGAGAGAGACATTGGAAGAGAGAGAGAGAGAGCATAACAGAGGCAGGTATTTGAATTTTTAAAATTTAATAATCATCGAAATGATTTGGAAGGACATCTTGCTTGTTAACCACAGTGCAGTTGAGTGAGGACGGCTAAATCATGTATTAAAGCCATTTATCTATGGTGTAGACGATATTTAAAGACTTTTATTTTCCCATATTTATATGTGTAGATTGATTCATATGAAAAATTAACATTGACAGACAGACATTATAGATAGATAGATAGATAGATAGATAGATAGATAGATAGATAGATAGATAGATAGATAGTATCAGACAGAGAAGTATAAATAAATAGATATAAATAAAGGAAAGACAGGGGTAGATAGATAGATAGATAGATAGATAGATAGATAGATAGATAGATAGATAGATGTAATGATATTGAATGTGATTCTACCACCTTACAATAGATTGGATTGTCCATCAATTATATCGCAAAATAATATGAGCCCGTATATTTAAATTACAAAGAGGACAAGATAACGAATATCATATTAGCTTCTTTCATTCTGTAATCGAAACTTGAGTGAGTGTGTACTTTAGCATTTATATTCATGTCTATCACGGGATTCTTAATCGGACTGTCGTTGAACAAACAGCCTTAGGAGAAGAAAATCAGCTCTTGGAGTAACTTGACTTTTAATTATTAGCCAACTCAACACTTGATATCACCAAATCGACTTTCTTTAATAGAAAAATAATGAGGTACTAAGTCAAATACACGAACAATGACCAATTTTCTATTTTTTATTGGAATTTTTTCCTTGATATAAATAGGATATTTTTAATATGTTCACCCCCCTCTCATCTCTTTCTCTTCAAAAACGTTTTATATTTCTTTAGTTTTTTTTTCCTCTCTTCATCTCCTTGAGACAGAGAGTTTATTCCTTCTTAATTTATTTCCGCTGAGTAAGTACGTGAACGCATTTTTTCTTGTAATTATTTGCGATGACCGACGACTGCGTTTAGTATACATTACTTGATCGACAATCACATACGAGAAAAATATGTATACGTCTCGTATGTCTTTTCAGCTATATCGTTTCCACACGCAATAATATATACATCTTTTCATTGCCAAATGAATACGCTTTCGCACAAGTATGTAAAAGTAATTCTAGTCAAAGTCACAAGGTATTTGGACGACGTGTCAACATAGTACAGTTGCTTTCTGCTACGCATTACGAGCTTTAATTCAATACTTGTTTATTTGAATTATTATTTAGAAGAAGAATGTATCAAATTATGTAAATGATTGTCAAGTCAGTGTAGACTTTGAGGCAGTTTAATTTGCAAAGACACTAGAGAGAAGTTATTTACTCAGCCCCTCACGAGGTCAGGTTGTGACACAAAGTCGGTTTAATGTGGGGAGCCCGAGTTGCGCTGGCCTCGGTGCGAGCACCGATCCCTCCCTCTGGTGCAATGGGAGGGCGCAGCGTCGGGCAGCTTTTCCCCAGGGCTGGGCACCTCTTCAGTATTATTTTCTCAGTTGCCCTTCTGTCCTTTGACAGAGAAGCCCCTGAGCGCATCTGTCCAAGGACAGAGACGCAACTAAGAAATGATAAGTAGATATGTACCTTCTCAAAAAGAGTAAGGTGCACACGTTAGTGATTTTCCAAGCGTAGCTTAGATGTGGCACAAAGTAAGGGGCACTCAGTGAGGATCGAACTCACTAATCAGCTGTAATTGTTCTTGCGAGATAAGCTTTCTAACTATTACACCGCCTCGAGGTGCCCAAAGACATTAGAGAGAATAACACCCTAAATATCACGGGTTATCCTGAGATGTTAAATGTAGAATCACATGTGTTCTGCGTGTGGCTAAATCGGAATAAATAGCGTTACGCTAATTGTTACGAGATGTTTGAACTTATTAATATATTTTACATTTTATCTTTTGCCATTATTTACTTATTATATGAAATCAGAGAATTGCATTCATTGAGAACGCTTATATCAAAATCGTTTACCTTGTGTTTAGTTTGTTTTCATTTTCTGTCTGCATTTGTATCGGCTACATGTGCAGTTAGCGTTGCAATCACAATTTGTTCGTATCTTTTCCGTACGCATATTCTATAAAAACGGTCAACCTTAATACAGAGATGAACACAAAGGAATCCGGAGATAAATTCTGCAAACATGCCAAAGAAAATAGCTCTTTTACGTTAGTTTCCTAACTGGATCCAGAGATGTCGCTGAAACAGATTAAAAAAAAATGTAGGCAGACCAAGATCTTGTCAGGGATCTCCATTTAATGGGAACATATTGCAAACATTTGAAAATAGATTCACTCGAATACGACAAAAAATCCTACAAATAACGCTGTTTTATATAGAAAGTTCATGTTAGAGAAACAACTATTTCTACCCACATTTATAAACTGGACTAGCATTGGAGAAAACTAAACCTTGGCCACAAGTGTCAAACTAGAGTAGCAAGGCACATGCCAGAGGATATCCTCAGACGAGACTCTGAGAAAGGGCAGAGTCTCGTCTCGGGAAACTGACTCCGTTTTTACGTGGTCTATAGGGATTTTTGCCCGAGCCTACGGACTCGGATACCCCACTTTAAAACTCGGCTTTGTGCCATATCTTGCTGCGTGGTGCAGCCGGTAAATAATAATTACTAGCAAGCCGACACAGTATTCCCCAGAATTATAACGCTGGAATTGGCTCGCTATAAACCGGCGATCACAGAAGACACTCAGGTCGGCCGTAGTTGGATGATTGTCTTTCCAATTGTGTCGTTTTTGTAATGGTTTTTCCTCTCTTGAAGGCTTTGTTCAATCAAAGGAGGATCTCCATGAAAATGATCAAATTAGCATTGGCATTATTAAAGACGTTCAAGAACACTGACTAATTAGATGCATGCTGTGTGGTTAATTTGCTGCTTGGTTTTTAGCTGACTATTGGTGTGAAAGGACGAAATATTCATAGCAATTTCTATTAGATGTGTAGAACTGTGACCGATTTTGTAAGGGTTTTTATAACCATTTCAGTTGGGAGAATTATCAGTTCATGTCGATTATATTAGATGCCAAAAGATTAAAATTGCAATTCAATGTGTAGATTCTTCTCGAATTGCTCCCTCTGGTGAAGTTCAAAACCGTTTGAGTACTCACAGATGGTCTAACAATGTTGCAATCATGACAACTTTGCACAGTGTAGCCACATATTGAGGAACTCGTGTCAAGATCTCAGTCTATTATGATGTGTTTTTTTTTATTTATTTGCGTTGTCTTTTCAGTACGTGGGCAATAATAACTGCCTACAAATTCCCTCCTGTGTAGCTCTTAGAAATATCTCTTCTGTTTACTATACCCCTCATTCTCTGTTCTCTTATTCATTTACAAACGCTCGTTTTCTAGGTTAGAGCTGCAAGTTTCATTTAGTCCTACTTGTCTTAATCGCATGTCCTGTGAATGTTAAAATATCCAAGCCTTCATTATGCGCCTCAGAAATTGCAACTGTGTCTTTTTTTGTTTCCATTTTCCTTAAAACTTCTTGCTGATCGCATGTTTTATTAAAGCCTTTCTTCTGTAGAACTGCAACTCATTTCCCTCAAAACTCATCTTGGGCGGCATTTAAGCAAGATCCTGCAGAGGATACTTGATTGAGCCTTCCTCAAAGTAGGCAGCGAGTAGCTGCGATAGGCAACAATAAACTAGAGAACTCAAAATTGCATTAATATATAAGCTTACATTTTAAAAGTTCAACTATATTTTTTTTTGTCGCCACTTAATTTAAAGACAATTTGATGTATATTGATCCTTACTTTTCGTACAATTTTTTCCTGTGTGGATTTCGCAATTAATTTCGATTATTCCCAAATTTAATTCCAAGTTATAAAAATTGTCCTGTACAAAAAGATTCGTCGTCAAAATCACGAAAAAAGTAGCCGCAAACAATCGCAGTATTAAAAAAATGTTAATCCAAAATTTCAGAATTGATCATCCAGATCCGACGCGGAAAGTTTTCATTTGCTCACAGAGTCGGCCTGATTCCAAAATGATATGCTATGTTGGGGTTCAGCCTCTAGGAGTAAATTTAAAACAACGGACAATTTTATTTTGAAACACTGAGAGCAGTGATTTTCTTCATTTCAACATGATCTAATGAAAGTTAGAGAGTTATATCCCTTTAATTATTTTTATCAGTTGAAGCGAACATGATGGAATCCGAAAACATTCGCTGTAATGAAAACTTGAGAACCCAATACTTCAAGATTGAGGGTCTGAATGCATTTAAATTCACTGATTTCAAACTGGTATTATATGCTGGGATAGGGTTTCTAGGAGTAAAGTTGCAAAAAGTGTGACAGTAACACACTGACATTCACATTTATTAGGTTTCCTGATACTTATTGCTATGTTTAACTTTTGAAGTCATGTTTGGCTATTCTAAAAACACCTTCAGATTTCGATGTCATATTTTTCGTCTTTTGTTAAAAACCTCCCATATATATAAATATTCTTACTTATATGGTTTCAATTGAGATCCAATTACTTTTTTAACCTTTTTTTCTTGCTGACAATTGCATATTTTCTCTTCTTAAAATGAAGGCTAATCCTTTCTTCTTACTTTCATTTCCAACATGTCCTAGGATATGCAGCAAGTTTAATTCCTCATTCTCTATCACCACTATTTTATCTGAATATCCTCTGTTGTTAAAATTGTGCCCACCTATAATAAATCCTGGTTGAACGTCTAGTTCTCTTAGGTTTTCTCCCCTGTAAAGTTTTAATAAATCCTGTAAGAAGACACGTTTTATTCCCTGCTGTTATGAAGTTTGGTTTGGTGAACATATCTTCCCTTGTAACATTTCAATGCTGAAATTGATTCATATATATATATATATATATATATATATATATATATATATA
The DNA here is from genome assembly GCA_903632075.3 of Acanthosepion pharaonis. Classification (NCBI taxonomy): domain Eukaryota; kingdom Metazoa; phylum Mollusca; class Cephalopoda; order Sepiida; family Sepiidae; genus Acanthosepion; species Acanthosepion pharaonis. The sequence goes on from CAHIKZ030000042.1 coordinate 642,286, forward strand.
TCCGATGTGATGAAAAAGAAAGTAATATATACATCCCAACGTTCACCTGATTAATTCAAAAAGAGCTGGATACCGATACTAGAGCGATATTTATTTATTTATTATAATTTTATCATATAGAAAAAAAACATTTTACTCACTACAAAGATGCAACTTCGTTTCAGTGCATTTCAACTGCACTTCGACGGGTGAGAATCGAAAATGTTTATGAACGTATTTGCGATCATCAGACAAATATGTTAGCTCTATCACTGACATTGAGCTCTTTCTAATAAGTACCGCGCATAAAAGTTCAATATTGTTTGAGTATATGCAAACATATACCCGGAAGCTGACACCATTTCCAGTATGGCACTTTCTTCTCTGCAAGTGATGCAGTCGCAATATTTGCAATATTCGAAGTCTCATTTACAAGTGGTTCAGAAGTGGGTAGAAATGTATGAGGATGTGGTACAGGTCAAGTGTAAACGCGATAATTTCTCCGGCATGTGTTGAAGCGATTTCTCCATCCTTTGACTCTGAGAACTACAAACTTGAGCGGTTTCTCGGAGTTTGATTTACATCTGATATCACACTATTTAAAATTTTATTTGTGAACACCAACATTACAACTGCTAATGTTAGGTTTTATATTGAATTTCCTACTAATGGTGGGAAAATGTCTTCTACATTCTCATGACGACTGTAAATCCTTGGAAGAATAAATCGAAGGGATGATGATAAGTCTGTAACGTTCATAATATAAATGAGTATGTAACGTTCATAATATAAATGAATCTGTAACGTTCATAATAAAAATATGTCTGTAACGTTTATAATATAAATATGTTTTTAGCCTTGATAATGTAAATAAGTTTGTAGCGTTCATAATGTAAATAAGTCCATAACCTTCATAATATAAGTATCTAAGTTTCATAATATAAATAAGTTTGTAACTTTCATAATGTAAGTCTGTAACGTTTAAAATATAAATAAGTCTGTAACATTTACAATATAAATAAGTCTGTAACGTTCATAATATAAATAAGACTGTAACGTTTACAATATAAATATGTTTATAATATTCATAATATAAATAAGACTGTAACCTTCATAATATAAGTCTGTAAGGTTCATAATATAAATAAGACTGTAACGTTTACAATATAAATAAGTTTATAATGTTCATAATATAAATAAGACTGTAACGTTCATAATATAAGTCTGTAAGGTTCATAATATAAATAAGACTGTAACGTTTACAATATAAATAAGTTTATAATGTTCATAATATAAATAAGACTGTAACGTTCATAATATAAGTCTGTAAGGTTCATAATATAAATAAGTCTGTAACGTTTATAATATAAATAAGTTTCTAGCGTTCATAATATAAATAAGTCTGTAATGTTCATAATATAAATACGTCTGTAACGTTTATAATATAAATAGGTATGTAACGTTCTTAGTATAATCTTACTTATTATAAAACGCAGATTGTGTGTGTGTGTCTGTAACGTTTATATATTGGATCGGATTTCCTACATTTTTCAACCGATTTCAACAAAACTTCACAGGACTACATAAAATTACCTTGTGGTGGTTCTAACAGCGCCAAAAATGGGAAAAATATAATTGTTTTTGCACAAAATCAATTTGAAAACACGATTAAGAGACATCGTGAAAATGGAAGGGGGACAACTCACACTGGTTGTTTGTGTGTGTGGGTTCCTTTAAATATGGGAGCTAATTTCCTATATTTTTCAGCCGATAAAAAAAACTTCACTTCCTTTTTTTTTTTTTTTTTTTGGCAGGTAATGTTTCTTATTCTCTTGCACACTTTTTTTATTTTTAACATTCAGAATGCTTTAAAAATTCCATTTACAAGACAATTATTTATAATAAAATTCTATTCAATCGGGAGACTCATAACGATTGAAAACAATGTTTTTGTTTGAGTTTGGGTTTGACCAATTCGTAAAAAATTAAAAAAAAACAACTAATTAAGACATGCGTGTCCGTCAACCTTAAACAATAATCTAATGATCTCTACTGATTGTACGAATACAAACATCAGAATAAATTCTTTATCTTTAGGGAAAGATAATAAAATCTAAACATTCACAAGTCCTAACAAAAAATAATAACCGGAACGGGAAACTACTTTAAATACACATGGTGTCCAATTTTTTTACTGTATTCAATAAGTAAAAATCATAAATTGTAAAAGATTATTATTACAGAAAGGCTACTAAATGAGTAAGATTTGTTAGATCATAATTAATAAACCCAAATAAAGTTAATATTTTTTGTATTAGAAACAACGAGTGGAAAATATATTCAAATCAGAATTCTAATTATGAATCACCACAATCAAATTATGCAATTTTTTTTTACTGTATTCAATAAGTAAAAATCATAAATTGTAAAAATAAAAGATTACAGAAAGGCTACCTACATTTTTCAACCGATTTCAACAAAACTTCACTTTTTTTTCTGGCATGTAGTGTTTCTTATTGTCTTGCACACTTTTTTCTTTATTTTTACATTCAGAATGCTTTAAAAATTCCGTTTAGAAGACAATTGTTTTATAATAAAATTCTATTCAATCGGGAGACTCATAACGATTGAAAACAATGTTTTTGTTTGAGTTTGACCAATTCGTAAAAAAATAAAAAAAAAACTAATTAAGACATGCGTGTCCGTCAACCTTAAACAATAATCTTTGTCGATTTTATTTTTCAGTCTTTATGATGGTGGATACTTGATCTATCTCTTACTGTTATTTTCCCGGGCCACGCCGGGCACTACTGCTAGTTATGTCTATACCCTTCATTATATAATAACTTTGTAACGTTAATAGTATAAATAAGTCTGTAACGTTCATAATATAAATAAGTCTGTAACGTTCATCATATAAGTCTGTGACGTTTATAATATGAATAAGTCTGTAACGTTTATAATATAAATAAGTTTGTAATGTTCATAATATAAATAAGTCTGTAACGTACATAATATAAGTCTGTAACGTTTATAATATAAATACGTCAATGACGTTTATAATATAAATTAGTTTGTAACGTTCATATTATAAATAAGTCTGTAACGTTTATAATATAGATAAGTTTGTAATGTTCATAATATAAATAAGTCTGTAACCTTCATAATATAAGTCTGTAACCTTCATAATATAATTATGTCAGTAACATTTATAATATAAATAAGTTTGTAACATTCATAATATAAATAAGTCTGTAACGATTACAATATAAATAAGTTTGTAAGGTTCATAGTATACATATGTCTATAACGTTCATAATATAAATAAATCTGTAATGTTTATAATATAAATATAGTTTATAACGTTCTTAATATAAAATATGTCTGTAACATTCATAATATAAAAACGTCTGGAACGTTCTTAATATAAATAAGTCTGTAACGTTCATAGTATAAATAAGTCTGTAACATTTATAATATAAATAAGTCTGTATCGTTCATAATATTTCAAACATATACAGCTATAGGGACGTTATATACAAATATCGACAGTTAAAGACAGAATTACACTATTTACATTATTTGGACTTTTGTCCTAATGTTTGTCGACATATTTATTAATAAATTAATAAATATAAGTAAAAAAATTTCTTTGTGAAAGTTTTTTGTTTACTTTTTTCAAACCATTTCTCTTGTTTCCATTGAACGTCATCGTGAGGTCTTGAGCCGGCTGACCTTGTTCAAATTGTTGATCGAATGCAAGATAACACGTGTAAATGTAACTAAGGTCTGCTCAGTGTAACTAAAGTGTAACTAAGAAAAGTGTAACTAAGGTCTGCTCAGCATAGTTGCAGTATAAACCACAGGTGGGCTCTGTGAGTGTTGAATAAACACAAATGTGCCAGAGCAAGCGTCTTCACTAGGGATTGGCTAGCATCTCTCGTAAAATTAAAACTCGCAAATTCCTCCAATGCTTACGGATTTCTGCATCACAGATTTTCCATCAATTGCACAGTTAAGTTTCAGCATCTGATTGATTTCGATGTCCATGAAATATGAATCACAATTTGGGTTGAACATTTTACTGACAATAGTTTTTTTGAATTTATTAATTCGGATTCTCTATTTCATTTCATGATTTTCTTTTCTTATATATCATTCTGTTTTATATTTTTCTTTAATACTTTCACCCATAGCAAGGTAATAAAGCCACTAAGAAGCAAGGAATAACTGAGTGTAATAGTATAAGGAAACCATTATTATGTGTCGAAAACTTTAAAAGTACAGACATTAAGACGACATAAGATAACCATTGACATTGCATTTAACTTTAGAAGGCTGGAAAGCAGTAAGCTGGAAGTGAGTTCCACAAGCAAAACGTACCAGAAAATAAACTGTCATGTAAAAATTACGGTTACACCTAGTAGTTTAAATTCGAAAAATGATGGGACCTTTCCACCAATCTAGTACTGAGCTTAATTTCATAGATTCTAGATGGCAAAGAGAAGAGTATATCAAGATATTTACCATGATGGTATTTTTTAGAAAAGATACAAAGAAGATTCATTACGTCGGTGGGAAAGTGATTGAAACAGAGATCGAGTTCAAGACTGCTTTTTTTATTTACATTATTCGGTTGTGAGTTCAGTACCAAGCCAGAGCAGTGGTGAACAAAAAATTGGAGAGTTGACTTAAAAAGAAAATAACGGAGACACCCGGAAGAGACATAGCACGTGGAACTCGAACTATCTACCCCGGTGGACGAAATAAACGTTTCGGTTCAAAATTTCAAGCACCTGAAGACGGCCGGAGCGTACAACGGCCGAAATTTTGCGAATATTGCAATGAAGATGTGGATGACATCTCGAATAATGTAAATAAAATAAGTAATCGTAATGCCTCATCTCAGAGATATAGACAGATATTAAAGAAAAGTTCCAATCACCTGAAGCGTACAACGGCCGAGACGTTGTGAATATGGCAATGAAGATGAGGATAGCAGTCCGAATAATGTAAATAATTCAAGTAATCATAATACCTCATTTCAGAGATCCAATCACCTGAAGAAGGCCGAAGTGTACAACGGCCGAAGCGTTGTGAATATGGAAATGAAAATGACGATAACAGTCCGAATAATGTAAATAATGCAAGTAATAATAATACCTCATCCCAGAGATCCAGTCACCTGAAAAAGGCCGGTGCGTACAACGACAGAGACGTTGTGAATATGGCAATAAAGATGAGGATAACAGTTCAAATAATGCAAATAATCATAGTACCGCATTTCAGAGATCCAATCATCTGAAAAAGGCCGGAGCGTAGAACGGCCGAAACGTTGTGAATAAGGCAATGAAGATGAGGATGACATCCCGAGTAATGTAAATAAAATAAGTAATCATAATACCTCATCTCAGAGATATAGAGGCCGAAAAGTTGTGAATATGGCAATGAAAATGAGTATAACAGTCGGAATAATGTAAATAATTCATGCAATCATAATACCTCATTTCAGTGATCCAATCACTTGAAGAAGGCTGGAGCATACAACGGCCGAAGCGTTGTGAATATGGCAATGAAGATGAGGATAACAGTCCGAATAATGTAAATTATTTAAGTAATCATTAAACCTCAACTCAGAGATCTAACCACCTGAAGAAGGCCGGAGCATAAAACAGCCGAGACGTTGTGAATATGGCAATAAAGATGTGGATAACAGTCCGAATAATGCAAATAATCATAGTACCTCATTTCAGAGATCCAATCACCTGAAGAAGGCCGGAGCGTAGAACGGCCAAAACGTTGTTAATATGGCAACAAAGATGAGGATAACATCCCAAATAATGTAAATAAAATAAGTAATCATAATACCTCATCTTAGAAATATAGACAGATATTGAGGTCAAGACTAATGACATTACCGATTTTTCTTTCGATTTTATCAAGGATCTATAAATATATAGCAGGAGCACCAGACCATATGAAACTGCAATATTCTAAGTACGGATGAATGGTAGACTTGTAAATATGTAAAACAAATTTATGCGAAAGTTGTCTTGTATGACACAGAGACCCAAATTTCTTACATGCAAATGAATTGATTCAATATAAACTTTCCACTTCATGTCAACGGAAAACGTTATCCCGAGAAAAAGACAATATGTCGCTCTCCTGGACGATAGAATTAGCCACGCTGATCGAAGCCAGAAAATGTTTACCCCCCAAAATTAATAAAAGGCAGTTTCGTTTTGGAGGCGATAAAATTAACAAGCCATTATTTGCCGCAGTTAACAATACAATGTAGGTATTTTTTTTTTAAATCAGTTGCCAATTTGACCCTCTAAATTTGTTATCAATGAAGTGATGTTTTCTAAGTTCTTATAGTTATATCCCCCGAGAATAAATTCGGTTAGGTCTTTTAAATATAGCAACAAAACACATGATTGTTATACTGCATGAAAATTATTATAATATTTTTATTGTAAGTGATTATAATAAAAATATTTTACATCGCTACACAAAATCTTTCATGTTTCAATACTATAATTTCAATACTAATCATTTTTATCAAAAGTTAACAACCATCGCCTGAGGAAGTACTCCTCAGGCGATGGTTGTTAACTTTTGATAAAAATGATTTATTAGTGAAAATTAAAAAAAAAATCATTAATTCGTTTCGGAAGTTTAAAATAAGTAACACTCTGTTTTTAATAAATAATAATAAATAATAAATTATCATCTTGTTACTTCCTGGCTGTCACTTATTATTATCTTTTTCACTTGCTGGCTGTTACGCCTAATGTACACACGTGTAGTCCGCGCTCTTTGGATTTTTGTTTTCACAGAATCTGGCTGAACGCACTGAGCAGCGATATTACACCAAGCTTTCTTGGTCAACAAAAACTAACCATTTTTTATGTTAGATTCCCTACTTTTCCGACATGACACCATATGACTTCTAGTTCTTAGGCAATCTGAAAACCACACGATTTCCATACGGAGGTGCTTCGACTGCTCTTCCAGCATCTTGGGGACGCATTTCGCCGATGCAGAAATTCTCCGTGTTAAAATGTGGAATGCATTAATTCTGTGCTTATTACCACATCGGCTGGCCTGAGCTTGCCTCGGTTTCCACTGAGGTGCGACCATGTTTGGTGCCATTGTACCACTCCTTCATTTGAGGTTTCCCCATGGCATCGTCGCGATAGGACCGCTGAAACATTTGGAATGTTTGAACTTGAGTATACCCAAGATTTCGGCAAATATCAATGCAATATCTACGATCGATGTGTTCAATCATCTTGTATAAAAAGGAAAATCCGACGAACACGAACTACACGCCTATATTGTAGGTGTAACAGCTACAAAATGACCCAGCCTATCGTCGTGAAAAATTTCACGTATGTTTGGGAAGAGTATCGGCACCTAACTCACAAAGGATAATTTGGGGCGGGAAAAAATAAATCCCAATGCATTTTGAACATATCTCATATATGTCAAAATGGAAAGGAAAGAGAGTGTGAGGGAAAGAAAGGCATATGTAAAAAACATCAGTTTTCAATTTAGATGTGAATTGTATATCTTCTAGTTTTTCCCTATGTCTGACCCAACTTTACCTATCTTTCGATCAGTCTCTTTGTTTAAGTGTCAGTTTTCCTGAAAATGATTTTACTGAGTTTTGAAAAAGTGTTTTAGACTGTCTGAATGTTTGAAATATGACTACTGTTTATGTTCCAGTTCCAATACGTGTGATGAAAAATCGCAATGCATATGTAAGTCTGTGCAAGTGTAACAGTTCATTCTTATAAAGAATATATATTTCAAGCATTTTTCAGTAGACATAAGGTTGACGTACCTAATCAATCACTGCCTCTTTCTCTTTCGATATTTCTTGTACTGTTTTCTTTGTTTGAAAGCCCCGAGTCAAAAGTTTCACATTGATCTCAAGCAACTGTTGGTAATATTTCAGATCTAATTGACCGACTGATTAACTTCTCTTGAATTTTTATTTATTCATTGTTTTGTATTTTTATTATTCTAATTTTCTTTTTCTGCTTTGTCGTCTGGAGATTAAAAAAAACTATTTTTTTTCTTTCGGAATTGTTTTGCTTTTTAGAATTTTCGAACGATATTTCTTCCATTTTTGTCTTCAAATTTATTTTGTGGTTCATTCTTTCCTTCTCATTTTCTTAAATTCTTTATTCTCTAATTTTTTTATCTTCTTTGATCTTTGTTTGGTTAGATTATTTCTTCGTCTTCGGTATTTTTCCTAATTTTTTCGTTTTAATTTCTTTCTTTTGTTTCTTTTCTCTTGTCTCCTCCCCTTCCTCTTTACTTAATTTGTCTCTTTCTTTCTTTATTTTTCCTCATCTCAGGTATCTCTACCTTTCTTTCTTTCTTTTTTTTCTTCTTTCTTTTGTTTATTTTTAGCTGCATGCTTTTTACTTTAATATTAACTCTTGACTTTCTTTCTTTAATTATTATTTTTCTTTTCTTCTTTTATCCTTTCTTTCTTCCTTTTGTTTAATTTTAGTTGCAGGCGTTTTTTTCTTCTTTAATATTTACTGCTAACTTTCTTTCCTTCTTTCTCTCTTTTTTTTTCTTTAAACTTATCTCAATGCTTTCTTTCTTTTCCTTTACTACTAACTGTTCACTTTCTTTTTTTCGGATTTATTTGTATGCTTTCTTTCTTTCCCTCTTCCTCCCTTTCTTTATCTTTAATCTTAGTTATATCCTTTCTTCCTTTGATTTGTATGTTCTTATTTTACCTTTTTCTCTTATCTTTCTTATTCCTCGATTGTTTATTCATCGTTCCGTCTTTTCTTTATCTTTGAATAACTTTATTTATTTTCACCCTTATGTTCTTATATCTTTCTATATTTTTCATCTCGTTGTCGCATCGTCTGCGTTCGTTATTTTATTTAGAATCTATTCTACTTCTTTTGCCATTTATCCGTTTCGCCCTCCGCTATCACTTATAAATTTCATCCATTGCACTACTTTTTACTCCGCTCTTCTCCTTATTATTCTCTGTGCTCCGCCTTTCCGTTCATATTTTTGCCTTTTTTTACGACGATTTAAAACGTATTCCATAAATTCAAATGTCATTTCTCCCGAATTACCTCCCTTTAGCGAAGACAACTTTTCAGTCTGCCATTCGCACCGCTATCACTCATATCACAACAGTTTATTATTAGATAAACATGTGAGTATTGAATCCGAAAATTCTATAAACCAAGAACACAAACCAGGGTTCATAAATATAATTAAACTGGGTCTCAGACGTTTTGACAATTCACACCAAAGGTGAATCAATATTCATTGATTGTTTATTGCTGCTTTATACGAGAAGCCTTTTAAAATAACTTTTTATGAATATAGAAAATCACAGAGGGATAGGGAGAGAGAGAAATGGGAAAAGAGAGAAAGAGAGAGAAAGACAGAACATCATAGCTGATAAAAATAAAGAAAAAAATCATTAAAAATTTCCTTTTTGATATTCTCATTCTTAGAAAGTAATTTCTAAAATCCATGACTTCTTTCCAATTCTCCTTATTTTTTTAATTTTCGCTTTTTTTCTTTTTTTTTTTTTTTAAATATATGACAGTTGATATTCGAGTACAACTAGCTATAAGGGTGCCTCACTAATACATGTTGCAAAGGATTCCGCTCAAACCCCACGAAACCAAGCATATATACAACAATAATTGTGAGTGGACAATGGATACAGTTTATGTGAGAGAGGAAAAAAATCTGGCCTGATGAACTGTTGAACACAGTCGATACGGTCAAGATGACCTGTGATTTTGAATTTCTCTTATCGGCCTACTATTCAAACATTCTGAAAGAATAATATGCGAAAAATCCTTCTCTCTCACTTTACACACACACGCGCGCGTACACGCAGACATACACACACACACACACACACACACACACACACACACATATATATATATATATATATATATATATATATATATATATATATATATAATTGGTTGTATCTGTAGATAGAATGTCAGATATGAATAGACTGAGATATATATATAATAACAAATATTTAATAAATTGGTAACTTTTCGTTTGCACTTGTTTTATTAACCATCCTATCTATTTTACATACTATAAGACGTGCACACGGATCCTTTCTTCTAATTGTACACACACACACACACACACACACACACAAACACACACACACACACATATATATATATATATATATATATATATATATATATATATATATATATTCCAACAATGTGTGTATATATATATATATATATATATATTTTATTAAAGGCACTTTTATGTTTAACGTTGTTATTTATAGATTATTTTAAACATAAAAGTGTCTTTAATAAAATAAATTGTCGGACCTTGTCCATTTCTTAACATATATATATATATATATATATATATATATATATATATATATAATGCACTCTCCAGTCGGTTCCGACGTATGAGGATCTGAGAACTTAACTAAGTGATTGTGTTATATATATATATATATATATATATATATATATATATATATAGATAGATAGATAGATAGATAGATAGATAGATAGATAGATACACTATTTGCATTATTCGGACTATTGTCCTCATCTTTGTCGCCATATTTATTACAACGTTTCGGTTGTTGTGCGCTGCGGTCTTTCTCAGGTGGTTGGACATTCCGACCACCCGAAGAAGGCCGGAACGTACAACGGTCGAAAATTTGTAATGAATATGGCAGCAAATATAAAGACAATAGTCCAATGTAAATAATGTACACAATGCCTCTCTCAGAAAAATAGACAGATACAGATAGAAAGATATGAATAGGAGATAGATAGATAGATAGATAGATAGATAGATAGATAGTAATATACTGTGATAGATAGATAGATAGATAGATAGATAGATAGATAGATAGATAGATATGTATGGGGGGAAAGGGAAAAAGATAAAGATATATAGAAAAAAGAGAGAAAGATTTAAGAGTCCCTAGAGATATAGGAAATATATATGCAATCTTAATTTAAGGCTTTTGAAGAAACAGATCTTTTTCCTGTGAGTATGAGTTTATTTATTTGTTTCTGTTTTCTCCTGATTCCTTTTCCCTCTCTTTAGCTTTCCTCCTTCTCTGTTTATTTGTATATTTTTCCGTATTTAAAAAAAATATTCCCGTGTTTACTCTCTTAAATTAGATTTGCACTCTTGAAAGAATCGTCTTACGATGTGATTTATACCGATCGAAAGTAGCTTCCAACATTCGACTGATTTGTGTTTTCCTTTTTAAGGTCAAGTACTTCTCTTTCTCCCGTGTCTTTTCTAAACAGTGAAGATCGTTGGATGAAAGGACTTTCAGTCATTTTTTCCGGCAGAAACTTCCCGTTTCAAAATGGCCGAAAATGATATCATTTGTAGTTTCATGAGTGCTATTACGTTACATGTGTGTAGAATCTGGAACCGTTACCAGAATATATTCTTCGTTTTAGCATCGACATAGCGACACAGGACGCAATCAAACAGTATTTATTCTGTTTATACTATTTACATTGTTCGTAGTATTGCCCTCATCTTCGTTGTCATATTCGTAGTGTTTCGGCCGTTCTACGCGCCGTCCTCCTTCAATCGATTGGAATTTCGAACCGAAATTTCATCCAACGGGTTAGATTGTTTAAGTTCCACATGCCATACCTCTTCCAGATATATCAGTTTCCGTTTCAGTTTTTTTTTACCTATAGTAACTTAACTCTCCAAGTTTTACTTCTGCTATAGACTCACAAGTCTTTGAGTCAAGACGCTGGATTACTTCAAATAACGCTTTTATCCACTGGGCTCTGTGTTATTAGCTGAAACGTCGTGAATATGATAACAAAAATGACGACAGTCCGAGCAATAGAAATTCTATAGATAGTTACAATACCTCATCTCAGAAATATAGACGGTTATAGTTATTCTATATTCTTCAATGCTTTTATTGTTAGCTTTTTTATATTGTCTCATTTTCCAAACTTTATTTTCTCTATATTTCTATTATCTAATTAAATCATTGGAATCACTCTGAAAAGCATTTGTCAACGGTTGATATTCGCTTGAAGTGGATTGAATCGGTTGCATCGTCATGCTATTGGCTTATTTCTGCCTTTTGCTGCAATTCAAACTGTCTATCTTCTCACTCGCATATAGTCTGAACTGGCTACTTTTATTGGGGGCTGTAAAAAAAATGTCAATAGTAAACACGGGGATATTTTTTTTTCAATACGGAAAGTATACAAATAAACAGAGAAATACAAAAGCTAAAGAGAGGGAAAAAGAAGCAGCGGAAAACAGGGACAAATAAATAAACTCATACTGACAGGAAAAGAGCTGTTTCTTCAAAAGCCTTAAATTAGGATTTCATGTCAGAAGAGGAAAACGTGAGTGTAAGAGGATCTCACAGTTCTTTTCGGCACTCTCATTCCTCGCAGGTTTAATATCACGCGTTCGTTAAGAAGAAAACATTGTAATTGAAATAGCTGAAGGAGAAAATTCCTCACTTTAACCATTATCGATAATTCGTTAACTATGTCCAATATTTCACGAGTGAAAAAAGCTACCAAACCAGCAGCCCAGCTATTTTGATAAAATAAAGGAAACCATTTCGTTCAATTTGAATATTTTCTATTCTATTCTTAAACGTTTGTGCATGTGATTAATTATGTAAAACAGCGAATCGAATTTACAACCTTATCAAACTATGACACGATGTCCTATTCAAAACACTCAAGCCTCTTTTATCTTGATACCCGAGACAATATTCTTCACTTCTAACATCTACTTCTTTATTTTTCCTTCTGCCAATAATATTCACAGCTTGATGAATCTCTTGAACTACAAGATGGATGCCTGAACGGTTTCTTTTGCTAATTAATGTGGAATCTTTTTATTTATCTTTCATGATCTATTCGAATTGTAATATTAAAATTTCCTGTTTGATATTTACTTTTAAGGTTGGTTTGTTTGTTGTGTTTTATGGCATATCACCGTAGGTCATTTAATGCCAAATTTAGTTTATATATATATATATATATATAGGACTTTTAAACGTCTATAAAGCTATATAAGCTAGAGATTATTTGCTTGCACACTGCAAAATAATTCCAGTTATTACTGTCTAGGACAAGGATTTCCGTTTAGTATAGACAATATGTTTGCACAATGTTAAAAGGTAGCATATATTAATTACACATCAGACCACATCCTTAATAAAAGACCAATTCTTTTCAGGAAGTTTATTATATGCCTTGGATCAATTTTTGTAAATAGTTCTTTTATACTCTTAATGTTGTGATCAGAGGCCTTTCTGTTGGATGTGGTTTATCGTCTTACCCAGGACGCGGATAGAGTTTATTGTCTTACCCAGGACGCGGATGTAGTTTATCGTCTTACTCAAGACGCGGATGTAGTTCATCGTCTTACCGAGGATGCTTACTTTTAAGGTTCGTCTTCTAACCCTCATTACTCATAAGGGCACTTGTGTGTTTTATATATCGTATTTGAAGACCGATTAATAGGAGATTGTCTCTTCCTTTGCCAACATGCTAAAAGTACATTTTCTCTTTGTTTATATATATAATTTTAAATACAGTGCTTGTGAACTGTGTGAGTTTTCTCATCATAATTTTAGGTACAATTCTTTGCAATAGAGAGAATTTTTGAAATAACTAGATCAGCTGGATATTTGTACCAGCACAAAAATGCAGTAAATGACAAATGTTCGTTCATCTCTCCGTCATAGAATGTTTGAGTTGAATATTATTCATTGAAATGATGGAAACTCTGCTTTCAGTTCGTATATATTTTGTTTTATTATTTCTTTTGTCCATCCAAAAAGTCGAGAGCTTGACTCAGAGGCATCAAATAAAATGAATCTCCATAGGCAAGACCTCCTGAGATCACATGTCAGATTTTGACTATTTTTTGAAGACAGTGCGAGAAGCAACCCGACAGCAGACATATTGAATTTTTCCGAGGAATTACACATAACAGTAAAAAATATATATATTAAGTAAGATAAAAAAAAAAAAAATTACCTGAATGCCAAGAACATAATTTTAAAAAAAATTACCCCATATGTTACGGTTGATTTAAGTATATATATATATATATATATATATATATATATATATATATATATATATATATATATAAAATGAAAAAATATATTGAAAAATCCATACCCTGGTGTTAAAGAAGGCATTTTCTTTTATATAAGACTTATGTGTTCTTCAACATTATTTTTTTCCTTTTCAATGCACTTAATTCAACGGTTAATGCGGAGAAAAGTTTATTGCAAAGTTAATAAATGCGTGTCAGATAACTGACTTACGGTTGTAATGGTACAAGCACGTGTAAGCACTTTATATTGAATAGGAAGCACACGTAAACCGTCTTGGTTTGCGATCGCAGCAGACCCTTGCTTTTTAAGCTGTCATACTGAGTAAGTCTTTAACTAATGCACACTGTTGTCTCGATCGACGAGAGCGACTTTTATATTTGGTTCATTTGATTGTCGTTCGAATAGGCAGGGTAAAAACCAGAAAGTAAAAACAAGCCATTGCAATCACGGAGGATTCTTTTTTTTTAACCATTTTGGCAAACACACAAACAAAAACACAGTTATTTATATATATATATATATATATATATATATATATATATATATGTGTGTGTGTGTGTGTGTGTGTGTGTGTGTGTGTGTGTGTGTTGTGTATACATTCCTCTTTTACTTTTTAAATTAATATTACATTCTTTATATAACCACAAATTAATGTCATAAAGTTAATATTGAATTTTATAAAACTTCTTCTATTTAAGAGAAATAGCTTCCACCTTCCCCTGGCGTCTCTCTCGCGCCTTTCGTCTGAATGAAACATTGAAATGGATAAATTCTCTATTAGTTTTAACTGACTGATTTTTTTTTAGTTTTCACAGTTAAATTTCTATTTCTAAAACGAACTCAGTCCACACGGGGTTGATAAGAAATACAATCGATATTTTGTCTGCTGAAATAGGTGATTCCACATGTGAAGTGATTTTGGATTTTATTGTTTATTAACTATTTGCTCTGTTATAATAAATATATTGAACCCTATTTTGGGATCAGTTTAATACTTTATATTACTAAGATCCGTTTTGGATTACATACCATTTGGGATATATATATATATATATATATATATATATATATATATATATATATATATATATATATATATATATGTGTGTGTGTGTGTGTGTGTATATACCAAAGAGAACATTAAAAGTCAACACTCAGATGTGACAGGTGGCCTGACGATTGCGTCTAGCATGAAACAGCCCCTCGCCTCTGAGTGTTGATTTCAATGTTCACTTTTATATTTACATACGCTCTGTCTCTGATATTGAGCACTTTATTCCATAAATATAACACACCTTAAAACTATATTTCATATATATTCTATCTGTGATACTCGGTATAGCTCAGTGTACATAGCTGCAATTGTATAAACGCACCCCTCTATATATCCGCACCCCCGGTCTACAAATGTCTGTCTTCGTCCCCGCATGTCCTTCACAATTGTTTGGTTGTTCTTAAAAAAGAATTTCACCGATAAAAACTTTTTGCGTGGTCCTTGCTCGGGGTTAAATTATTTCAATGTTTTAGATATTCAGCAAATTTCTTATGGCCGTAAACACGTTGAAATAGTATGCCATTGTTCACAAATCTAATAAGCAAACAAAACCCGGGATGAAGCGTCAGAGCTTGATTCAACTGCAAGTGCAAACGCATGGATGCCGCTCGACATTTACGCATGTTTACTGTAAAGCTGGGATAAATAAGAGGGTCTTCGGAAATTTTTCCCTTTTAGAGCTTCAACAATCCTTCTCAAACGATCTTTGCATCAGAGGTTGTATGAATGCCAATTTAGGATGAAATCATATAAAAGCTATTGTCTAAATGGCAAAAGCCGATTTGGGATCTAGTTTCTCGCAGATTTCGTCTACTTAACTGAAATAATCTAAACCAAACATTCACGCAAGCCAATTTATATGTAATTTGCATGGCAAATATGGAATGTATCTGATGAAAAACTAGGGAGTTATGTCGGAAAACAGGCTTTTTGAACAGATTTCTTTTTTGTTTTTCGTTATACGCGGAGAAGCGATCAGGACGAACACAACAGTATCTTATTTCTTGCATTATGGACATTTGTTCATCCAATGAAAATATTCTTCGCGTGTAATTTTGCCTTGCTTTTTGCAAAAAGTTGATTTTTTTTCGCCAAACCCAGAAATACAGGGTGGCTGGGGATTGAAAAGTTGGTCTTGACCTAATTTTTTAAATATGCAACATGTGCGTACAATTTCATCGAAGTCGGTTGAGAAATGTGGACGTGCATAAATAACATACACACACAAAAAAAGACAGACAAACGTGTAGAAATATAGACAGAAATACACACAGTCATCTACTGTTATATAGATATAGATATGTAGCATTTAACCCATTGCAAGACGGGGGAGCCACGAGGAGGCAGGGGATTACAGAGATTGAAATTAAGAGAAAAAAACTGGGTATAGGCGGCGATTGAGGAAAAGAAAAAAAAAAAGATCCAGTTTCAAGGTGTCAAATGATGACGATTGACGTTGCATTTTAATTTTTTGTTGATTATACTTATCAGGGAAGCAAGTAAGAAGAAGGGAGTTGCACTGTCGGGAAGTGCGAGAGAAGAAGCTGTTGACGTAGAAGAGGCGGTTATATTTAACTGATTCGACAGTGAAATGGTGGGACCTAAATACCAACCTAGTAGAACGCATAAATGAATTCGGGGCACGAGGGAAAATAGCTTGTCAGTGTAGGTGCCATGAAAATATATGTAGAAAAAGCAGAGGGAAGCCGCATCACGTTTATGAGAATGTGACTGGAGTCGATATACTAAGTCAGGACTGATTACTTTGCAGCACTTTGGATATATATATATATATATATATATATATATATATATATATATATATATATATATATATATATTCTAGATAGGTTCGCCTACCGTCTATACTATTCCCTATACTATTCTCTATACTGATCACTATTGGATGATTACTATTCAAGCGAGTATTATCAAGCAAGTACAATTAGTGCCAGTGTTATTCGAAGGCGTCTGACACCAGTATTGTTCAACGGCGTTAGTATAGTTGTATCTGCGATTACAAAGTCTCTATACAATGAGCATTACGGAAGTGACAAAGTGGAAACGAGTGTCTGTTGACATTACAATATATATATATATATATATATATATATATATATATATATATATATATATATATATTAGATATTAAATATTAAAATATGTTAGACAATTATTTTGGTGTTCTTAACCCATTACGTTATTAACCCATTAAATATTTATCCTGACATTATTAACATCTTAACCCATTGACTATTAAAATATGTTAAGCCATATTTTGCTGTTCAGTAATCCCCTTCTTTAAATCCCATGGTATCATAAATAAAATATACATTCATTATTAATTATAGGTTTCTAAAACGTTCATTACTAATTATCAGTTTCAAATTATAAATTATGGATGCCTAACTTTCGAAAATTTGAGTTCGGGTAATGAACAAATGAAGAAACTGGTCCTTCACCTGAAGAAAACAATTTGACTCTATTCTATATTCAAGGCATAGTTTATTTTATCTTTAAATAATTATTATCTCCCAAATATTCTTAGAGTTTAAAAATATTTGGTAACTTTAAATAACCTGCAAAAGTTTGATAAGTTACGCTATTTACATTCTTCGGACTATTGTCCTCATCGTTGTCGCCATATTTATTACAAGGTTACGGCTGTTGTACGCTCCGACCTTCCTTTATTTCGCCCACTGGGTTAGACTGTTCTAGTTCCACCTGCCATGTTAAATGGATGTCAGTTATCAGTTATCTCCTGTTAATTCCCTTCTTCAATTTCTCCACTGCCATAACCAGGTATTGAACTCACACTCTTGTCACTGGATCTAACACCTTTATCCACTGTGACATGTGTCTTTGAGGACATCTTTGTATGAATTTCTAGGTATTATAAACCTAATGTCTTCAGCAAATATTCTTTTTCTGTTAGTGCTCTTATTGCAATTTTGTAGTTATCATCGCTTTTCTCTGGCACTCCTTATTACTAGTTCCCATATTGTATTCATTTCTATGCTTGGTTGGCTCAGGAGATTTTTGTGGTCTAGCATATGTGCTGATTCCGTAAGTTAACGGAAAGAAATATAAAGGGGAGACAGGCCGCCCCCTTAAGGTAAAGCATCAAGAACACCAGATAGCTGTAACACGAGAGAAAGTGAAAAAATCAGGTATGGTTGACTACATATGGAGAGAAAAAGGAGATCACCGCCCTCTGTTGGATCAGATTGTAATCATAGACAAAGAAAACCTTTGGAAAATTCGTAAAATAAACTCGCCCTTGTCAGTAAATTATGTTAAACAAATACGAAAATATGTTTCTACTGTAGAAAATTCAGTTCATACAAGACACCTGATATTTCTTGTCTTGTTCGTCTTGTTTTATCTTTAGATGAATGCAGAAAGAAACAAATCTTTTTTTCTATACACTTCCGCAGAAATGAACGCCAGGTAGAAAAAAGAAGAAACAATATGTAGTTATTTATAGCGAGCGAATTTGTTAACTTGAGAGGGAAATCGAATTTTAAGAAAAAATATGTCCGCAGAAATTACAGCATGTGTAACGAAGGTAGAGTTTTCTAATAAAGAAATGATGACTCGACAGGAAATTTAATTTCAATATTCATACAAGAACAAAAATATGGGTTCAACCAATTTTTTGTCATATGTGAATTGTTAAACATTTTTATCAAAAAACATGACATGCTTATCACACAAAAAAAATGAAAAATATGATGAAATTTGCAAAATATACTATATATATATATATATATATATATATATATATATATATATATATATGTATATATATATATATATATATATATACATATCTCACACACACACACAGACACACACACACACATACATATGTTATATGTGTGTGTAAGATATCATTTATTATTTATATTGGCGTGTGTGTGACAATGATATAGATATTTATAGGTAAAATCTTATGTATACTGAGTTTTTCTCCATTTTGTTATTCAATTATCCGCTGTAAATAAATAATATCTTACAGTCACACACAAACATGCATATATCATATATATTATGTGTGTGTGAGTGTGTTTGTCTGATCATATATATATATACATCAACATACACACATAAATATATATTCCAGCATATACATATATAATACATATACACACACACACACACACACACACACACATATATATATATATATATATATATATATATATATATATATATATATATATATATATATATATATATATATATATATATCTTCCAGTGTGTGTGTATAGGTACCTCCATATATTCGTTACAAAAATGATGCAAAATGTCAAAAATTTAATCAAACCAATATATTTATGTTAATATTCAGTGGGGAGACGAAAGGATTCGTTGATTATTACATTATAAATTGATCTTGCGTTTTTATGGGAAATTTCAGCGTCTTTTGCCTCACGAAACACACTGATATGGATATTCTTCCCCAAAATAGATAATTTAGGTATTTCATAAATGAATTATATGTGTTTTTGGTTTCCATATCGACATTGTGTTTAGGTTCTCCGATATATTGGGTGAATTTTGCCATACACGCACTCACGCACTTACACACACGCACATACACACAGATACGCGCAGACACACACGAGTGCACTCAGAAACAGACACACACACGCACAAATATATATATATATATAATTCTTATTTCATGTTATGAGATCTCTAAAAAAGAAGCTGTCATTCTTCAAGACCTCAAACTTTTAAGATTTGTACGTAGGATTTGAAGATTGGGAGGTGGGATTGGAAGTGTGTGTTATTCTGTAATAATTAATAATACTAATACTACTTCTAATAATAATAATAATAATATATATATATATATATATATATATATATATATATACACACTATTAATACTCTTATAAGTATAAGAAATTATACTCATCCGGAAAAAATTCGGTGACTTGATTTGCAAATATTCAAACCAATACCTAAGCGAAAACAAGGTATAAAAAAGAAAGAAGAAAGAACATGTACGTCAGCCGAAAGTAAACTTCTATCAACGAAGTCCAAATCCCAAGAAAAAAAACTGATACGAGTAAATAAAATAACTAAATAAAGTGCTCAATACGTTAAGTAGAGCAGACCTAGACTAAAGAGCCAGGCAAACCTACTAAGGTTTCAACTAAGCAAATCTTCAGGTGAAACCTTGGTAGGTTTGTCTGTCTCTTTAGTTTTAACTATATATATATATATATATATATATATATATATATATATATATTATTGATACAATATAGTAAGGTGTATGTAATTTCAAGGAGGATATAGATCCGGCGAGAGATCCATGTCAAAAGACAGGGCAAAATTGTTATTTATTAAAGAATATCAAACACTTAAAATCCCATAGGTAATAATTTTATTCATGAAAAAAATAGAAGATCTCAATCTTCAATACCTACAAAGACCTTTGTATATTGGTTCTTGAATATTGAGTGCTGCTTTTTAGAACTCTCATGAAATAAAAATTATTAGCTATGGGATTTATGTGTTTGATATTCTTTTTGAACGGATTCGCTTCCGGATCCTCTCGTACGAATGTGGGAATCTGTTAAGACTATGTAATGGGTTCTACGCTGTTTCTGATCTTCGTCTATGATCTTACCGATGTCATCAGCTCCCAACTGACATTGACGTTTACGCCTGCCTCAATAGCAAATCCATCAGATCTAACAAAGTGAACGTGGCAGATTATCTTGAAAAGGATATCAAATGAATTGTTAACTAGGACAGAAACGACTTGTAAATTTAAACACCTAAAAAAAAAAACTGTTTTTAATAATCAACAGAAAGAAACTTTTCGGCCTGCCATCAGGATCACATTATGCCTTCTTGGCCTCACGTTTTCCACCGATATGTAATGGTGCGTCTAAATCGCATCAATAGCTGCAGCTACTGCAAGGAAATTTGTGTGACATGTGTCGTGACAGATATTCTTTCTCGTCAGAATGCATTTTTCACAATTACAAATCTGCCATTCGTCTGTGTATTGAATACTGATGCCATATTTGGTCTGGTGCTCCTGGATTACAGCTAGAAAATCTTGACACGATCCAAAGAAAAATCTGGAATGTAATCAGTCCTGAGAAGTCATCTCGAATTCAGTCAATTCCTCACTGAAGCGACGCGTCTTCCTTCTGTTTTTTCTACAATTATTTTCTTGGCAAGTGACGACCATTTTTCTCAGGTATCCCGAATACATGAATCCAAGCGTACTACAACATAGGGATCAAGGTCTCACCGTTTTACTGCTGAAATAGTTAAATACAAACTCCAAAAGTTTATTTTCTCGCATTCCTCTCCTGTGGAACTGTCTTCCGTTTCCTTACTTCCCCGATAACTATAATCTTCAAAAATTTAAATATAACGTCAATCGCCATCTTCTCTCTTGAATCACATTCATCTTTTGTCGTTTCCGCAATCCTCCCTATTCTCAGTCTTCTCTTTCGCTTTCATTACCTGTAACCACCTGTGTACTAGTGGCATTGTAGCCTTGCCTGGGATGAACTGATTAAAATAAAAAAGAATAAAAATGATATCCAATTGTTCACATAACGATACTGCATGTCCCATATTTTAGAGTCAATATGAACACCCTGAAAATCTCAAAAGTGAAAAAGTTAATTCCTTTATTTCTTTCCAACTAGTTCTACTTCTGATGGCCACATATATTAACTTTACAGAACCAGTTTAATTGATTAATTCTTGATCATCTTAATGGACTAATTCTTTTGCAAAACTGCTATTACGAGGCGTGTGAATCATTGAACTGATATTGTCAGTATTAATGGAAAATCGCGGAATGAATAAATTCACAAATTAAACATTCATTTTCCGTATTTTATTGACCCTTAATTCTGACATTAATTATTGAATGCCTTGCTACGATATATTTTTAATAAAATATATATACTTTCCGCTACCGAAAATAAAAATGGAAGCAATATTTTATAATAATTTTGCATGGCCGTCAATTATGAATATAAGAACTGCCAAAGTTGTTATTGTCATTTCATATTGAGATGATTTATTTGTTGACTATTTATTTAAAATTTCTATATATCTATCTCATATGATACATTACCAATGTAAATTATGTGTATATATATAAACATTTGGGGACATATATTGAAATATTACTTAATTCCTATTTGTAATTTTTTTCTTTACTTTCTTCTCCCTCATTTCTCATACTCTTCCTCTCCCCCTATTACTTTCGACAGCGTGTTAAGATATTTATGTTCTTGTGCAGTCTTGTGATTAATTTGCTGAATAATCTAACCGACGAGACCTTGGTCGTCGAAACTGCGGTCGTGTTCCATTAACCGTTTTATCTTTTTAAGGCTGTATACGTAAGCATTCCAAGCCAACGTTGAAAACAAAAAATATTGACTCCTGAAAGTTGTTACAAATTTAAAACATTGAAGGTGACATCATGGGATCTCCATTCCGCCCAATCCTTTTTCTGATAGTGAAGTTATTTCTCACATCACAAGTAAATATTGGAGAACAACCATAATCTAAATGACCAGAACCTGGTATCTGACCTCTCTCATCTTGTTCTGTCAGTTCATTAGGAGTGGAACTAGTTTGCAAAGATTCACTACCTCAGAAACAAACCCAAAACGTGTCATCATCACTGAATAGAACCTGAGTTCTCTCTTACCGGGCTCTGTATTTATTTGGGACAGAAGAGACCAATAATGTTTTGCTGTCAAATTTGGGTCGAAAACTTCCAATCCGCACTTTCCAGTCTCGACATAATTTTAAAGTCCTTGTGGGTGATGAATTGTCTGTGATAATCTACATTCGGAACGTTGCTTGCTGATCCACTTCTATTTTGGTGAAAAGAGTTTGAGAAAACTTCGTCGTTGGTACGAACTTCAAAAGATAGGATCCGTCATGACACGTACACTGAGCGATTATCTTGTTGAAAATAAATTATCAAATACTTACATTTTCGTAAAAATTATGGAGACTTCTGTTTACGTTGGTGTTTCATTTTTTTTACACGTCTACAGATATACAGAGTGCGATGCGTAAATTGTCGTAATTTTAAATTTCTAATATCTTTAATTTCGAGCATGGGAATTGTTTTTTTTTTTTTTTCGACTGTCCAGTATGGTCAGTTGGGTACCGTTTATTATTAAAAGAACACGATGACACAATTCACTCCGCCGTAAATTTCGAAACGGCATACTGTACTTCTTGGCTTTCACGCCAGAAGCTCCAAGAGGAACATTTAAGAGTCTTTGTCTGTCAATCTGAGGAGAGTGCAAAGGATTCGCAGAAACTTGGATGAACTAAATGGTAATTACGAAGGCGTTTGGGGTAATCACTAGTAAAAGCGACGATATGCCTAGATTCCGGGGCTCAGACTCAACACGGAGGCCTACATCAAGTGATCTGACGAGGTAATGCTGTCTTGGATCAAGTGGGTGGCTGCTGGAACACCCAATATGTGTAAACAGGACTCTTCACCATGCCACGCAAGCAGAAACACCAAGTCATGGCTGTAAAGAAGAGCTACTAATCTTGGTATATAGTAAGATTACTTCGTCAGTAGATTATTAAAAAAATGGCCATAAATGTAATGACATTTTTGAAATGTTCATTTTACAAATTCTGTTTTTTCTTTTACTTAATCTTCGATTATGATGTATTCAGAATCAAATACACAGAAAGAGTAGAAACCGAACGCGCATACGCATACATACATACATACATACATATATATATATATATATATATATATGTGTGTGTGTGTGTGTATATATGTGTGTGTGTGTGTTTTCTAAAGAAAGAGAAGAAAGCGAGCGCGCATACACAATCGTGTGTGTGTGTGTGTGTGTGTGTGTGTGTGTGTGTGTGTGTGTGTGTGTGTGTGTGTGTGTGTGTGTGTGACAATCAGTAAATAAAAGAATCCTCGGTTATGTGCACAGGTTTCATTCGGATGTAACATATAATTTGTCCAATTGTTAGATTAAGCTGAGAAAACATATTGGGTTTGGCGCAAACTGATTTTAAACTGTTCTCTTCCGAAACATGGTGTCAAGATGGCTAAACGTTCTATCCTAAAACCTGGATAAAAGAAACTCAATTAGTTTAGTGTATTTTTAGATATTAAACATTTCGTGCGATGGACTATTATGCTGTTTCAAGATTTGGACAGTTTTGCTGTTACACAGTGTAGTGTATATATATATATATATATATATATATATATATATATATATATATATATATATATATATATATGTGTGTGTGTGTGTGTTTGTGTGTGTGTTTGTGTGTGTGTGTGTGTTTGTGTGTGTGTGTACTTCGATAGATAGAGAGAGATACAGAGATACACTGTGAAACCAATATACCCTGATTACTGTAATGATCTTTATTTAACATTTGTATACATTTATTACTTACACGATCAAGTCTGACCAGCGTAGTTTGGGCTTTCATTGTAAAAATTTTCAAAGTGACACTTGCAAAAGAAAATATATCTTTAAATTGAATACATTCACTTTATCGAAACTGATACCAATTCTGTCATTCGAATACGCAAGCTTTCAGTTAAATTTCACAGTCTATAATAAAATAAAGAATTTCGATTTTGTTTCAGTAGATTTTTCAATTCGTTTGACTTTTGATATCTGCATATTGTTGACACAAATGTTCAACGAAGAGGGATTTCATGGAACGAAATGAATTTTGTTATTTTGTTTTATTGTTTTAAATGTGACATTTCTGCAGAATTCACCGCATTTGCAGAACTTCCCTTTCAAGAGAATAAATCGCTGATATATTTCCGTGCTTCGGCAGCACACTTCTCGGATTAAACCTTAAGATTAAGCAGTACTGAATGTGTATATTTTTTATTCAGTAGTGATGTTCTTCGAACAATAAAGCTTATTGCGTTGATGAAATGTTAAATCCATTTTTGACTTTTTCCTCACAATGTGCCAATGCGAGAGCATTGCATTTTTGGCAAAATATTTATGAGAGAAAATTGTAAAATCTATCTTGGATATCAAAAGATTTTCATTTCGAAAATAGCACGCATACATAGAATACATTTTAGGCAATAAGACATTATGTTTGTCTTATCAGTAAATCTCTATATGAAAGTACATTGTTGCATTTCCTTTTTCTTCTTGGATAGTCATTTTAGATAGCTTGTTGATTAGCCTTAGGAATCGTGTCTCTTCTTTTATTAACTTGTGTTTTATCTTTGGCTGTTCGTTCACAAATAAGATCTATGTTGCCTTTTTATATACACAAAGAGAAAATCGTATTATCTTTTGCAATCAGATTAATCAGTGGACAGTGAGCTCAAAAAATTGTAACAGTTTATTTTTATTTTTATTATTCATTTGATTTCTGGTGTATACTCATTTTTTTATGGGTCGCAACCAGAGACCTAAGTTTCGAAATGGTATCATGATATTTTCTACTGGGCATTTTGACAAAAAATATCACATATTTATATAGATAAAATCCCTCCTAAGATGTGGGCTGTACTTGTGAGTAGACATTTTGTATTTATTTAAGGCATGGGCTACCAGGAATCCATTCAAGGAGTCTATTGGAATCTTTTCCAATTAATCCGAGGGCTCATACTACAACTCCAGTTGCAGATTTCCTCAAGAGCCACATTTTGGAGATTTCGATTTCAAGGTCCTTGTATTTTGATAGTTTTTTGAAGATCTTCAAAGGTACGTTACAATCTACAAGTACTGCTATGTTAATAAGAAGGTACATTTATTTATTTATTTATTTATTATTATAATTATTATTATTATTATTATTATTATTATTCCTTTTAATCTCCTTCTATTCCTTATCTTTTATAACTTCTCTTCCTACCATAATCATTCGATTTTCATTTTACTCCTACTCTTCTCCCTCGCCAACACACATATACTCCTACTCTTTTAAGCCTTTTATCTCTGTATTATTTTCTATGTCTACACGTTATATTTATAAACATTACATTCGATGAAGAGATTCGTTCCACGAGAGCCCCATTGTCCATCCAACACTCACGGTATTAGTATAGCGTCGGAACATCCTCCAGCGCAGGATTAATCTGCTGGAGGTCCTGACGGACGATGTCCTTCCAGCTGCCGCAAGTTAGTCGCCAGTTTAAAAATGGCGGGTCGAAATTGTAGATGATTATTTTACGGTAGTCATCAGAGCCAATGAACATGCCGCTGAGCGATAGTGTGAAGTATACTCGACTGACAGGTCCACCGGCGGAGCACCTCATCAGACACAAGATCGGAACAGTGCATCCGCTCGATGAACCTGTGGACTCGAGGCTCGAAGCCATGGACGCGTGAGGTGTGGGTCTTGCTGAGAATCCATGTCTCAGTGCCATAGAGTAGTACAAATTCTTCCTAACCTGCTCGGTATTTATTTTCCATTTTCTACGCGATCTCATGATACACCCAGACGTTCACCTCAGCACTTACCCAGTCCCATTTTTCCTTAAATCCAATTCCTTTTATTTCTTTTCCCAAATTTCTCATTCTATTCCTTTTATTTCTATTTCAGAAGTGGCTGCTGAAAAGTTCTCAACCTGAACAAGAAAGAAATGTTGGCCAATTTTTAGGAAATGTTTTTAATCTAAATTGATTTACTTTAAGGTTAGGTTATTTAATGCTGAAACTTTCTTGGATTGTAAAAATAATAATTGTTTATTTAAAGATTTTAGAGAATAATTCTTATTTTCCAGATAAATGTTTCACTATTTAACTCATATTATGGCGAATTATATGAATTTATATCTTTTTCAAAGTAATTTGCTTGGTTTCATTTGGTTTATTATACGGCATATCAATCTCAATATCTTATTTAATGACGACAAAATTTTTTATTGCTGGTAATATTTTTGTTCAAAAAAGTATTGCTGGTATTTTTATTCTCCAAAGATGTATTGCTGGTAATATTTTTTTTTCCTTAAAAATGTATTGCTGGTAATATTATTTCCATCACAAATGTATTGCTGGTAATAATTTCTTTTCCCAAAAATATATTGCTGGTAATATTTTTTTTCAAAAATGTATTTCTGGTAATATCTTTTCCAAAAAATATAGCTAGTAATAACGTATTGCTGGTAATAATTTTTTCCTTCAAAAATTCATTGCTGGTAATAATTGTTACAAAAATATATTGCTGGTATTAAAACCTATTTTTACACTTTTACAGTTTTTTGACCTCAGTTTGAGGTTAACTATTTGCCCATACATAGGATCCTGACAGGTGCTACCACCCCTGGCCATAGTGGACCTGGGAACACCAGCAATTAAGAGGTGGTTCCACGCTCCTCAAAACCTCTTTATCAGAGACCTTGCTGTTGGACGTGGTTTATCGTCTTATCCAGGACGCGGATGTAGTTTATCGTCTTACCCGGAACGCGAGAGTAGTTTATCGTCTTTCATAGGACGCGGATGTAGTTTTATCGTCTTACGCAGGACGCGGATGTAGTTTATCATCTTACCCAGGACGCCAGTGTAGTTTATCGTCATACCCAGGACGCCAGTGTAGTTTATCGTGATACCCATAACGCGGATGTTGTTTATCGTCATACCCAGGACGTAAGGAATTTTCGTGTTTGGGAATGTATCGAATAGAATTGGATTTCAAACTTTACACTCCGATTGCTAATTCCGAGTCGCTATCTATTAGATCACCCGCACATCCATGCTAGAATCAAAAACGTTTCAGTATCCTCTTTTATCTTTTCCCTTTATCCTTTACTCTTAATCCGCTTAGCATCTCTACTTATTTTCCATCCTGTCTTCATTGATTAACATCAATATATTATAGGTGAGTCGTCAGCCAAAATGATCTCTTCATGAAAGCTCAACAATCAAAGTAGGGAGATGTATATGTCATCCCTATGACTTACAAAATAAAGCAACATTCTGAAAAAAAAATAAATAGTTATTTTCACCCGCTATTATATATATTTCTATTCAGTCTTTGTTTTTTTAAGCATTTCACCCCAAGCAAGGCAGGAGTGCCACTATCACGCAAAAGGTTACAGAGTGCGAGAGCTAGAGTGTAAGAAAAGTGTTTGAGGCAAGGAAATAAAGAAGGACGTCGATCAGGATCAAGGGACCAGAGGATGTCGATTGACATTAAATTTGAATATTTTTCGTAAATTTGCAAAATGTGTGTACAATTTCATCGAAATCGGTTGAGAAATGTGGACGTGCATAAATAACACACACACACACAAAACAGGCAGACAAACATGCAGACATACAGACAGAATTACACACAGACATCTGTTTATAGATATAGATATTAAGCATTTGACCCTATGCAAGGTGCGAGAGCCGCTAGGAGGCAGGTGATTACAGAGAGTGAAATTAAGAGAAAAGATTGGTATAGGGGAGATTGAGGAAAGGACAAAAAAGAACAAGTTTCAAGTCACCAGGGGATGACTATTGATGTTGCATTTTAATTTTTTGTTGATTATTGTTATCAGGGAGCAAGTAAGAGAAAGAGAGTTTCACTGTCGAGAAGAGCGAGAAAAGAATCTGTTGGAGTAGAAGAGTCGGTTACATTTAACTGTTTCGACAATGAAAGGGTGGGACCGAGTTGCCAACCTAGTAGCACGCTTAAATTCATGAAGTTGGGAACAAGTGAAAATAGCTCGTCAGAGCATTTGCCAGGAAAATATTTGTAGAAAAGACAGAGGGATGCCACAGAACGTCCGTGAGAAAGTGACTGTAGTCGAGATGACAGATCAGGACAAATCACATTGTATATATATCTCTGTATTTTGTCGACGACCTCGAGATGAACAATGGGGCACCAGACCAGATATGGCAACAGAATGGTAGTTTCGTAGATTTGAAGGATGGATTCAGATGAGAAAAACTTATGGCGCGACACCGACAACCAACTTGAAGTCACTTACGAGTATGAGCTAGGAACGAAGCTGTTATTACTAACAGATGCCAAAATCCTGAACAATTCAATATGATGCACTCTCATTTTCTACAATAATATCCAATTAACATTTCTTCAGAGCAGACGGTATTTCCAATACCAAAGTTTATTGTCTGACTCTTAGATTATCAGATATCATAGTTCCCAAGGTTAAATTACGCTGTCAGACTTAAAAGGAATTCTTATAAAAAACTTATACGAATTTCCCTGTCTTTAAGCACGTTTGGTGGGCATATACATGAACATTTTATAGATCAAGGCTTTGTAACAATTTTTAGCCGTACTAAAATGCTTAAATAATTGCGGAATATTGCGACCCGATTCACTAACAAAATCCGTATTCAATTATCAAACAACAGAAATTAAGACAGTTCGAGATTTATTCATCACTGCCGAGCAATCAAAAATGATTGTGATAGTTAAGTTTTTTTTTATGTTCACTATGCAATATGAATTTTGTTATAAATAAATATTACTAAATTAACTACGTATATTAAAAAAAGTTATCATAAATTTAATGAGTAATAATATTATGAATAAATTTTTCAAAGCAATCGAATTCAATCTCTGCGAAGTATTCAGTGGCTTAAAAATGATATATAAAAATAATTGTCATTTGATTTGCAATTTGAAAAAGCAGAATTTTTTTTTTACAATCGTCATAAAATGAATTTATGGAGTAAATACTTTGTTATCTTCATGGTTTTCAAGACAAAAATGTTACAACAGCAATCAATGTATAATGACAGGGCGCTATTATTATAAACAAAGAAATAATTCGCATTAAAGAAAATATATTTCACCATATATCTATATATATTTATATATATGCGTATACATAAATATATATTTTTATGTTTATACGTTCTTTTTTATAGAAATTGTATATAAATAAAAATGTCTTAAAGTAATTGTCGGACTTTGTCAATTTCATATATAATATATAAAGACATGTTTTATGTTTATACGTACTTTTTATAGATACAAATATTTAAGTAAATCCACTGTTTTATAATAAACAGTATTAACAACATTCACCGGCCTGAATGTTCGAGAAATTTTTATAGAAAATATTTTCTCTCATACATTCATATCTGCTCAAGGCGTATCCAAATGTAAACAAATGACGTCACACATTCATGGAGAATTGTGTTTAAAAACAGTAAAAATCGACCTTGCTAAGCGAAAGATCCTCTGTGGTAATCGGTAAAGGCACGTCAGGCTATATGACGGTTCCGTATAGGAAATATGTTCGATTCATGTCGGAAGACGCATATTTTCTATTCCTATCGAAAGATACATTATCGCCTAAGCGTGTATTACGCTTGGCACATAACTGACTGAATGTAAGACATCATCTCAGAAATTAGAAAAAATGCTTATTTAAATTTGAAAAGAAACTTGAATCAAATTGTGTTTTTACATGTTAATTTAATAGTGGAGTAAACCAAATGATTTTTCTTTTCAGAGATTGGTTTGACATTTTTTAAATTCTTATACAGTTTTGTATACTTCTCTGTGCATTGTTGATTGATAATCTTTTTGACAAATTCAAAAAAGAAAAACAAAACGTTAGAGTATTTGTTGCGAAATGAAACTCGGATAAAAATGATGTATATTTTCAGCCACATAATATATAGAAAAGTCCCATAATGTTTCTACAAATATGGCATTTTTACCAAAAAGCCACAGAAAATTATATTAAAAACATTGCTGTACAGGTTAAGGGAATTTCTATAGATATTAAAGACTGACAATCGAGTGAGAAATGTTCAAGACCAAAAGACGATTTGTTCATTAAATGACAATAAAGCAAACTTCCAAAGCAAACTGGAATATATATATATATATATATATATATATATATATATATATATATATATATATATATATATATAATTGAACCAATTAAAAACACTTCTCCAGATGGCCATTATTACGATAATACAAGAAATGTGTGATATCCTGAAAGTCGCCAACAAGGTCAACCAAAACAAAGCAATGGGAATTGTAAAGAAATTTTCGGTGTATTACAGAATCGTAAAAATGGTACATCCTTGGAATACGGAATTAAAGACTCCTATCCGATTGGAAAAGACTAAAATATTATTATCAAAACAGTAAAAAGTGTTTATAGTATTATGCCGAATATGAAACGAATTAGTAAAAAGCAACATAATAAACTGCTAATAGTAAACTTAACAAAATATCACACCTAATTGTGGAAATTGAAAAACGGAAGATTGCTCCCTAAATGGACAATGTTAAACTAACAACATCATTTATATAGCTGAAGGTGAGTCTGAAGGACTTCCCGCCATATCGCTATATCGGATCTATAAAGTGCATATTTAAACAAAGATACAACAAACATATAAACTTTTTAAGTTAAGTGAATGAGATAATAACACTGCACTATCTAAATTAATCTGCAAAATGAAAAGAAATAAAACAGCCTTTAAAATAAAATGTAAAACAATTTGAAAAAGTCAAAAGTCATTGAGCAGGGTAAATCTTATAAGCCATGGCAAGAAAAAAATTGGTAGTTCTACTCTCCCCAGAATCTATATTTCGATTGAGTAGTAGATTAGGAATATTACTTGAATGTGCATGCATTTAGATAGATAGATAGATAGATAGATAGATAGATAGATAGATAAATTTGAAAGAAATCATACAAACATCGCCATGATTATGTGTATAAACGCAATTTCATATGACGAACTTGAGATATTCATGAATTATTGTGATGCGAGCCTAAAGCAAAACTTGTCTTGAAAAGAGAAATAGATTTACTGGTTTTAATATTCAAATTGTCACTATGTATTTCTCGTGAGTGTCAATGTATGAAACAGCATTTGTTTTAATTTTTTCGTTAAATTGCATTGTAATCAGATTGGATTAAGAACGCTAAAAAATGTTTCACAATATTAATATCAACATTTTTGTTATCGCATCTATAGTGGAAATATAAGAATATTATTGTGTTTTATGCTTTTTTGCGTTGAGCGCAAGGAAACTAAAAAGTTGAAAATATTTTTTTTCAAGTTTTTAGAGCAGAAACTGAATAATAAGACGTGACTACAATATGCGATGGATAAATTGTCGTTTAAATGAGACTAAATGGAAAATAACACTGACATCTCATTTTAACTGATATATTTAACAAAATTACACAAAAATATCTTGAAAAACTAAAGAGTAGATATATTCAATAAAATCGCCATTGGCTTCAACTACGGCCTCCAGTCGACTTCGAAATCTTCTGCAACTCTTCTGGATGATATACCATTATAAGTTGTCGAATGCTGCCATAATCCTTGCCTCCAGTTCATCTTTGGCGTTACAATGAGTTTTGTTGGTCTGTCGCTTATCTGTACCCTACACATAATAATCAAGGGGGTTGAAGTCTGCGGAGTTAGTTGGCCAGATGTAGCGGGTGATGTGCTCACAGAAATTGACTGACAGCCATGACTGGGTTCTTTTGCTGGTTTGGCATGATGCAGATACTTACTGTCAGAAAGAGGGTCTTCCAGCAGACATCCTCTTGACCTAGGGTAGCACTACTTCCTCAAGGCACTTGATGTAGACCTCCGTGTTAAATCTGTGGTCCTGTGCGAAGATGAATCGAGGCATATCATCGCCATCTCTAGTGATCACTCCAAACACCTTCGTAATCATCATTCGACTCATGCAACTCCTTCTGAATCCTGTGTAATGTCCTCACACTGACACCCAAACACTCTGAAATGTTCGCATTTGTGGTTCCGGTGCGAATGCCAAACAGTACAGCATATTTTTTTTCCAAATTTCTAGCAGAGTGAATTGCGTCATAGCGCTCTTTTTCTCACAGACGATACCCAAATGACCCTACTATATTGTACACTCTACAAAATGATAAACAAACAAAGCGCATGCGCGAAATTAAAAATATAAAGTGGCAACAATTTACCCATCCGACTCTGTTATTGCTTTGCTTGAACTTTACGAAAATATTCAGATTATGTAACAAAATATAACCGATGGTTTAAACGTGGAATGGAAGATAT
Source organism: Acanthosepion pharaonis (assembly GCA_903632075.3). NCBI lineage: Eukaryota > Metazoa > Mollusca > Cephalopoda > Sepiida > Sepiidae > Acanthosepion > Acanthosepion pharaonis. Next base: position 675,524 of record CAHIKZ030000042.1, read on the forward strand.
GGTGGATCATGCGAATGTGACCAGCAATAAAAAGCTTAGGGTTCCTACAAAGAATGACTGCTTCGAAATAGTACAGCTCCATATTAGAGAAAATTAAGATAGTGGTCGTTATAAAGCTTCTGAAATTAGTTAGTAAGAAAAGCTCAGTAATACCCACTGCTGGGTAATTTCGGGCCAGAGAGAATTTGTTTGTTTTCTTTACGGCATATCAAACTCAATGGGTTATTTAACGCAGACAAAAAAATTTATTGCTGGTAATATATATATGAATATTTTTTCTTCAAAAATCTATTTCTGAGAATATTTTTCCTTGAAGAAATCTATAGCTGATAATTTTTTTTTCTTTTTTTAATCTAAAGCTGCTTGAGTTGCTGGTATTTTTTTTAAGTATTGCCGATAATAATTTTTCCTTCAAAAAATTATTCTTGGTAATTTCGTTTTTTTACAAATAATTTCTGTCATCAAAACCTATTTTTACACAAGTTTGGGTGTTAACTATTTGCCCGGAGCTGAGACCCTAACAGGTGCTACCACCCCGGGTCAGGGTGGAGCTGGGAACACCAGCAATTAAGATGTGGTTCCTCGCTCCTTAACACCTCCTGATCATAGGCTTTGCTGTTGGCCCTAGCTTATCGTCTTACTCAGGACGCGGATGAATATTATCGCCATACCTAGGGCAAAAGCCAGAGACAGATGTGGCAGATTTTTGCGTAATTTCTTTGTGAAATACGTATTTATCAGATATTGTACTTTCCAATAAATACGTATTCCATTTGTTTGTGAACAGACCAATAAAACTATTTAAGAACATTTTGCTGTGTAAGATAGATTTTCCTTAGAGGAGGAAAATATGTAGTTCACTGCAAAATGCTAAAGCGGAAGGAAAACCTATATTTATTAATACAATTCAAAAAGACAAACGTTTTACATTAACAAATATACACAAAATAGCTTTCATTCTATGAATTATTAATTATAGTAAGGAAGTAAATACTAAAAGGATCTATGTTTTAATTTTCATGGTACAATAACATTGCGGATGGACACATTTAGAACATATATATATATATATATATATATATATATATATATATATATATATATATATATATATATGGACATTTCACTGAATACGACAGGCAAGGCACTTTTAATTGTTTTTTTGTACAATTTCTCATGCGATCTATTTTTTTCACTTTTCAGATGATAAATTATCAGCCGAGCGATTTTATACATTTAGCCATTTTCAAGGATTAGATATTTTAACTGTCAAATAAGAAATGGCTGGTTGCATGTATGTATTTATATATTTTTTTTCATTTTTCAAAACACGCTCAAGATATTGTGTCCATGTACATAGTTAATATTTATTAAGTGTTGCTTTTTTTGTTTTTTATTAATAAGGCTTCCATCATTCTTAGCCTTATTTTTGCATGTAGATAATGCTCGTATATTAGTGTTGTCAACAAGTATGTTACGAATAGTGCCTCCATGAATATTTAAATGAGATCTAATTGCGCTATGGTCAGAAGGTGCAGAGTAAAAACTAAATTAAAGAACCTTCTTTGTCGTATTTAATAAAATGTCCATGAAAGAAAAATTGCTGCTTAAATACACACTATATATATATATATATATATATATATATATATATATATATATATATATATATATATATATATATATATATATATATATATAAAGGAGTAACAGCAAATTTGGATAAACAAATTTTAACATACACACATACACAAGCACAAACACACGCACATACACACACAAACTCACAAACACACACAAATATATATATATATATATATATATATATATATATATATATATATATATATATATATATATATATATATATATATATATATATATGTATGTATGTATGTATGTATACCGGGAGTAACAGAAAACTGTACATATTTTAGATTAAACTTGGAAATGATTAAAGATAACTTGCTGGAATTTTCCGAGCTTTTTATAACACAATTGTATTCTACTTTGAGCAATAAGAAATAATTACTCACCAAGCTTATCTGAAGAATCGTGATGAAATCGATCATAAACGAAAATGACATATTTATCTTTATCCGTTTACATCTCTGAGATGAGGTAGAGTCACTGTTACAATATTTGTACTGTTATCCTCACCTCCATTGCCATTAAAATCATTTTTCAGTTGTTTTTTTTTTCGTTTTTTTTTTCATTCCAGTAACTGTTATTGCTCTTTCCCTTATGCACTGAGCCTTGTTTATTCCTGATGTTTTGATTGCAATTTGGATTATGTCATTATTTTCTTATTGAGTTACTCATGACATCCAATTTAGTTGTTGCTGATGTTGAAAGTCATGAAGTGATGAGACTGTACAATGATTGACTCGTTATTGGAAAGCGTCAGTCTACAAGGTTTGAAGACGTATCGTCCTCGATAAGATCTACAGGCTTCATTGGCTCAGACCAATTTTTAACCATTGATCTGAGAAAGAGGTTGTATACAGAGGAAATTTCATTATTTAAGAACGATTCTGGCTCCATGCATGGTATTTATATGAAAGTCTCAGTCTACGAGGTTATTCGCGGACATGACTTGTTGTTATTGGTTAATGTTTAGGCTTTTTAGTACATTTCGGTTTAGAGTTAAACTACGCCTAGTATAAACTATTTTAGGTTCATTCTCGTATATCATAATTACATAGTAAGAAGAGCTCAAAAATGCACACTACTAGATAATTTTGAAATTCCTGTATATCTTATAATACGTCTGCTATAAGTAATGGGATTCTAGATATATCAAGAGAAATATAACACGTATTATCACACGCTACATAGTTTATTATAAAAGATTTGGAAACTTAGAATGTTCTATTAGAAGACACCTTGTTTCTAAACTTGTGTATTAATTGTCAAAGCCTGCAGGTAACATGAAAATGAGATCGAAGATGATGATGATGATACGTTCTTTCTATAGTCTCAGTCTGACCTGTTTTTTCCCTATAGGGTCACTCGTCCGACAATCTTGCCTGTACAACTTTTATATTAATCTTCAGTGTCACTGTTCATTCGGTGTCCTTGACGTTAACTGGTTGCCAGAGGCTGTGGCTATCGTCCCGCCCACCCAAAAACCTTGCCAAAAGATCTCGTTAGAGAAAGAAACAGCCCCGTGGCTAGAAAACGTTTCAAAAGAAATGATAGGGAAGCATATCTCTCGCCATGCGCATGCGTACGAAAAGAGCATGCGTGTGCGCAGGTGTGGAATCGAACGAAACGAAAGCTGTGATTGCCATTATTGTGTACAGCTTTACTTATGTTGTCGATAAACGCAAAGTTAACATAATATATATATATATATATATATATATATATATATATACATGCCACACACACACACACACACACATATATATATATATATATAGATAGATAGATAGATAGATAGATAGATAGATAGATAGATAATATTAGTGGTAAATATACACATAAATATGCAAAATATATAAATATATATATATACATGCATACACATACATATATATTTTTTAATCAAAAAATTCCAAGAGGATAGAATCCAGGTAGAACTCAATGTCCAGGACAGAGTAAGGATATAATAAAAAGGCTTAAACACTAATATTCCATGGTCATAAGTTATTCCATTGGAATCGTAACTACGATCCAATTCCTCAGACCTACAAATTCTTTTGAATTTGTAGGTTTGATGAATTGGGTTGTATTTACGATTCCAACTGAATAAATTATGACCATGGAATATTAGTGTTTAAGCCATTTTTATTATATATATATATATATATATATATATATATATATATATATATATATATATATATATATATATATATATATATATATATATATATATATATATATATATATATATATATATATATATATATATGTATGTATGTATGTACTTTTTTGTTTTATTGATTAATCTGAGTAAAGCCCACTAACCTTATAACCAACCACTCATTTCTTTATTTTTTCGTAAAAAGTGGTTGTATTTTGCTTTTAATTTTAATTATCAATCGCCTGATGAGATGCGTTGATATGCATCGAAACACGACGAACATGTTTTCGATGTAATATCCTCAAATAATGAAAAATATTGCTCTACTTTGTACTGAGCCCGCTTTTGAATTAAATGTTACGAACGGACGTTGAATTGTACGCTTTTCGCTATCGGCACATATATATATATATATATATATATATATATATATATATATATATCATGCCAAGCTATTTAAACTCGGTGGGTGAAGAAAACCTAGATTGCACAATTTTCAAACAATTTGGCATCCGAGGAAATATAAGAAGAGAAAAAATATACCAGAAAACTCGGGATTCCAGGATATGCTAATTTTAGATTTTAGCAGTAATTTTATCTATAAATTTGTTCCTCGTTAATTCTCCCAAGCCAGTTCACTCTACTGATTCCATGTAATGAATCCTA
>CAHIKZ030000042.1:685000-727500 GCA_903632075.3 Acanthosepion pharaonis
TTAATCAGCTCATTAACTTACGCATGCGCAGAAATTTCAAGTGTTGAACATCGGACGGCTCAAAAGAGATACATGTGTGTATGATGCAAACTTGTGGTCATAAGCTTCCTTTCATAGAAAACTGTAAAGATATGCCATCTGCAATTGATGAGACTTTGAGATTTAAGTTGCAAAAATAAAAAAAAATATGAGGCTTTGAAAACCTGAAATTTTTTACGATGCACAGAACATAATCCGAAGATATGTTTAAACACATGTGATACCCATAAATAAGTCATGGGATGTTGGGTATGCAAAATGAGCCAGCCAAGTGAGTTACAAGTATATTTGAATGCTCACAAGTAATTGTATCGAATGGATACCTCGACGTTGATTTTGCGACATTTTCAGCCATCTAGTGATAAGATTTTGAAACCAATTGTCACTTCACGGAAAAGAAATTACAAAACCTCTTATAGAATTTAGCGACGGAGTGTGAGAAAAAGGGACTAAAAATAAACTACCAGATAACAGAATGCATGATCATTAGTAAAAGGCTGAGCCCGAATGCTATTTGTATATCCGGGACACTAGAATCAAGCAGGTGCGGAAATTTAAATATCTAGGAAGTGTTTTGACGGAGGACGGTAAGCACCACGCTGAGATTTGAAGATGTATTGGGATGGCCAAAGACGCATCTCAAAAACTAAGCGGGGTATTAAGAAACAGGTAGAAATTGTTGGTAACAAAGAAAAGGGTACTGAACTGCTACGTGATATCTGTCCTCCTTTACGGCAGCGAATGCTGGACGATTTCCTCAAGGATGAAGAAGAGATTCAAGGCAACGGGTTTATGGTTCTACAGAAGAAAGCTAAGGATACCATGGACCGAGCGTGTGAGCAACGATGAGGTGTTGGAGAGGATGCCAACAAGGAGGAAGCTTATACTTAACATCAGGAAATGGCAGCTGAAATTACAGGGACATGTAATAAGAACGGAGGGGATGGAGAATCTGATACTCACAGTTCGAAAAGAGGGTAAGAGAGACAAGTGAAAGCAAAGCGTGACACATCTAGCGGGTTTAAGCAAATGGATGACAGAACAGCGTCTGAGGGAAGCGGAGAGATATAGTCGCCTTCGTCATCAAGGGACACGGCACATAAAAGAAGAAGAATGAAATATATTTACACGGTTTTCTTGTTCTTCACGTCCCAATAAATCTAAAACGCAAACGTCAGTAATAACATACAAAAAAAATTCTTCACTGTTATTTGTGGTTGGAGAGGGAAGTTATTTCAATACCAGGCTATATTAAAAAGGGCCACATGTTTATTCCAAATTTTGTCTGTTAGGTTGTACCAATTAAATGAAGCGTTGAAAGAAATAATTGGAAAAGCCAAGGAAAGTGTTTTTCTTTTTTCGGGACAATGTAGCTACTCATACTCTTGAAAAGATAATAGCTGTTTTGAAATATATGACTTTGAGTCCTTCCCACAAGATCCAACTCTATCTATTCCCTGTTTCAAAAACAAAAAAATATATATATATATATATATATATATATATATATATATATATATATATATATAGGTATATTTTCAAATTATTCAGAAATTATAGCACATGTAAAAGAATAATTCACTTCACAAAAAATGTGTTCAAAAGGGATATACTACCTTGAGAAATGATACAGCCAGTGCGTAGAATTGCTGTCTGTGCATATAAAATTGCGTCTCTTAACTCTAACTAATTCCATTCTTCGTCAAGCTGAGAACTTTTCAATCGTTCTTTGTATTACTACTACAAGGAGTTTGGTCGCCACCTATTTTTTTTTATGTACGTGAGATTATGCTAGCGTGAGGTAAGCTTTAAAATGACCATTAGAACATCTAACTCTTGTCCACTTATTCGCGAACTAGTCTCACAAATTATTAAAAGAATAAAACTAAACCGATCTCTGTTATTTATCTATGAGATCATTTTCTGCCTTATATCAGCATGGCTGATGCTAACCCGCATGTGAGTGATTCGTTTCGGGTTAACATACCCAGCCTACACCCTTAAGCAATTAACAGAAACAAAACGAATAATTCTATTCTTATTTACTTTTCTTTGTATTTTCCCAATGAAACAGGACCCAGTGCACATGTTAGTACTTTCTATCTCCATTTCAAGATGACCTTTCTTGCAGGTTAACCACAGATTGGATTTAAATCAGGAGAGTTTCCAAGCCAGTCGATAGTACTTTGATTTGCTAATTGGTAAGACTATATTGAATTCATTTTAAAGGCCATCTCCCAAGAAAGTTTGTTCACTGTATCGTGCTAGACAATTTTTCTCTCCAGAATCTATCCTATATATATATATATATATATATATATATATATATATATATATATATATAAGTCTAGCATTCGTCTATGCCTAGAGTATTTCTACCACAATTTGTCCGGTGCTCCTGCTGTTTATTGAGATATCCTTTATAAAATCCGAAGAATCAGCAATATTATTGATCCTGACCCGACACATCGGCTTCAGTTTCTTTCCCACAGTGATGCCATCCCGGCCTCTCTGCCCCCGTGCTATCCTGTGACGACCAATGTGACTTGGTATTGGTCGCGGCACCAAATGTGACGTTCTAACCCTTGGCTGATTCGGATGGGAATCTGGTTAGATTCGGTATCAGCTTTGTCGTTCCCAGCTCGCCTCCAACGTCTGGTTACCGAAGTAACTGCTTTGATCTCTAGTCTAACCTACCCACGTTGTGATTTGATCTTAGGTAGACGAAATCAATCAGTTGCCGGGCCGTAATGCAAGCCGAATTCGAGCAAAGGTGACATCGCACAAGTATATGTAAAAGAAAATAAAGTAACAACTCGAAAAGTTCAAATGTGTTAAAAAAAGAATAACAAATATTTTTATATCTGGTTGCTGAATACAGGACTGAGTCTTTCTCCCAAACCGCTTCTATAGATACGTGACACTTTGCGTTTGTTAAGCGAGTCTTAATATCTTAAGTTGTTTTTCAATAACTGGTTTTTGGTATCTTCAGGCGATATTCGTAAAACCTGTTTTGGTGGTGTGAGTCTAAGTCGGTCTTCAAAAATAAATTGCTTTTGGTTAGAAGTCTAAGCTGGAATGCGTGGATCTTTCAGTCAGCTGCGAGGCTGGTCTCCGAGCTCACAGCTCAACTCTGTCTGCTCTTTCACTCTGTCTCCGTCTCCTCGGGACTGCCCAACTGCCACTGTCTACTCCGTTTATATGGACGCCGACCAAAACCGGGTGTGGGCCTGTCGTGGTTTGGGTTCCTCGATAATTCCAAATCCGTAATAAGGATTTTCTTTTTTTTCGGACAGGAAAATTTATCACTTTCCATTTTTGGAAGTCCATTACTTTCTGTTTTAGAGGGAATTGTCCTCCCAAATTCTTCCTTTCTCATATTGGTATCTCACACCAATCCCCTCAGAAGCGTCAGCAGGTTTACTTTCCTTCTCATATGTTTACCTTCGCCCATCGCTCACGCCACCATTCAACCAATGAACGCTCGGCAGCGTGGGTGTGGCTAGTCTAGCCTCAGTTTACAATTATCGCTCAAAAAAGAAATTAACTTCCTTTTTTCTTTTCTTTCTTTTCCTCGACCAGACCCCTACGACTCGTAGTGTGGTCCTTAATCTCTATCTTAACCGAATGTCATGTAGAATTTATCAACGAGATTTTCGTCAAATGATTATCACCCGAACCTCCTTATATCCTTAATGCCTTCGTACTTCTGTCGCCACAAGTCTGTTCATATAACAAAACTTTATCATGTCCAGGTCTAGACATAAAACAGGTGTCTCTCCCCAAAAACAAATGATATCTCCGAAATATAGTTAATGGTTTATTCTTTTCCCTTCCTTTTTCTTTGGGGGTGGTTTCAGCTGATGCCTTTCTCGGTCGGTGCTTGATCTAAATTTGATTATCTTTTAGCATTTCGCTTTGCGAGCCACTTGACCAATTTGAAATTTTCATTATTGCCATGGGCAGATTGCTATCTTTCATTCGCCGCGTAATAGCATAAATTAATTCCGACAGATCTGAGATCTTACGAATCTCCTATCTTCTGCGAAAAAAAAAGACTTATTTTTTTCGCAAATGAAAATAAAATCTTTACCACTTTTCTTTGTTAAAAAAAATAACATCGCTCAGTATGTCTTTCGTGATAGCTTCTTTTCGCCTTAAGTATTTCTTACTTTTAATTTTCACGCAACGGCTAAATAGTGTCACACCACTGCTGTGACGTTGCTTCTTTATGCATTTCTATAAATACTTTCGTGGTAATTGTTCGAAAGAAATCTTTGCTAAGGTACCTAGACTTTATGAATTTAAACGCAGTACTAGACTGTCAAAAAGTCTCCGAATTTACACTCAAATTGGCTAGATGCAACCTTATATTCTAAGCTAAGAGTTTCTCTTCGCGTACTTCTTGCTTGTGGAACTCTCTTCCGGTTGCATGGTTTCCAGCCAAGTTTGATCTTCAAAAATTAAAATGCAATGTCAATATCTATCTAATTTCTTCCTGATTACTCCTCCTTCATAATGTTTTCTGTTTTCAAATTCTTTTTATACCCAATTAACTTTTAATTTCAAATTCTTTCATACCCAATTAACTTTTAATTTCAAATTCTTTCATATCCAATTAACTTTTTAATTTTGCATTTAACAATTTCGTGAAAAGGATACAAATTTGTGAGAGCCATAAATTCTACGTTTTGAAAAATATAAATAAATTTTAAATAAATTTAAAAATATATAATTTCTTTAAACTACATCCATGTCCTGGTAAGACGATAAACTACATCCGGTAACAAGACCTTTGATCAGGTTTTGAGGAGCGTGGAACCATTTCTTAATTGATGCTTTTTCTCCGGCCCACCCTGACCCGGGTTGGTAGCACCTGTCAGAGTCCCAGCTATGGCCAAATATTTAATCTCCCACCCAAAAAAGGGATCAAATCACTATGAAAGTATAAAATAGGTTTTATTATAGCAATAATTTTTTTGGAAAACCCAAACAGTAATACATTTTTGAAAAGAAAATATATTACCAGCAATACATTTTTGAAAAAAAATAGCATCTATGCATTTAACAAAAATACTAGCAATGCATTTTTGAAAAAAAATACCAGGAATAATTTTTTGAAAAAATATTGCCAGGAATACATTTAAAAAAAAAAAAAATATTGCAAGCAATATATTTTTGAATAAAAAAAATATTGTGAGTACTGCATTTTTGAAACAAAAAATATTACCAACAATATATTTTTGGATAAAAATATTACCAGCAATAAAAAACTTGTTGGCATTACATAACCCATTTTGGTTGAAATGCCGTAAAACGAAACAAACCAAACTTATAATTTCCTTCATTTGTTTCTTTTAATTTTAATGCCATATTCGTTGTCAAGAAAAAAAAAAAAAAAAAAAAAAAAAAACAAAACGAAAAAAAACAAAAAAACAAAACAAGGGAAGCCTCGGTCCGGTGTCCCCATTTTTCAGGACAATGCACTTATGCATAGAACTAGAAAGAAGATACACGAAGCAATTTGAGTGGATCTTTTTTTCACTTGTTTCCAAACATTGAAAGGAATTTAAAAGGAAATCAATTTCTGGAACATTCGGAAGTGCTGTTAGAAGCAGAACATTGTTTCATTGACCAAATAACAGAGATCAATTTTGAAAGGGTTATAATAACTTGATAAAGGAAATACCAAGTGTGTTGAACCACAGAATGAATATGAGAAACATACAACTCATGGATCTTGTTCGTGTCAAGAACTTTCCACTGACCCTCTTAATACGGATACTTGATGCTACCTTCCGTTAAACGGGTTATATTTGACAAAAAAGACGAAGTAGATTATAAAATAAAAATCCTATTAGCAAAAATAATTTATTTCTTTGTCAATTTCCCAGAACCGGGGCTGGTTGTAATAAATGCCTTTTCAAGCTTTATCAACCTTCTGCAGAATAATTAAAACCAAAATAATTTGGATTATAAGAATGTTTTTGCGAGTGAATATTGCATTAATTTTTTTTATTTTATAACAGTATTGATTTTTCCAGATAAAAGTCCGACTATTTAACCCATCCCTGGGATACGCAGCTTTATCAATGGAATTTGCGCCTAAACTGGAATTGGAACTCTCAGAATTCTAATTCCGAGACGATATCAATTATACGTACATCTACTTTATGAACCTATGGTTAGCAACATGAATAGGGATACAACATCTGTTGCTTCTGAAGAAAAAAGGAACGAAATTTCCCTTTTTTTCCGCCCTGGGTATGACGATAAACTTCATCAGCGTCCTTGGTAAGACGATAAACTACATCCGACAGCGAGACCTTTGATCAGAATGTTTTGAGGAGCATGGAACCATTTCTTAATTGCTGGTGTTCCCAGGTCCACCTGACCCTGGTGGTAGCACCTGTTAGGGCCCCAGCCATGGGCAGATATTTAATGCCCCCCCAAAGGTACTATGAAAATATAAAAATAGGTTTTAATACCATTAATATATTTTAGAAAAAATTTTACCATTTATGAAAAAAAATATATTACCAGCAATAGAATTTTGAAAAAAAAATACCAACAATATATTTTTCAAAAAAATGTATTGTCAGCAATAAAAAATCTTGTCGGCATTAAATATCCCATTGAGGTTGATATACCGTAAAACAAAACAAACCAATCCAAACCTTTTTTTTGTTGAAAACCGACTGGATTTAATGCCGATATAAATTTAGCAATTTGCTGTTTTTTCTTACCACCTTACAATTATACCATCATTCCTCACTACAGCTTTATAAGAAGCAAAATATTTGGGGTAATCGAGAAAATGTTGAGTACGCAGTAATTGTTAGATGCATAATTTTATTTTTATTAAATGAATCATTGTCAACAATTATTAACTTGTTATTAGCATTTACTTTGATCTTAATCTAACATTTAAAATGGACGAATATTATTATTCTAATAAAAATAATAATTATTTCTGAGATTTTCAGCTGACTGTTATTAATAAGCGTTAGTAAGAAAAATGCTATAAAATGTCTATTAATGTATTATAGTTTAAATCAATATTTGGTATCCTGACTGCGATTAAAAAATATAAGTTTAATATTGCATTGACCATATTTTGAGGAGAAGAATGATTTTCCAGGTACATTGCTTACTATGTAGCCCAAAACTGTGAGAAAGAAGGATTCATACCTTTCCAAAAGTTATTTACTCATAAGGAACCCAACTGGTATTTGAATTCATTTCCCATTGCGGACGAATATCCATTAAGCCACCTGTACATCTATATATACAAAGGATTGAAGCCATGTCATTAATAGGAAGGCTGCTTTATTTATGATGGTTGATTCATCATCAATGATTAGGAGTCAAATAATGCTGACTTCCAATGGTATTGCTGAAACAGTAAAGTTTTGTGGATAGAATCTGTTCAAATAGAACTTACAAATGGTATATGAAAGTAATTTGGGCGGTTCGCTAAAACGTTCGTGTCATGACAGGCGTTAGCCATGACAGGTGTTAGCCATGAAGGTGAGGACTGGTGTAAATAAGGAATGGGGTTAGTTTGAACACTTTCCATGGAAATAGCGATAGAGAATCGAAAGTTTGCAAAGTTTCATCTGTGTCAAAAGTGTTGTAGGTTAGAAATAATACATTAACCACACAGACCCTTTAGGACTCTATCGAAATTAGAATGGTAAGACTGACAAGCCCCTCTCAATATAAGATAACAGTTCACATCTTCGCCCTGATGTGGTACTTGTAAGGTCAGAGAAATCAGGTATTTACTTGAGCGATAACCGTCCCATTTTCCAGCGAAACTGGAAGATTTTGTAAAAAATATGTACAGTTTTCGGAATAGAGACTTGCAACAATGATCAGACTGTCACGGAAGAACAGAGGGGAAGTACGGACGCCCTAGATGATAAGGGAAGACAGGCATCAACACCTCATTCAGTCGCCATTAGCGAAGATATTGTCGGATGCGACTTTTTATTGAGTGATAGGAAGTACAAGACGAAGAAGATTCCATTGATGCGTATTCGTCAAATATTATCGTGGGCAAAACAAAGAAAATATAACCCTCAAGCCACAGTGAATGAATATTTTCATCTCAAAACAATGATCGAACAACAACTCTGTGAACTTTACACATGAACTTTAACGCCTTCAATGAACTCATAACATTTCCTATACACATACAGTTATCTTTATTTATTTTTTTTGGTTGATGCTAATTTGAAATGTTATTATTTAAAACCCTTTACGACCGTGGGATATTGTCTCAATATTAGTACCGTTGAGTTTCAAACATCGCATTTAAAATATGATATATATATATATATATATATATATATATATATATATATATATATATATATATAGATAGATAGATAGATAGATAGATAGATAGATGGATATATCATTTAGTATTTATAATTTGTTTTTTATATACTTCCTCGAGAGTTGTTTCTCGTTTTTATAGGATGGATAAATATGGAAAAAAATTTTATTTTGAAAAATCAAACTAAAACGTTAATATCAAAAAATGGATATATAAGTATCAAAAATTTAACTAAGCGCAAATAGATTTCAGTTTATATCCAGTAAAGAGATAAAACTCCTTGTAAACCACACAAATATGATAATTAAAACAAGAAACGCCTTGTATTTACTAGCAATAAGGATTCTAAAATACCGACGAATGATGAAAATAGGACATGCTACTCGTTAAATATGATGGATAACCTTTTCTTGTGCTTTTCAAACACACCGGATTAAATATCAGATAATATGATTTTGTGTGTAATATATCATGATTTTTTAAAGCAATTTTGTTATTATTCATTTTATGGATTGAATGAAAGCGAACTATTAAAACTTAATTTTTGTTTGTTCAGTTATTCGGACAAACTATTACGTTTAATTTATAGCAATATTTCCTCCATGTGTAGTTTCCAGTGTTAATCAGAAAAAGTTTAACAGAATATGGTTAAGCAGTTCATCCCGTCGTAATTTATCAAACCCGAACGTAACTACCCATTGAATATTAGTACGAGATCCTGCGCGGAGAATTACGTCTTATTCATTCTCCTTAAAACACAAATTCAAACTCTTATTCCAATATTCAAAACGGACTGTAATGTTCACCCAACTATTCCTTCTATGCGTTTTTCATATTAATTCATTTTGGCCACGGTCAAAACTCTCCTCGTTTTCAGAGTCGATTTAAATCTTTTGGATTATTTAGAATTTCTGGCGAATTAAATAATGAAAGACACTTGTGGAATCCTGATGCAAATGTCTTTTCCTCGAATTGTACGACGGTTCCGATAGAAAGAATTAGTGAATTAGTACGTGGCCAAACCACAATTCTATTACCCAGGACTAGGAACTGGAAAACATTTCACCCATTGTCAGACTTGAAAGCTAACGGTACACCTTCATATATGATATATATATATATATATATATATATATATATATATATATATATATATATATATATATATATATATATGTAATTTCAGATAGAGTATATCTTTATTTATATATTTAAAAAATTTGGTATTTAACATATATATATATATATATATATATATATTCGAAAATTATAACATAAATATGCTATCAGTTTGTGCATGCTATCAGATTTTATGAAAATGGACTTCCAGCACTCAGCAAGATTAACATTATCAGCTTGATAAAACAAGGAAACAAATCCAAAGGCGTAAGGGGAATATATGCATCCATCGTACAAGTAAATGATAAAAGCCTTGTGAGAAATTCACTCTGGCTGTTCTAAGGCTCCTACATATTTACTTTTATACTTGTCAAAAATGTTCTTATTACTAGAGTTGGTGGAAAACTTGAATTGGCCCGGTTTACGTAAATTGCTTAGAATTCTAGTATGGTGGTTAGATTGATTGTTGACGCATCTGTGGTTGTAAAGGCCTTTTGGATATGGTTTGTAAAGTCTATTAGGTAGGTTTGAGATTACATTCTGAAAGTTGATCACTTTAGCATTGGTGGTGGTGATGGTAACACTCAGACCATGCTCTTTAAAGAAATTAAACAGGCTTTTGTTAGACATTTTGACGGCCGTCCTCGAGTATAGAATCCAGAGGTTGGCAGTGAATATTTTGGAGACAGTAGGAAAGCGTAGTGCAGGTTCGCAGTGGATATCTCAGCAAAGTAGCAGAGCGTAGTTCTTCCGTCTGTCATGTTCGCCTGAGAAGTTGGCTCTGGTCATTCCGGTAGGAAAAACAAAGATGGCCGCCTTTATACACGACGGATACAGTGTTCTGCGGCTTCTGATTGGTCAACCTTCTATTGGTCGACTATAAAGGGAATTAAGTCATTTTGACTCGTTCACTAGTTACGTACATATATACACAAAAAACTGTAACAGCTTTTCCTTAGAAGGTCTGTTTTTTTGTGCACCTGCTTTACGCAGCTGTAATATACCGTCGTCTCTATAGAGCCTTGTATTTCTTTATATCGAAGATGCACCTTATTCTCCAAAGTAGTAGAATCCCTACCAATTCACAAGCCTCCGCTGAGCCAAATGCATCCTTAGTAATACAAAATCTGGGTTGTTTCTATTAGTCCACGGGCAATCATCATGGAATAGAATGCGTTTTTATGTCTGTTTTATGATATATCATGCTTGCTTATGGGACAGTAATTATTAGCTAGATTTATAGCAGCCATCGGTATCTCCTCGGTGAAGGACGGGTAGAAGATACAAATATAAAATTTTATAAAAGAACACTCACTTTTCTTTTTAATTTTTCACAAAAAGAAAAAAGAAAAGTGAATGTTCAATGAATGGCGTCGGTTGTGCTACGCCACTGGTTGATTCCGAAAGCATTTTTCGTCTTTCTGCAGGCTTTTTCGATGATTGCCTTGCTTATTTTACTGATATTATTTTTGGATAGATTGAGTAGTCGGTATTGTGGTTTGTGAGTGAAATCCTCTTTATGATTCTTCACTGTGATAAATGTTTTCTGTTTAAGTTTATGCAACTTATGAAATCTATCATCGATGTTTAACACAGTGTCTGATTTTCTGGTCTCGCTGTTGGTGATATTTTCCTAATGGTCAGACGTGTTTTGATAAAACTTATTAACTTCTCTGTTAGTGGCTTTATGATATGCGTTGACATTGATATGGTAGTGGTTGCCCGTTTTGTCTGACGATAATAATCTTATCAGATTTGTTGATTGTAGCAATGTCTTTATTCATTTTATTTTGAAGGTCATTTGTGTTATTTATGAATTTAATCTTATTTATAACAGGGAAGACCAGGAGTTGCTCATCACTTGGCGGTGTTTCTTGTGACTTAGTTCCCAAGAATTTGGTTTAATTCCGGTTGATATGATCGAATTTGTGCTTCGCGAAGAATAGTTCCAATCTCATCCTGTTTATGAGAAATTCTATCAAGTGTAGAACTGCCAGGTCATAATTTTTTTTTTTTTAAGTTTTTTTTTACCGGGCACCATGATGTTCGTAGTGGAATAATCCAGCTTAAATGGTTTCATATTCTGGGGATGGTTTGCGTAGAATTTATAAAGGTTATATTACACCTAAAATAGTGTTCGACTAAAAGGAGCAAAAATATGAACCAATCAAATGAATAAATATAAATAAATGTATATGTAAGTACTCACACAAAGACACACAGACACGCACAAACATGCACATATGTATTAATGAATGTTTCATTAAATAATATAGACAAGTTTTGTCTATTTATTTTAAGCAAATTCCTTTGATATCGTCTGATAAGCTTAATAACATTATCATTGATAGACGAAAGAAATGTTATCAAGTAAGTATATTTGTGGAGTTTTCTTAGTTTTTGTTCAGGTTAAGCTTCGACTATTTTATGTATATAGCTTCAGGAATTTTTAGTTTTTGCTTATTGTTTTCATGTTTAAGTATAGTTGTGTTTTCAACAAGGATTTTCCGGAATTGTGTATGCGGCCAGGCATGTTGTTTTAATTTCCTAAAAATGTTAGAATTATTATTCAGATGCAGTGTCAAGCGTTGTGAAAGCGAGTTTGTGGTGTGACCATCATAAATATTATTTAATCCTTTGGAGATATAATCTCCCAAAGGGTACTTAAATTTGTAAACTACGTTAGTTTTTTGCAAATCGCTAACGGGTGGGAAACCTCACCTGAACTAAATAAACTATGAAAATTTCACTAATATACTTAAATGCCTATAATTGATAACAGAAGCCATTGGTTTATACCAACGGCTTCCCATACTTAACACTTCTCGTTTTCACTCTCGCGTGGTCATGTGTGATGTCATGGGCCGCGGTCCTATTTTCGCTTCAAGCGGCTCGTATGCATGAGTTTGTCGTTGCTTGGAATTCTTCCATGCAAACAAAACAGGCTATCATTGATGCTATGTCCGTGTATTGTTTATTTATTGTAATGTACTTGCCATTTCTGATGATGGCTTATGTAAGCCGAAAACTTAAATAGGATTAAAAAATATGTATCAATATGGAGATTTTCTTTCGTCTTTCAATAATAATAGTATTAAGCTTATCATACGATATGAAAGAAATTTGCTTAAAATAAACAGACAAAACTTGTCTATAGTATTTAATGAAACGTGCATTAATGAAAAAATGCTTCCTAAGTACACACAATATATATATATATATATATATATATATATATATATATATATGTGTGTGTGTGTGTGTGTGCATGTATGTATCATTTGGTGTAAATAAAACAGTGCTCAATGCATTATGCAACAGAGACATTAAGTAAATATTAATAAATATACATAATAACCCATTGTCTTTAACATTATCCTTATTGGTATAGTCTTCAGCAAAAGAAAATCCCAGTGGTGCGAATTGAACTACTAAAATACTTTTGATAAATGCTTCTATTATGGGGCTATTCTGCGACATCGTCTAGGCACCTGGAATTCGTGCCTGTGCTAGGTGGTGAATGGTCCCACTAAAGGATTCATCCGCTCTTTGCCAAGTCCCATGACGTCATATTATGCGCGCTATCATGTTTGATCATGAGCCGTTCTAAGCTTCGTATAGTTGCTTTAATTTCGGGAGAAAATAAAGAAAAACTGTCCAAAATTGGAATATTTTTTATTATTCTGTTCCTTGATATAAACTGTCGACTTGCCATCTTCAAAGTGGTTATTTGCACACAACATTCTTCTATGTCAAACATAACATAATATCGTCTTTGATGGTGAATACCTTTGTTTAAATATCCATATATTTGTGTATTTCAAGGTGTGTTTACTACAAAAATTTCAATAATCAATAAAATTTTTAGTTTAAATTAAAATTTTAATTCATTTTTTCCTCTGCATTGGTCATATTTTCTGAACTTTATACATTTTCATTTTCATTTTCCAATTATTTTCGCTACAACAATAAAAAAAAAACAAATGAGCTACCAAATTCTCCTGAAATGGGACAAAGATCATTGTTCACTCTGGAAGAAAGTGATTGCTTGTTCTGAATTTTAGCTTTAACCTGAGCGTGGAACGTGACCACTGGCGCCGCCTTTTCATTTTATCAACAGGGCATGTGTATAATTTTGTTTAACTTGACTATATCACTGTTTGTCGAATCGAGCGGACGTGACGAAGTGCAAAAATGTCTGCCCTTCGCTTGTAACGATTCGAAATTTTAACAAGTGTCGAGGCTAAGATGTTGATCATTTATTCATTTATGCTTCGCCATCTTTGCTCGTTTGGCATCGCTGTAGACCAACAGGCAACAGACGATGCTGGTTTATTAGGGAGGCCAACGACTTTGCTGTAAATCAGAAACGCATTCTTATTCTGTAATTGACACCATTCCAACATGTACTGAATCACAAAGACGTGGGTACACTCTAATGATCAGATATAAGTAGTTGTTTTCCAAAGACATGATCAGCATTATTCATCTTGATCAAGATCATTAGTCTTGTAAATCATTACGGTCATAGCGCCATCAAATGTACTGCATCTATAGCAGCAGTGGTTGTCTTTAAGCCAAGGCTGTCTGACGGAACCCATCTCAATTTCGGTTGATTTTTCTGTCTTAATAGACTGGTTGACCTACCTAGCATTATGTACTATGTTTTAATTCATTCAGGTTTTCATTCACTCATGTTGGTTACCCTATCACCAAAGCTAAGGGAAAAAAAACACTATAGTTTATTATTACAATTTGAATTTAGACACTGTATTTTCGGGCTTACGAGAAACAATTTTTTTTCCTAAAAATTCTCTTAAAACTACGTGTGCGTTTTCCAAGAGGAATGTAAGGCAACGCCCAGATTCAAGTAAGCTTGGACGTTCACTTAATTGATTTGATTGATAGGGACGAGTATTTGTATGTTGTGTCATTACACTATAATCTTAGCTATATATCTAATGACATTTTTTTCTTAGAAATTTCTTTACAATATTAGGGTGCGTCTTCAATGTCGGAAAATACGGTATTATATTCTCGTAGACAAATTGATCTACCAAGTCTAAAGAAACAAGTCTGTAACATCAATTACTTAGATGCAATTCGTAGCTTTCCTTCTCTCATATTAGTTGTTCTACAACTAAGGGGTAAGAGCGAAAACCTTTATATTATTTACTCGGCTTTTATTTAGTTTTCCGTCTCCTAGACTCTGGCGGAAAACTAAGATATGTGATCCAAGCCTACACTGCTCTGTATCTGCTCCTTTAAGGTCCTTAGCGCAAAAGGAACGGAAAACAATTGGTTGGAATTTGGACAGAAGTCGAGGTTCAATGTTTCCTGGTTAGGATTGGCTTTCAAGTTCATTCTAAAGTATAAAGTCTTTACTTCTAACATCTCCGCCTAAATACTGAAATTTACTAATTTTTAATTACTATTTATTTATTTTACTTAAATAGGAATAGATAGGTTCACCTGTCGTCCGGTTCTCAGTCTTTTGAGCAAGGGTAGAGGTCGACATCTTTTTTCCTGTTTACAAATAGATTTCCGATACTTCTTAAAGTCTACTTCAACTCTATACTTTTAATGTCTCCGCCTAAACTCCGAGATTTTAATTAACTATTAATTTTTCCTCAGTAGAAGGAGATAGGCTTCCCTAACGCCAAGTTCACACTCCTCCCCAGTCTTTTGAACAGTGTAGCCGTTCATCTCTTGCTTTTTTCTTTAGGACTTGTTTTCCATTTCCTTCTAATCTTCTTTCCGCCTTAGATGTATTATTGCCTTGCCCGTGGGGTGGGAAGAGAATAGATTATTAAAATCTTTACACTAACAGCACAGCCTTATTTATTTTGACGAGATAAAATATTAAAAATGGTCTTAGGTACCCTTGCTCTATTTCACTGACCCGTTTCGAATATATAGAAAAATTTCAAAGAGTGTATTTCAAAGGAAGGATGATGGGAATATTGAAGATTTCAGCTCTTATCCCGGGACGCGTTAAGGCTCCATGTCGAATGTTTAACGGTTTTAATATTTACATTTTTATCTTTATCCGAAAATAGTAACATTTCAATGATTATAGTAATTATTTATATTCCGACTAATATCCTCATCTTCGTTGTTATTATTGTCGCCGCGGTTAATCCTTTGTAGACCCTGGTTTCTTCAAGTTTTTGTCGCTCTAGGCAATCGGGGAATTTAATCTACAGGGGATTATGTTCATGTTTAGAGATACAAATCTTTGCTTTTCGGGATATATCGTCTACTTCGTATTTAGTATTGCTCAGCTAATGTTTTCTCGATTTCTGCTGAATCTGTTTTTGCTAACCAGCCAGCAATATAAATAACGTAAATAATAAAAACTAAACATCTCAGAAATGAATACAGAATGATTTTCATTGAAATACATAATGGCGAACTATAAAAATGAATTATAAGCTATTTGCAATAACAAAATTGCAAAGTGTTCTCTGTGAACATATCAATCTATTATTGCTGCCATCTAGATATTTTTTTCGTTTTACAGATAATGATGAAAGCAGAAAAATGAAGTGGTATAATATCATTAAAATATATCGGTAAAGCTTACAGCATTGGTAAATTATCGGTTAAGTATAGAGTATCGGTAAAGGCAATGGGTAACATTAACCAATAACGAAGTCTTGACAACGACGTTCATAATTCATTGGGGGCGAAATTGCAGGTGTGATTAATGCTTTATTTCACCTCGAGCGACAGAATTTTATTCGTGGTTATGTGTCATACTTAGAGTGAATGAAATATTTGACGCATTTGTTCAATAAATTCTATATGCGATTCTCTCCCGTGTGACATGAACAGCTCCTATATACGTACGTAGCTATATGAATAAGAAGCGTAGAGATGCAAAAAGGATTTATTTTAACATAAATATTTATTAGCACCTCCCCCCGCTTCTGTCAACGTTAGTCACACAGAACGAATACTTTAGTCCTTTTCTCGACTTTATTCAATGTAGCAGTTTTGATAAGTATTTGTCCAATTTATTTTATTGTTTATTTCGTTGATAATAGATCAATTAAATTGGATATCACGAAATATTGCAAGAACAAAATAACCGCCAAAAATAATTGCCTTTACTTCAAAAATATACGTAGACGATAAGAAATATCTAGAAATGCAAGTAAATTTAAACAATAAATAACTAAAATCGTATCAATAAATGTACATGTGAATATAACGAACCCAACTAGAATTGGAACACAGCTCTCCGTTTCACAATTAGGAACTATTATTAATTCCTCCAGTCGCAAATCAAAGAACCTGGAATTCCAAAATGGTCAGCAATCTAGGTAGCGATCTGGCTCGACGGCACTTCACAACATACAGGGCGGACGCATGAAGACACACTACATTATAACAAAAGAAACGAGACATTCTAAACCAACAATTCGTTCAAAACAGATACAATTATTTGTTAATTTCTTACGGCATACGAAAAGTATATATATATATATATATATATATATATATATATATATATATATATATATATATATATATATGAAGAATTATAGTTTTAAGGTATGCTATATTTGTGGGATAAAGTGTTAAATATCAGAGATAGAGCGTATGTAAATATAAAAGTGAATATTGTAGTCAAAACTCAGACTCGACAGACTGTTTCTTGCTAAACGCAAACATCAGACCTGAAGACGATTGCGTTTAGCCTGAAACAGTCTATCAGTGTTGATTCCAATGTTCACTATATATATATATATATATATATATATATATATATATATATATATACAGCATATCTTCATTCAAACATGTTTTATTGAATAATATACATATTATGCCTATTTATTTTCATAACTAGCAGCATGGCCCGGCGTTGCCCGTGCTTGATTCAAAATTTGTACGACTCATATAGCAATCGCTATCACTTAAAATATTTTTGCCCTTCCTTGCCTTTAAAGGAGTGCCCTTTGCCATGCTGATGTTGCTACATGTCTTACTTCTTGCCTATCTCACACTGCGTATTTTTTCTAAGATCTATGCTAAACATTAAATCTGCTACGAAAAAAGAAATAATCAAAATGAACACAAAACGATCAGCTTTTAAAAAGGAATCGTAACTGGAAAAACCGAATGAAAAAAGAATGTTAACAACAAATACTTTTTCACACTTAACTCAGAATCAGAATCAACGTTGAGTTTAAGCAAGCGAATGAGCCAATTGGAGTAAAGTGCCATGCAGATTTAAATTTTTCCAATTCATGACGAATGCAGCTATCGATTTTTTAGCATGCTAGTTAACATTTGTATCAGTCAGGTGTAGGATCTGACGCTGACCAATAGAATCTTCCTATAGGCTCTCACTCTGGCCAGTAGAAAATGGCCACAAACTACATGAAAACTGCCGTAGAAGCATGACAAAATCGATTATTTTCACTAACGATAGGAGTTGGGAAATGCAAAGTCGATCTTGGCCTTCCCGCTAACTTGGAGCATGTGCATGTAAATTATGGTGCAAATCTGTCGAAAATTTTTGCCGTGCATTCTTTACAAACACAGACACACATCCTGCCTTTTATAATCCTTTCTAATTTTCTAATCAGTTTCTTGATGTTAAGATGAAATTCATCAAGGTAGGCGTCAAGTACTTTCGTTCTCCACCGAGATCGTCCTCAAGGGAGAATTACAAAGACAAATCTATTGTCAAAATCTTTGTTGTGATGATGACTGTTAAAATCCCTAATGAATGCGCTCTGTTATAATTATTTTAAATTTTGAAATTTATCCGTTGATCACTGGTACAATGAGATTGTTTTTGTAAATCAAAGTCACCTACGAGAAGATATTGTTTTCCGCAATCTTGGGCTAACATAAACCACCGGCCTCGTGATCTACCGAGCTGTTGTAATGTCGACTTTCCTATCGTCTATGACACCTGGGAAATCTGCCGAAGAAACATACGTAAACTTGAAAGATATCATCAAATGAATCTTGATATCCCGTGGAACATATTGTAGAACCTGATCACAAACAACGAAGTTATCAATGCAAAGATGGAGACCTTACAAACCATCATGACTCGTCACCTATTTCGATGGCCCGGATACCTTACCCGAATGTCAAATATCTGCCTATCCAAACAAATCCCCTTTTCGGTGATCACATTAATGGATTAGCTGAAAAATGGGAATCATCGATTCAAGCATTCGCCTAAAAACACCTTGCTGGAGACAGATATCGAATCTGTCAATTGCAAAACGGAAGCAGAAATAACCAATTGGAGAAAACCAGTTCACAAAAAAACAACATCCTTCGAAAATACCAGAAAACAAATAGAAGACACAAAGAGACTCAAAAGAAAAGGCGGAGATCTCCATCCCCTGAAACATCCTAACCTTCTATACGATGGTTGCGGACGTCTCTTCAGAACCAACACAGGATTCATTTCACAGAGAAGAAAATCTCGATTAGCACCCCAATACCCGGCAACGAGTTCCGCCAATAATGATAAAAATCTACAGAGAAATTCCCTCTGGGCCGAAGTAAGCTATTAAATTAGATTTTGAAATGGCACCTAATCTTCAATTTTTAGGCGATTGTTCAAAATTCAGTGGGTGGCCCAAAACTTGTGGTTGTGTGTGTAAGTGTGCGTTCGCGAGCATTTGTGTGTCCTTTGAGAAGCTGTTATATGAAATTAAGAAAACAGCACCAGGAAATAGTTACAAATTATTTGAAGTTTTGTTAGTAATTAAGAAAAAATAAACCAGCTTACACGTAAATCTCAAATATATGTAGACATCAACCATATATATATATATATATATATATATATATATATATATATATATATATATATATATATATGTATAAAGGGTTTACGCAAATAACATACAAATACATATAAATACATCATGTGTGTAAGTGTAAGTGTGTAAGACGGACTAATGAAAATTTATGTAGTGGAGGGTTTGTTGAGAATTTAGCATGTCAAAAATGTTTTTTAGTCAGTGAATGAATCAAGTCATTTAGAGTTGTTATATTCTGTATTTTAAATCGAATCTCTAACCTATACGGAAACGTCATTTAGCTTGACGTGCCTTAACCGAGTTGGCCATAGAGGAGCTTTCGGTTAGCAGGGTTGATTTTAATATCTTTAAACTACAATCTTCCATGATTCTCTCACGTACATTCATATCGGTTCATGAGATCCAAATTTAAACAAATGACGTCACACATTATAGGATACAGGTTCGATTCCTCTCGGAGGACGAATGTTTTCTATGAAAATTTCTCGAACATTCAGGTCGTTAAATGTTGTTTAATACTGTTTATTATAAACAGAGCATTTACTTAAATATTTGTATCTATAAAATGAATGTATAAACATAAAAATGTCTTAAAATAATTGTCGGACTGTGTCCATTTCATAAGGTGTGACGTCATTTGTTTACATTTGGATACGCCATGAGCAGATATGAATGTACGTGAGAGAATCAAGGAAGATTGTAGTTTAAAGACAGTAAATTCGACCTTGCTAACCGAACGCTCCTCTGTGGCCAAATCGGTTAAGGCACGTGAAGCTAAATGACGGTTCCGTATAGGATACAGGCTCGATGAGTATTGTTTGTGATTTAAACCTAGACTAATATATGTTATTAGCAATACTGCATTAATGATTCCCGCCTGTTGTAAGTATTAGGTTCTTGTGACAATCTCATATAGCTTAGACAAAATCTACACTAAATAAGAAAATGAATGAATAATTCTCAGATTTTTTTTTCCAAATCAGTTTTCCTTCTCATTCAATTTCAATCAGTTAAGCATATATCCATTAGGGCAGGATGATTTTTTCCCTGTCTTTAGAAAATAATCATTGCATTCTATGTGAAATTTGGGGTATAGTATCATAAGTTGTTACACCAATCATTTAATTTTTAGCTTTCACCACTTTTTAAGCATTTAGTTTTAAAACCTGGAAAAAGGGTTACAGGAATATCTAATTTCCGTAGGTCTTGTGCTAACAAAATGGCTTGAAATTTTTACTGTTTCTGTTATGTTCAGACAATCTTCGTCGGAACTGTTATATTCCGTGCTAAGGGTATAAATAAGTAACACCAGGTGAATACTAGAAGAAAGTTTTATTGTACATAACATGTACAATATGAAATATAGTACTGTTATACTCACAAATCAATCTCGCAGTGAGTGCCACTAACTGGAAGGTCGGACGTACTTGCGTCTTCTCACTTAATCTCCCTCTCACTACTCCCCCGTCTCTCGTACATCTTGTAGACAGTTGACTTTATAGGTACTTACTACCTATAGTGTAATCCTTCATGCGGGTGCCTGGTTATTCCATTACATCAGATTCAAAATAAATTCAAATAAAGTTAATATCTTTTTTATTGCATGCATTGAATGAAAATATATTCAAACCAAAATTCTGATCATGAATGACCACAATCAAAATGCGAATTTTTTTTCTGTATTCGGCAAGCAAAAATTGTGTAAAAAATTGTAAAAAAATTACCTAAAAAGCTACTCAAGGACTAAGATTTGTTAGAACATTTGTTAAATTACAATTAATAAAAACAAAAATTGAAAGTTTATATAACGCCAAAAGTGCTGGGAACAAATTATGAGACACAACATTTTAAATTTGCATTGTTTATAGAAAACAACACTAAAACGACTGCATTTTATAATATTTTGCTATCAAATATTTCAAAACCGCCCTTCATTCAATACTAAGCATTTACACATAAATATTATTTTGCAGTACATTTTCATAGTAAAATATTTACACAAGAATTTAAATTTTATCTACGATATCTATACAGTAACAAACGTATTTAACATTAAAATAAAACCATATTTACTGTTTATTTTTCATCATCCAATCCAGTATTTACTCTTCTACTGTATTTGTATTGCTACATTAAAACTAATGAAACGTTTGTCATATTTGGGCAGGTTGATTTTTCACTTTGGCTTAAAAAAATCAACATTGCACTCAATGTAAAAAATGGGGTTTGATGGGATAAGTCATGATACTAAATATTCCATTGATAGCTTTCACAAAGATTTGGGCATTTAATTTTAAATATCGTCTGAAAAAATGGGCAGAAAAACCTAATTCCCTCAGGTTTTTGCTTACGAACTGAATTCAAAATTTTATTAATTCAAGAATAAATTTAAAGAAAGTCTACTTCTTTTGTATAATCTGCATTGAATGAAAATATATTCAAACAAGAATTCTGATTATGAATCACAATGTTTTTTTTTTACTGTATGCAGTAGGTGAAAAACCGTTTAAAAATGTGAAAAAAATGAATAAAATGGCTACACAATGAATAAGATGAGGCAGAGCATTTGTTAAATCATAATTAATAAAAAGACAAAATAGATGAAAGTTTATATAACACCCTAATACTGCTGGGCACAAATAAGAAGACAAAATATTTTACACTTGCATTGAAAATTACACTAAATCTACAGAAATGTATAACATATTAAATAATAATATAACTAAATTGTTTAGTATAATTTCCCATTGAAGTAAATGAAGGTCTTATGTGATGGCACAATTATTTAGTAAAAATGTAATTTTGCTATACATCTTGTCCATATCCAATTAGTAAAATTTCAGTAAGTGTGTAAAACCCTCTCCTGAGGGGTTTATAACACATCTATTTATCATCTCTCAGTTGCGTCTCTTTGGACAGAGTGCACTCAGGGGCGACTCTGTCAAAGGACAGAATCGCAACTGAGAAAAATTATACTGAGAGGTGTCCGGCCCTGGGAAACAGCTGCATGAGTTTGTGCCCTCCCATTGCATCAGAGAGAGCGATCGGTGCTCACACCGAGGCCAGCGCAACCTGCGGTTGCAGGGACTGCGGGCAATTTTTGTTCCTGGCCCAGGTGTACGCGCTCGGGTCCCTACCTTAAAAAAGACTTTGTTTCACAACTCGTCTTAGTGGAGAAACAGAGTAAAATCCTAATAAATCTTCAGTAAATTATAAATTTTATAAGCCTCTGTAAAATTTTCACTGATCACTTGAATGAAATTATAATGCTGCGATTTTGAAATTAAAAGTAATTTTCAAACTGATTTTCTCAGCAAATTCAAAATGAAATAGCCAAATTCTGAATGGGACGTAGCAAATTCAAAATGAAATAGCCAAATTCTGATTGGGACGCGGGAAATTCAAGATGAAATAGCCAAATTCTGAATGGGACGGGGGAAATTCAAAATGAAATAGCCAAGTTCTGAATGGGACGTAGAAAATTCAAAATGAAATAGCCAAATTCTGAATGGGACGGGGGAAATTCAAAATGAAATAGCCAAATTCTGATTGGGACGCGGGAAATTCAAGATGAAATAGCCAAATTCTGAATGGGACGGGGGAAATTCAAAATGAAATAGCCAAGTTCTGAATGGGACGTAGCAAATTCAAAATGAAATAGCCAAATTCTGAATGGGACGTAGCAAATTCAAGATGAAATAGCCAAATTCTGAATGGGACGTGCAAATTCAAAATGAAATAGCCAAGTTCTGAATGGGACGTAGCAAATTCAAAATGAAATAGCCAAATTCTGATTGGGACGCGGGAAATTCAAGATGAAATAGCCAAATTCTGAATGGGACGTAGCAAATTCAAAATGAAATAGCCAAGTTCAGCATGGGACGTAGCAAATTCAAAATGATATTTCCAAATTCAGAATGGTGCGTAGCAAATTCAAAATGAAATAAGCATGTTTGATTTAGAACGAAGAAAATTCATAATGAAATAAGCAAGTTTGAATTGAAACTAAACAGATTCATTATGGAAAAATGTTTTGAACTTATCTGAGCATTTCAATAAATATCATGGATTAATAAATCAAATTATCTGTACATCAGATAATTAAAGTTGGAGCGCAGCGTTGCGTAGATTTTACTATCGATTCCTTACACGAGGCTATTCTTGAACGGATAAATTTGTGTCAAAGTTAGAGTTTCTGGCACTTTCATTGATAATACAATCAGGGAGAAGAGAAGAAAGAAGAAAAGAGATGGATAGACTGTATATAGTGTTTAAAACGAGAGAATAGGAGAGAGTTATTCAAAATGAAATTATTTGTGGGACAACAGGGCAAATCTCGAAAGTCCTAAGAAAAAGCAACAAGGAAATACTGAATGCAAGACAGAGTTTGAAAAAAGATAAGGTATAGTGAGAGATTTAAAGCGCTAAAAGTTGCACCCAAAAAACCTACACCTTTCATGAATTTTCATTATTTATCGTTTGCTCCTAGAAGATAAAACATTTCATTAGTAAAGTTGAGTTGAACATTATTATTTTATCATGAAAATATTTAATTTTAAAGTCTTTTTCAGCAAAATAATTGCTCAGTCCCAAATTGAATTTGCCTAATCCATTTTCAACTTTTTAATTCGCAAATCAAATTTGCTTATTCAGTTTTGAATTTGACAATTTCATTTTGAATTTGCTATGTTCCAATTTAAATTTGACTATTATATTTTGAATTTGCTACAGCCTATTTTTAATCTGACTATCCCATTTGGAGCTTGGCTATTTCATTATGAACTTGCTTAGTCCCAAAATGACTTTGATTGGTCCCAAATTGAACTTGTAATGGTATAGAACAATTTGTCTCGGTGGACGAAATAAAGGGTTCGATACGAAATTGCAATCTCCTGAAGAAGGCCGGAACGTACAAAGGCCTAATTGTTGGGAGTATGACAATGAAGATGAAGATAATAATTCAAATAATGTAAATAATGCAAGTAATCATAATACCTCATCTCAGAGATATAGACAGATATTACAAAATTATATAAGTTTTTTAATGCTATGTCCTCTCAGGAAATAGGTCATTATTTCATAGATTTCTTTTTATCTGAGATTCGTTATGATGAGATAAGTAGTGGAATTGTTTTCCTGTTTCGATTTAAATTGTTTTGAACGCGGACAAGTCCATCAAAACCAAACAAACAAAAATAAATTGTAACCGATTTCTGAAGTCCATTAGAGTTATTTTCTGAATAAATACAAGCCTAGCATGGAAATGTATCCTCCAACCAGAGAAATCAACCGAAAATCTATCAAGAAAATTCATTGAAAAATTTCAAATTTTTACTTTAGAAACTCTTCGCGCAAGTCAGGATATTCTATCAAGCAAAGACTATACATCTCTCTCCTCTCCAGTCCCCCCTCTCTCTCTCTCTCTCTCTATATATATATATATATATATATATATATATATATATATATATATATATAAAGGCATATACACGCCATAATTTCATTCTCTCCCAAGTTTAAATTATTTTCTGTTTGATGGTCAAAGGTCAGCTGCCAGCTTCTTTCTTCCTTCCAATCTATCTATCTATCTATCTATCTATCTATCTATCTATCTATTTTAGTTTCATATCTATCTATCTATCTATCTATCTATCTATCTATCTATCTATCTATCCTCTCGTCTATTCTATTGTCTCTTTTTGAGTAGACGCGTAAATTTTCACGCTTATATAATGGCAAAATTAGTTTACAACCATACGATAGCCACTTTCACTTGTATTGAAAAAAAAGTCGTATATTTATTTTGTAAAGAAAGAAAATGAATGTTGTGACTGGAACAGAATTAAAAGCCGATATAAATCTGGGATTTTCTTTTTCAAATTAGGATTTCATTTTCATTCGCGTAAATCTATTTCCAAGTCTATAGGATTTCAACATTACGAAATAGAAAAAAAACTTTCAATCTAAATAGTCTTGTTCATATCTTTTTCTGCGGAATCCAAACAATAGTTTTCTGAGCTGGTGAAACACAGTAATGTATCTCGTTGTAGAATTTTCCATAAAAATAGTAATACAACTTTTGCTGTGAATATTACAATAAATTAGCGAATGGTTAGCAATTTTTTGTGTGTTGGAAAAGAATTTCAAGTTGAAAAATAAGTTATCACCCCCAAGGCCGCATAAACCATTTTGAAGGTAAGGATTGTATAGCTCCAGCCACGATATGACAGTAATAATGCATTTTAGGACTGATCTGAATCATGCAAAAAGATAACATTGCAAGTGGAGTATAATACTTTATAGATCGACACAAGGAACTAACGACATTTTCAGTTTGTTTAGCAATGGATTGTATATTTGAGTGAGCCACTCAGTTAGCCAACTATATTAAGAAGCACCTTCAAAATTAGTTTAAGTATGACTTCTACTAACCGACCTTACAGGGGTTGGACAAAATAATTGGAACACTTGTTAATTTCAAAGAAAATTTATTCCACTTGAAGTTGGTCTGCCTTTAGCCTCGTAGACAGCTTTAATACGTCTAGGAATAGAATCATACAGCTTCTTGACTTAATCCAGAGGAATTTCCAGTCATTCTTCCATTAAAACCTTCTCCAGCACTTTATGTCACGACGGTGAAGGATAGCGGCTCCTAACTTGTTGCTCCAAAATGCAACCCAAATGTTCAATAATATTGATATCTTGAGATTGGGGAGGCCACTCCATATTTTCTAGCTCACTTTTATGCTCTTCATACCAATTCTTAACCCCTCGAGCGGTATGTATTGGAGCATTATCATCTTGGAAGATACAGTCACCATCAGGGAATAAAATCTTGGCCATTGGATGAAGATGATTTCCCAAAATGTTCAGGTAATCTTTGCTTTTGATTCTACCATGCAGGGCAACTATTGGACTGAGACATTTCCATGATATGGCGGCCCAAACTATCACTGATCCACCTCCATGATTCACTGTTGGAAGAAGGCAGTCAGGGTTGTAAGCTTCTTTGGGCTGCCTTCACACATAAACTCGCCATGAAGTTGGAAAAATAGAAAAACTGGACTTGTTTGAGAATATGACTTGCTTCCATTGGTCTGCAGACCGGGCATTGTGATCTCTGCACCACTTCAACCTCTTTTGAATTTTGCGAGTGGAGAGAATAGGTTTCCTCACAGCGGATCTTCCATGATATGCAGCCTTATGGATCTCACGGTGATCAGTTTTAGTAGAAACTGGACTATTCAACTCAGTAGTTACTGTAACCACATTTGTCCGATGATTTTTTGCCACATTGCGTTTCAATGCACGTCAGTCCCTGTCAGTAAGTTTGAAAGTCTGGCTCGAATTGCTACGTTTGCTACAGGTCTTGACCTGTTTCTCGTATTGCATCAGTGTTCTTGATATGGTAGCTCTTGAAAAACAAAACAGTTCAGCAATCTTTGTGATCGAAGCTCCTGCCATGCGACCTCCAACAATTTGCTCTTTTTCGTACTCGGAGAGGTCACGCATTTACTTAAATTTTACTAAATTCTAAAAATAAGTAAGACAAAGAGAGTAAATTAGAAAGATATACGTATTTACAATAGATATAACCTGCAATTACGAAGTTTTAGTTAAAGTTCTTAATATAATAGGTCTTTGAAATATAGGAGTGGATTTTGCAACTGTTCCAATTATTTTGTCCGACGCCTGTACATACAAAGA
The DNA here is from genome assembly GCA_903632075.3 of Acanthosepion pharaonis. Lineage (NCBI taxonomy): Eukaryota > Metazoa > Mollusca > Cephalopoda > Sepiida > Sepiidae > Acanthosepion > Acanthosepion pharaonis. Next base: position 712,013 of record CAHIKZ030000042.1, read on the forward strand.
TATATGAATAAGCGTGTCTTTGCATTTGTATACGGTTATTATGTGGTTAATGTGTATGGCTTTGTCTGAGTGCCGCAACAAGAAAAACATTGAGTAAATTTGCAAATATGATTGTAACAAGTTGATTACAAATTAACATCGGACATGAGCAAGTATCACATCCGTGGCTACGACCAATCATTATTTAAAGAGCTTTAATAATAGATATCAACGCCGTCCATACTGTCAGTATGAAAGCGCGGGAAAGCGACTTTATCTGTTCAGATATCACTTAGTGTCACTGACTGAAATATCCTGTTTTAATCCATGTTGAAATCCAGAAGGACAAGTCATCATGACATTCTAATAAGTTGTGATGAAGTGAAACGTACAATGAATTCTGCTGCGATGAGTTATTAAATAAACTGCTTGGAATATAAAAATAAAATAAAATCAAGAGAAAAAAGCCAAATATTTGAGTGTGTCAACATTAAATCAGTAGAAGTAACAGAGATAAAAACATAAAGAGATAAATTAAGATAAAGTATACATATGTGAGTATCAAAATTGTTATAATCTATTTATCTATATAATACTAAAAGCTTGTGATTGTGTGCGTGTGTGTTTGTGTTCTTGTATAGTTCGTCCGTCCGCCCATCCATCCGGCCGGTCGGCCAGTCGGTCGGTCGGTCGGCGCATAACGATTTACTTTAATCTGATTTAAGTGAATAAGATTTTAAAATGTCCGTTGTTCAGACAGTAAGTATTTTTATTTTAACTTTCTTCAAACAGACACTATTTTACGTAGAATATTTCTAAGTTAAAGACAGACACAAAGAGATCCCAATTTGCTGTTTCGTCCAGTTGTCTGTCGCGTAATTATTTATATTTCAGCTTTCTTTCAACAAACAATATTTTAAATATTTTTTGTTATAAATAAAATAATATTTTCAACTGAATATGATTTAAAAAATATTTTTTTTGCAAATTACAAAATATTTTAAGTTAACCTGATTTAAAGTTCAAGTTTATCCTGGAAGTTTTATTCGTATTAAATGATGTAAACAATCAGTAAAATGTTAAACATGAACTTGTAAACCAGACCAATGACGACACAAACGAATTGAAATATTTAAATGAATCATAATGAAATTAACTTTCTTTTCAATGGAATGTTAAAATGAACTTTAATATTTTTTAACTTTGGCCCAAAGTGTCACTAGTAATTCATAATTCATAATTCATAGTAATAACATCTGGAGTAATATTCAGATAAATTTTAATAATTTTGTAATTCCTCCTTGATCTGGAAGAGGTCCTACAGTATTTTTCGGCAACCTTCCTAGATATGGTGCCTTGATAAATTCACCCAGCCTTCTTTGCTGTGAACAGATTAAAAAGAGTAGATAGGCTCACCTATCGATGGGCCAGTATTTCTTCCATATTTATTGAACGAGAGAATTTTTTTTTTTCTCTTGTTTCTTGTATAGGTTATGGTTTACCGGTTTCTAACGTCCATGGCATTAATGATTTACCTTACTTAACTATTTGGTTATCTGACTGATCAGTGGTTGCGACGTTTCACTATAAGGGTACCGGTTTGGCAGTTTTCTGCTTGCTGTTTTTCGACTGGTTGTAAGGAACCTGGTTTCTTTGGTAGCGCTTATAGATGCGGCTTTGTCAACAGTAGCATAATATCTGGGTATTTTCTGTGCCATATCGCTTATGAATAGGTGTCACTGCATGTTATACTTCTGGGCAACCACCGTCACATTGTTTTAGTCTTAGCAAACTTCAGGTCATTTTGTATTGTTATAAACAATGGACAGTGATAAATATTTTTACTCATGAAAAACTAATTTTATGACAGTTACAATGAGAAGAAATACGAGTAAACCATTAAAGAGAAATTAACTACACAGTTAACCTTTCTTTCTTCGATATGCATGGTATTCGTACCATTTGCTGTAGTGTAAAATTCTATCCCTTGTAATGTTTTGCATATATCTTAACATTTTGTGAGACTAATTAAAATTTTTCTATAAGGACCAATGAAGTATCCCTTACAGATACATATCCATGGCCTTGATGTTAACATACGAGAAGATCTTCCAAATGAAAGTTAACTGTCTTTTGATTCCACAGATGATTATTTCATGTGCCTTCGACTTTTTTTTATTACAGTCTGCTAGCTATCTCTTTTTCCTTTATCGCTCCCTATTTCTTAGGATTGTAACGTATCAGACAACGTATCTGGCAGTATAGAAATCTTTCTCTTTCTCTTTTCCCATTCATCTGTGACCATTTTTGCTTGGTGATTTTAATGCTTATTATATCAAGCAGATTAAGCATTCTGATTTTACTGATACTGCTGCTATTCAGACTTGCAATATTTCCATTGCTCAGTGTCACAGTCAAAAGTATATTTCTATAAACATTTCCCTAATAAATCTGATCAACATGTATTAATTTTTTACTTGATGTGTACATTGACTCCACTCTTGCCGCGCATAGAATCTCTGTATAGACGAAATAAAGGGTTCAGTTGGAAATTCCAATCACCTGAAAAAGTCTGGAGCGTACAATAGCTGAAACGTGAATATGATAACATCGGAGAGGAGAACAGTCCGAACAATGCAAATCGTGTAAGGAAACTCTGTCTTAGCAATTCGTATCACGCTGAAGTATCTGTTGATATTTATTTACATATTTACATTCGTCTATTAGACAGGAATCAGCTATCTATAAGATTTCTTCCTACAACCAACGTACTCATTGAGATTTATTTCCAGAGTTTCTTTGAGATACCCCTTGGATTTTTTTACTTTTCCATTGAGAATGGTGACACTGAGTTTTCTTCTTGGGTTAAAACTGGTAGCGATGCTTTATTACCTTCTTAGAAATGCCAGGTGTAACTACAGTCCTCTTCTAGCACCTGCCTGTTTAGCCCCTAAACCCCACAAAATAACCTTTTATCCTGGGTAGACTAGCGTGATAATTCCGATCACAACAGAAGCCGAATTGTGTCTGCTCGCAATAATTTTAAACGTGTCCTTAAAGTGGCTAAGTTTTTGTTTGCTGATAGAATGAGGCATCGAATAGCCACTAACACTGGTTATCATGACTACTAGAAATATTGTAATTCATTGTATGATTAAGTCTTCTATCCCTCAACTCTTTACTCAATCTGAGGTGTTGACATCTGCTGATGAATCAAAATGTTTTGTTCGTAAATTCTATTCCAAGTACAGCGTCATCAGCAAACAGCAGATCACAATTGACGGTAGTTCGGAGAAGTGTTTTTGAATTGAACTGCTGATGGTTGAAAAGGCCACTACCGGATTAAAATTGAAAATGTTCATGCCATAAAGTCAACATAGTATTCTGAATAGAATAGATTAGAACAAAGAGAACAGGGGCCATGATACAACCTTGATTTGTGCCATGTGTAACATCAAACGAATGAAAAAAACATCCCCATCAGATACAAGAGCAGATTTCATACTCCCGTGAAAGAAGATTATAACATTCAACATTTTAGGATTCCAAGCTTTTTAAGTAATTTCCCGAGTGCTTCACAATTTACAGTGTCGAAAGCCTCAGTAATATCAAGAAACACCCTATACAACACTTGTTTGTCTTGATGCATTTTGACGGCTACTTGAGTAAATTTTGATCTACATGATTCTAGATTTGTTTAATGAAGTCTAAGACTTCCTACAATGTTGGCTTGAAAGACATTTCTTCTATTTCAGGACTTTTGGGAAATGGCTGCAATAACGTCTTCATTCGTGACGGATGGTATATATATATATATATATATATATATATATATATATATATATATATATATATATATAAAGACATTTTATGTTTATACATTTTTTTTTTATAGATACAAATATTTAAGTAAAAACTCTGTTTATAATAAACAGTATTAACGACATTTAGCGGCCTCAATGTCCGAGAAATTGTCATATATATATATATATATATATATATATATATATATATATATATATGATATATGTGTGTGTATATATGTATGTGTGTGTGTTTATTGTTAAATATAACAGACAATGAATGCATGTTCCTTTTCTTAATGAGCCATTCTGCACTCCGTATATTTGCTTTAATTTCGAGTGAAAATAATGATAAAATTGGATATTTTTTTATTAAGGTGTTCCTTGATCTAAGCTTTTGGCTCACATGAGCCTTCTTCAGAGTTGTTATGCAGACATTTAAACAAAGATATTCACCATCAAAGATGATATTCTGTTTTGTTAACATAGAAGGTTACGACGATAATGCTCAAAAAGTGGCATTTCAAATTAGTGACAACACATTATATTGCATCTAGATATATAGTTCTGTTATTAATATTTCGTTCGCTCACACGTGGTACGATGTCATAGAACCCCATCATAAATTTACGACGTTGGTCTGCTATACCGTGACCGTTATCAACGCATTGCAATCAAATAAAGATTACATTAGTGATTAGTTGCTTTTTAAAGAAAGTGAAAGAAGCAAACATTTCTCCGTAAATAGATTTAATTAGTATTTCGAAAGGGATCAGAAGTCAGAAATATAGAGAATTTAGTTTTAAAAATCGATTACGTTTAAATTTCATGTTATATTTCTATTTGAAAAGACCAAAAAAAAAAAGTTAATTAAATAAAAATTAGGAGAGACAGTCATGAATTACCGTCAACATAAGTCGGGTTGAATATTTGTTTTACGAATTTAACTATATTTTATCATTTCGAAAAAATTGGGTTGGCTATAGATTTTTGCTTTGATGAAACTTGAATTAAAATTATGTACTTTTTATGTTATTTACAAGCAAAAAAAAAACAAAACAATCAAGTTTACTTTAAAGCCTGAATAAAAATATTTTCCACAAGATGGTCTTAAAATATTGATGAAATGAATTTTTTTTTCTTTTAAATTTAATTTGTTGTTTTGATATTCATTTTTTAAAGGTACGTTTCTATTTACTCAAGATATGGAAATGAATAGACAATAGAAATTTTAGAAATACATGTAGTATTAATTTAAAATATGTTTTTGCTACACAAGTTCTAACAATGTTTAAAAATGGAATCTCTGTAAAAAAATTTTAATTTAGAAGTGTTTTATATATTTATAATTTTAATTAAATTAAATTACTTCCATTTCATCCTCAAATGTCTGGAATTAAAAAAAATTCTTCTTGAGGATGAAAATTTATTTAATGTCTTAAATTTAATTACAAAATTAAAATCGGGGCTTTAGCTTCCATTTTTGAAACATGGTTCAAGCAATTAAAAAACTGTGAAAGAACTAATATCTATAAAAAAACATTTTAAATCAATTAATTTATAATATTAATGCTCTTAATTAATTTACATCGAGCAGTATTTTGTAAAAATAAAAATATCTATAAGAACACCGGATTATATATCTTACTGCTCTTTTTTTATATATATATATATATATATATATATATATATATATATATATATATATATATAAATGCATATATGCGTGTGTGTTTGATAGAAATTATTAGGAAGATTTGAGATAATCATAGTTAAGTAATTCATTGAGTCTAAAACAAACCTCAGCAGAATGCAGAAAGCACTGGACGGTCGGTTCGTCCTATGTTTTCGATTCATCAGCAGTGCGCATCCATTACCGAGAATTGAAACCTGTGTTCCATTCTGTTGAGGTTTTTCTAGACTCGATGAATTACTTAAATTTATACATATATATATACGTGTGTGCGCGCGTGTGTGTGTGATGTGTGTATGTCCATATATATATAGACATACACTATATGCATATCTGTACACATACTCACACACACACACTTATATATATATATATATATATATATATATATATATATATGATTTGTTTTCTGCCCAAAGGAGATATGTAATGCTGCATTAGATGTTTAATGTATTTTTTATTTACTTTGTAATTGTTACAATATTTACATTTTTGTATTTCTTATTTGAGAGTCCCAGTGGTAATTCTTCCCTAGCTCAGTATGACCTCTCAATTTATAATGGCGTCTCTTTGTCGCCGTTAGTGTTTTACTGTGCGTACTCAACGGAATAACGATGTAAACTTGTTCGGACAGTGGACAATTTGTGCTCTGTTCTGGGACATCATGCCGCGTCGGATTTTGAAATAGCCAGACTGACTTGACCTAATTTGTTGGATGCCTCAGTCATGTGGAACTGTTCACTTGATGTCCTCAAAAGAATTTATTACCAATTAAGGTGAATCCAGTTTACCAAACCATATTTATGATACAATTTTCAATAAGTCAAGCGCTTCACTCTCTCAGAATTCATGTTTAGCTTCCCTGCTATGTATTTTTCTATGTATCTACGTTTAGATATATCTACCGCAGTTTGTTCATTCGTATCTATCTTTGTGTGGGCATATTAAGTTATGTTTATATCTGTTTATAGCTATCATTGTGTGTGCATATTATCTCCTTCATATATATATATATATATATATATATATATATATATATATAAATTCATGTCAGATGAGATGAGTTTTATGCGCATCGAAACACGATTGTAATTTGTAGCGATTTTAATATGTTTCCGATGTAATATCCTAAAATAAGGTGTGTGTATATATATATATATATATATATATATATATATATATATATATATATATATATATATATAGTCATCCACAGACAGACTATTTCGCTCTATGACAGAGTGCTAGACGTCCGATTCCTTCAAGCCGGGATCGAAACCCGACTGATTTTATTTTCACTCAGGGTTCCTAACTCTAGGCTATCATTGCAAGTCAGAAAAAATGAAATTTTAAAGTTTTCTATACGATATACAGCAGTGGTCCGTAGAGCTCAATTCAGTCGTTAATAGCAGTATGAGATATTGTTTGTTATTTTTTTTAATTTACACTGTCTATACTACGTATCAATATGTAGACATGTCTATGTAAGTCTTTTCCTATCTGTGAATCTATCTATATATCTATCAAACACCATATATTTATCTATCTATCAATCTATCCATCATTCTCAATATGCCTGTATGTTCATATATATATATATATATATATATATATATATATATATATATATATATATATATAGATAGATAGATAGATAGATAGATACCTAGATAGATACATAGACAGATTATGTTGCCTTAATTAAACATTTTTATCTAATTTTAAGATATTTTCCAAACTCGCAACTGCATTTATAGAATCAAAGGTACAATAATATTTGGAAATATATATGTAACAATATAATCCCATGATTTCATTTTTCCTTGAAATCCTGTTTTCAGAAACTAAGAATTATTTCAGTCAAAAAATTGTCGTAAGTTTTCAGTTGAACAACATCGAAAATTATAAAACAGAAAACAACAATTTAATTCCTGTATCCAATTGAATTTTTTAATTACCACAATCTACTTCTTTTAGAAGTCTTTTAATACTCCATACACATACATACACACACACACACACACACACACACACACACACATATATATATATATATATATATATATATATATATATATATATATATAATAAAATTTAGAGAGAGTAAAGGTAATACATACTTTTGTCTATAATCCAAGTGTATCCTAGTAATATTAAACCTTAAAAACTGATCCACAAAAGTTCAATGTATTTATATTAAGAGAGCATCTGAATATAGACAGTCTATAAACCGACGTTGAATAAGATTGGCATAGATATGTCGGTTAAAATAGGTCTAACCCCCCCTCTCCGTATGGGGTAATGTTGGATTTTGCTGTTGTATCTCTGAGAAACATGTTAATACATAGGTTGGTTTTAAAACGACGACATTGATGAAACTGGTTACGTTTCGCTTGCATGAGTATAGTTCAATCTCAGAACATTTAAATGAACGCTCTGGAAGCCTTTTATGTCAGCGAATTGCTGTCAAAAATCAAGCCAACAATGAGTATAGAAATAAAGTTCTTAAGTATTTATAACAGTAAAATTCAATTTAAACATAATAAATCATAATTAAAAAAAATCTTTTTATATAAAAATATTTATGAATAAAAATGACAATTAGAAAACTGGTAATTGCTGACGCGTTTCGTCTAATGTGGACTTTAAATGAACAAAGTAACTAATAAAAACAAAAACAGAATGTACTTAGCAACTGGAATGTAGGGAAACGCTATTTTCATATTTTTTTTTATCTGAAAAATAACGTCAGAGATTGTCACGTGTGGAGAATATTGTCATTATATCCTTTTCGTATTTTGCTTTGATAAAGTCCACATTGGACGAAACGCGTCAGCAATTACCAGTTTTCCTATTGTCATTTTTATTCATAAATATTGTCTTCTCTACCGATTAAATCGGAGAAATTTTCATAAAAATATTACAAAAACTTACTTCCCTTGCATAACTGTAAGTTTTGAAATTGGGACGTTGTAAATGAACTGTTGAAAATTCATTTCGAATTTACAGAGCTACTGTATACGAATCGGAAGATGTTTTAACTCACAGAAGATGATCTCAGATGAGATTGAAAGTATTTGGGAAAATACGAATTATTAGAAAGAAGATTTTGGCATCTTTCTTTCTAAATTTCCTTCCGCCATCAAAAATTAATTCTCGGACTTGAAAGGATTAAAACTAAAACAAATAGACATTATACACCTCAATTATTTAACCCAACCAGCTTGAATGAAAATATGGTGCACACACACACACACACACACACACACATATATATATATATATATATATATATATATATATATATATATATAGATAGATAGATAGATAGATAGATATATATATGTGTGTGTGTGTGTGTGTGTGTGTGTGTGTGTGTGTGTGTGTGTGTGTGTGTATGCCAATATATATGCACCTGAAAAATTTATTTCGGTTGAGCTCTCTGGGAGGAAGTGTAAGTTTGTAAACAGTGACTATTACGGCTAATAATGCAAGACTGAAGAATGCCGGAGCGTACAACAACCGAAACGTAGTGTATATGGCAATGAAGATTAGAATGACATTCCGAATAATGTAAAAAATGTAAACAATTTTAATAGTTTGAAGATGCGATCGCCATTTTTTTATTATTTAACGCTAAATTAAACAGTGAACCTGATAATCTTTCTTTTATGGTAATTTTTTAAAAATTTCTTTATCCCACTCTGATATTAATGCCTCTTCATAATCTCCCTTCGCTTTATTAACTATATTAATGTTAGATGATTTAGTCGATAGTCAATGTTATATCAATTTGGGGCAATGTTACTTTTCTATGGTTAGACTCAATTTATATAATTTTGCGCGCAATTAAGCTTTACATGTGCCATTGTTATTTCAGTTTCTAAAACTAATTTAACATTTAGAATATTGATCGTCGATGTGTTTTTCTATGTAATGTCCACTACGTTATTTTCATTATTCGGACTATTGTCCTCATCTTTGTCGCCATATTTATTACAACGTTTCAGCCGTTGTATGCTCTGGCCTTCTTCAGGTGGTTGGAATGTCGAACTGAAGCCTGTATTAAACTCACAGTCTTTGGGTCCTGTCACTGGATCTAACTAATGACTTTATTCACTGTGCCATATGTTTTCAAGGACACACGGCACAGTGGATAAAGCCGTTAGTTCAATACCCGGCTAAGGCAGTGGAGAACTTTCAGACGGAAATAAAAAGGAAATAACTGATAACTGACATCCATTAAACATGGCACGTAAAACTAGAACAGTCTAACCTCGTGCGCGAAATAAAGGCTTCAGTTCGACATTCCAAACACTTGAAGAAGGCCGGAGCGTAAAACGGCCGAAACGTTGTCATAAATATGGCGACAAAGATGAGGAAAATAGTCCGAATAATGTAAATAATGTACATAAAACCTCATCTCAGGAATATAGACAGGTAATGTCCACTTTTCAGCATATGGAATCTGTCATAAACACCAATCAATAAAGTCATAATTAACGGATTAAATTTATAGATTATATTTAAGTTTTAACTACTCAGACTATGAACGGAGATAAATGTAAACAGAACATCGTTTCTATGGAAACCCATTTATTTGCGCATTAAAACAGAGAGATTAAGAAACACTAGGGAAATTAAATATTTTCCCTGAAATTGATGGTTTTTATTTTACCGAGAGCCAAAATATTTGGCGAAATGTTTGTGAAAGTGAGACATAAGATTAGCCTATCTGTAACAATGAGATAATTTCATGATTTTATAAAGATATGATTCACCCTGGAGAAAGCCGTTTCAAAAGATATAATGTAGGAAAAGAGATGGGTAGGAATTTGAAACTTTTACCCCAAGTTCGCATTCTGGGAGAATTACTGTTGTGTATTCACATCATTTGATAACCAAGTTTGTGTGTCATTTTATCTTTATTGTCATATCGCACCATGAGAAATTTTTCAACCAAATTTGAATCCGTCTGCTGGTATCCATCAGTAATGTAAGGATCAAAGATTTAGTCGAACACTTCAATGTTTATAATGTCCACATATCGTGGTCCCAAGTCATCAGAAATAAATTGCTAATGTCCATTGTTTGAAATTTGATCGGCACCAGTTCTGGAAAACCATACCAATCATTGAGTAGAATATCTCAAAGATCGAGCTATATTTTGTCAATAAAAAAATAAATTATGTTAAGCGTTATAAGTGTAATATTCATTCTTTGAATTTGGGAAACCATGTGGTTAAAAATCTAAAAATAAAATCCCATATAGAAATATCAATTTTTGAAAACTTCAGATCATTTGACATAGATTCTAAGTTCACTATCTGAAGAAACTCTAGTATACTGTTAAATAATCCTATGAGTCAACACATAGAGTTCCTTTTCCAAAGCCCCCGAGCGGAAATTACATTGAAATGGTCAGTTGGTATTGGTGATCTCATTGCTAGTCCCGTCACCACGAAAACGCTATGTATGTCAAGGTAAACGCCCAACAGCAAAGCTTGATGTCCAAACAACAACAAAAAAAAATTCCATTCACCCACCGCAGTCATTAAACATGAGTGCCAGATATCTAGATCTAGATATTTAAAGACTGTATTTTTTTATCTTCTTTATGTATAATTTTACAACAGTATGTAAAATATATGTCTAACCTAATCACAGATCACGGGTACATCACGTGAACCCCGAGATACATCAAAACTATTACAGTAGAATCCCTCATATCCGGAGTTCCTAATATCCGGAATCCCTCATTTCCGGAATGCCTCACATCCGTAATCCTGCATATCCGGACATGATTTTGATGTGTATATTTAAACTAATTGGGTGAGATATAACTGATTTGACTTTTTTGATTTTCAGGAAATTTATTTGGATAATTGCTCATGCTTATTTCGCCCTAATGGTTTGTATTGGTGTAAAAGATGATGGGAATAAGAGGAAAAGATGAACGTAAAAAGTGAAAAATTTTAAGTAGACTAGACGCTGGTGAAAATCCATTGTTCAACATAGGGAAGTCAACATTGTATTATATAAATCTTCCAAAGAAACTATTCTCCATCGGTCATGCTGTCGTACTTATCACAGAAATAAAAAACATGATTGTGGTGAAATCTGGACTGAAATTGAAAAAACCTGTTGAAAAGGTTATCAGTTTCATGGAAAGAAAGCCAGCATTCGACTATGATTATTGCAATAACACACGCAGAGTTAAAAATGTCTTTCGTTTAAAAAAAAATATCAAGAACAAAAGCAAAAGGAAATGCTGAAAAAGTGGAGAATGACATTAGAAAAGAAAGAATCATCTTGCAACATCGATTAAAAAATCCTCGTTACATTATTTGTTTTGCATACGTGGCATACTTAATTTAATGGATTTTCATTAACATTACGTAATTTATTTATTTTTCCAGAAAATCAATTCCGTTATATTTCATTCACCATTTGCTTATTTTGTTTACTATAAAACATTGAAAATAAATGTTAAACCTTATCTAAGTTCTTTTTTTTAATTTAAATATAAGCCCTCATATTCGGACTTTGTAACCAATTCCTTATATCCGGAATCCCTCATATCAGGAATCCCTCATATCCGGAATCTCTCATATCCGGAATCCCTCATATCCGAAATCCCTCATATCCGGACTGTGTAACCAATTCCTCATATCCGGAAAACCTTCTTCGTCCGGTTGTCAGGGATTCTACTGTACTTTCTCTTTTTGTGGTTAATGGCTCTTCTTTTCTTATCGCTTTCCCTTATTGAATTAAAAATTTGCATGACTAATTTATAGCAAGGAAACCTAATATACACTAACGCTTGATGTTATTAATTAGTATAACTTTTGTGACGTGTACGAGTGGCCGTTAATGATACAACTCAAGACGTCATTGTTAAAAGAAACTGTATTTAATCAAAACTTCAAGTAAATACGTATCACAAAAGAATTAAGACTCAATCAAAATATTAACAAATTCAGTGAATATATTTTAGTAACCCGGCTCCGCTTAACATTCAATAGTTCGTATTATACTATTTTCTTATTCCATATTTATTTATGACAGTAAAAAGCATCTACTCACATGTCTAATTATTTTTATTTTCTCAGTAGTATTATTAATGTACTCTTTGCAAAATTAACAACACTATCGGATATTTCTTGAGGTATTTAACAGTATAAGTTGAGTAACACAACCTTTGATGCTATTTATCGTCGCCTTGCTGAAATAGGAACCGTGGTACCACAAAATATGGCTCGAGGAAGAACAAAATACGCTCGAATGCTTGATCAAGAAGGACACATTCTACAGATTGTCGGAGACAATCCAAGTATCAGCACAGGCCAAGTGGGCTTAGCATGTCGTACATCTCATAGTACTGCATAGAGGGTAGTTCAAGAGCAGCTCCTGAATCCATATTATTTGCAAAGCGTTCAGGATCTTTCGATTCTTGTTCACTCATCACAAGAGAACTTTTTTCCGATGGTTTATTGCGGATTCTCTTGGTTGTCTTTACAGTCTTTGTTTACAGATGACTATATTTTGAACACAATCCCAGCCATCTGCTAATACTAAAAATAAATGACAACTTATTAGCCTTTTATTAAACAAACTTTTGCATTCTTTTGCATTTATCTACTACTTGAACTTCTTAGCCATTCGTAATGAATCACATATAATTTGCAAAATCATTTTATTTCCATGAATTCTTCCTTGGCTCGATTTATGAGTATAAAATCATTTTTTATCAAAATAATTTTGTGATAATATATCGTTAAGTAAGCATATGTATTTGCACATAATTCTCATCAATATTCACTTTCACTAGAGAAATATTTCTCCTCCATATTTCTTCCACTTTCACTGTCGTTTAGAGCTTTCATGTAAAAGCTGGAAATTTCAGAAGTCTTTTTTTTAATTTCTCATGATTGATTAAACAAAGTCTATAAAACGTTGGTAGACTGAGTATTTAAAGTACGGAAAGTTTTACAATTTATAAAAGAAGTCCTTTTATGATTTTATCGGGATCTTTTTGACACACACACACACACACACACACACACACATATATATATATATGCATACACACACACAAACTGGCCGTAATAGCAAATCGTGCGATAGCATAGGATAATTGTCCATCCTAAAAAATGTTTAATATCTAAAAAAAAAAACTAAGTGATTTTCTCTTTACAGCGATTCTTATGAGACTCCTTTACACCATTTATCATAAGAATCATTGAAAAACACTTCGAGTTATTCAGATAGAAAAACAGGTTAATTCGTTTTGTCTCACTCCCACTATGTCTTCCAAACTGAGCAATGGTGAGAGGAAAAGGATATTTCAGACTTTCAGTAATGCTACAACATTCATACTCTAGCTTCCATTCAAAAACCATCAAAAAAAAAAGAGGATACAGTAAAGAATAAAAATGGATCAGGAGGTCTCAGCAGCAATAGGGATCATCACTTTAATTTAGTGCTAAATAGATTCTTATTGTTCAAAGTAGAGTCAAATAGCTTTATAGAAACTGCAGAGAATTCCAATAAGATATCTTTAATCATTTCTAAGATACAACGGTTCGAAGATTAATCTAACAATATATATATATGTATAACAATTTACAATATATAACATATATATATATATATATATATATATATATATATATATATATATATATATATAATAATTTAAAGATCACCAAAACTCATTGAATATGAATCTAAAAAAATTGTTGCGTGTGAGAACTCCACATTTTAGAAGAAATTTGAACTTATAATAAAATAAAAGAATTAAACTATCCTGTTTGAAGTTTGTAAATTATAGGTCTGTATGTGCGCGCACACACACACACACACACACATATATATATATATATATATATATATATATATATATATATATATATATATATATATACCTACATCTATGCGTGTATATGTATTTGGGGCATCATTTTTTTTATCTAATTCGTGTATTTCTTTCTCAACACCTCTTAAATATAAACATAGAATTTATCTCATCCACAAAGACTGTTCATTGTTTTTTTTTCTGGTGTTTTCATCAGCAATAAATATAACACAATAATGACTATAGACAAACTGTTCTTTTACACATAGATCTAAGCTATCGGAATGTGATTGAAAAGCGTGAAGTCAATTAAATCGCAAAAAATACATTATTTCTTGAAGAGGCCATGAAATCATGCGATATCAAAATTACTGGCTCTCAATATAACCAAACGAACAGTCGCCTAAAGAAATGAAGTGTTCAGTTAGAAATGGTAACAGAAATGACGACAACAGTTCGAACACTGGAAATATTGTAAATAATCACAATATCTCATCTCAAAAATATAGAAAGAAACCATAGAAAAGCTTTTATATTTGAAACGATGCATGAAAATTTCCAAGTAACGACAAAGTCGTTTTTGACTCTCACGTTGTCATGTGTGACGTCACGAGCTGCGACGCGATTTTCGCTTCTGCGTGTCGTATAGTTTGTCGTTACTTGGAAATTTTTCATGCAGCGAGGGCGGACTATTATTGTTGTTTCGTCCGTGTGTTGTTTGATTTATTGAAATTGTCATCTTTGATAATGGCTTGTATAAGACGAAAGCTTAGATTGGATGTAAACATGTTTTTCTTTTATCTTTCAACGATAATATGATTAAGCTTATCAGACAATATGAAAGGAACTTACTTAAAATAAAGAGACAGAACTTGTCTATATTATTTAATGAAACATACATTAATATATATCTATCTATCTATCTATATATATATATATATATATATATATATATATATATCAAAATAAATGTACTTGGAGGTATTTTTCATATTTTTTATATAATGAAAACAGAACTTAGAAAAAAGTAAGGGAGAAATTAATGCTTCTGCATATGTAGATAGATTAATGCAAAAATATAGATATAAAGAGAAACATTTATTACAATATAAAAATCGTATGTGTGTGCCTTTATGTGATGAGAGAGAGAGAGAGA
>CAHIKZ030000042.1:732500-740000 GCA_903632075.3 Acanthosepion pharaonis
TCTTTAACTTTGGTTACATCAGTCTTATTATTTATGTCAAGGCTCTTTTTCAGCTGTCTCCATATTTTGTCTATCATTTTGGAGCCCTTGTCCTCTTCACTTGGAAGTGTCAATTGTCTCCGTAGTTTGGTTATGTCGGATTATATTTCTTTCGTTCCAGACTGGCATTTATCTTTTAGTTTCCGTTGTGTTTTTACTTTATCACCTATTATTTCTGCAGTCCTTGCCGAGGCTGCGTATGTAAAATGATTCATTTCTGTCAGCTTCATCGGTCTTTCAATTTTGTCCCTTATTTTTCTAATTGCTTGTTTAGCGAGGTTGAGGGCGCTTTCTTACATTTGGGATTGTTGGCCTTTCCTCGAAAGACATTTCTTTTGCATTCTCCCATTTATATCGAATGTTATTTTTTTTTTTTTGCAATGTCTGTTTCTCCCTCATATTCGAATTTATCTTCCTATGTTTGCTTTTGTACCTTTTTACATTTTGTCGCTTGTAGATCTAATTGTGCAGAAAAATCATATTTTACGTTTTATTTTAATATTATTTCGATTGACACAAGCTAAATACTAACTTTGCCGATAGTGCTCTATAAAATAATATGAACATCCGCTATCCATATGCGCATGAAATCTTTTTAATCCGGCATATTTTTAATTAATAAACGTATTTGAGTAGTCACATCTATTTATTTTAAACAGTTTTAAGTGGATACATGAGTTCGAATCCTGTTCACTACATACACTGAATGAATTGAAGTAATAACACAGACGCATACACACACTCATAAACACACACACACACACACACACACACACACACACACATATATATATATATATATATATATATATTTATTTATTTAAGTAACTAAAATCTTGGTAATCCGTAAAGTGGTCTGTTTTCCTTTAAATTATATATATATATGTTTTATACATTCTTTTTATAGATACAAATATTTCAGTAAATGCTCTGTTTATAATAAACATAAAATGTCTTAAAATAATTGTGGGACGTTGTCCATTTCACAATGTGTTACGTCATTTGTTTACATTTGGATACGCCATGAACAGGTATGAATGTACGTGATAGAATCATGGAAGACGTTAGTTTAAAAGGAGTAAAATCGACATTATTAACCGAATGATCCTCTGTGGATCAATCGGTTAAGGCACATCAGGCTATACGACGGTTCCGTATAGGATACAGGTTCGATTCCTGTCGGAAGGCGAATATTTTCTATGAAAATTTCTCGGACATTAAGGCCGGTAATGGTTATGTAATACTGTTTATTATAAACAGAGCATTTACTTACATATTTGTATCTATAAAAAAGAATGTATAAAACATAAAAATGTCTTCAAATAATTTTCGGACTTTGTCCATTTCATTATATATATATATATATAATTGTATATTTATTAGTATATATATATATATATACTAGTAAATAAATTGTCCTGATAGCATGAAATTTATTTTCATGGTCGATGCAGTCGTCATATGCAAATTGAAAACAGAGCGTTGTAACATTTAAATATTGATATTTCTAATATATATTTTCAGATAGCGTTCACGTTCATTGACTTATGAGGAAAATGTAAATAAAATCATTATTCTAAAAAGTAAATTATATATATATATATATATATATATATATAAGTGCAAAGGAAAATACACTGAGACACACACACACACACACACACACACACATACATATATATATATATATATATATATATATATATATATATATATATATATATATACCAAAATATGTTTATTAAGCAGAGCGGAATTGAAAAAAAATACATTTCTTCAGTGTTTATGGCATGACATTTTCTATTTAAATTTCACCCTCGCGGTTTGTGAATAAATTTAACAGAGCAGGTGTGATATGAACACCCACAAAATGAAAGCACATAATAAAACAAAAATATTTGCTCCAGTTTGTTAGAATTTAACACATCTTTTGTAAATGTTATGTACGTTTTGTTGCAGACATTTTTAAAAAGCCTATTAGAAGGAAAAAAACTCTAAGAAAAAGCAACAAAAAGTAAATCCGGTTTGTGCGTGAACGATTCCAAAACACAATGAAAAAAATTGCAAGGATGAAAACAAGAAATATGTTTTTTTTTGTCTTTTTTTTATTTATTTAGTGACGAAAATGTTACACAGAAGTAAATTTGAAATCTTACCACTCAGCAATTTATTGTTTAAAAATAAAAAAGCATAACACATAATTAAGCGAGTGTCAATTTGAAACCAACTACAGAAAACCTGGCATAAAATGAAGCATTTATAAACAAAGGTGTTCCGTGTCATATGGCGTCCTTATACTCTCTTTACCTGTTGCATTTGAATATGTTTTCGGAAACAATAAGAACAATATAAAATCAGGTCACCAATTTGTATACAAATGCTTGTGAATCAAAAAGATGAACTATAAGATCTAATGATCCCATCGAAATTTTAAATTGCCTTGGAGTACATAAGACACCACCGGAAACACAAATGAACTAGGCAAGACGATTTAAATAAAGAACTTCAAGTGAATTAATAGAAGTCGCAGTCTTTCCCAGGCTCGAGAAGAAACAAGGCAAGACCTCTGTCTTCGGGCGGAGGATGAGTCAGTTGGGCACTGTCTTCGGATAGAGACTCTGCTGAAAAAAAAAAAGAAAACATTCTGTACCCGAGCCCGCTTTGGTGGGGGCTAGGTAAATTTTGACCAATGGCCCGGGTAAAAACGCTCGGGTTCCCCACGGTACACTTGACCTTTTGGCGCATCTAGTCCGCAGTGGGGCGACTGATAAATACCATTCCGTCGAAGTCTGCCTCAGGCTCACGACAAGAAAAGAAAAGACAAGACCTATGTTTTCCGGCAGAGGGTAACTCAGTCGGGCTCCGTCTTCGGATAGAAACTCGGCTAAGAAAAAAAAAAAAAAAAAAAAAAAAAGAAACCGCTTTGGCGGGGGCTGGGTAAATTAGAAAGTGGAAAGGCTCTGGTTACCCACGTTAAACTTGACCTTGTGTCGCATCTAGTCTGCAGTGGGACGTCCGGTAAATACCACTCTGTCGAATTCAGGCAGTTCGCTGCCAGAGTTACGGCTGACTTGTCAAACTTTCTGTCTGGAGAGAGTAACCCAAGCGGGGCTATGCCTACGGACAGAATCGTTTGGTTGGAAGATGTAAACAAACCCGACCCGGTGTATCCGGGGTCTACGGGGAATTTTGTCCCGGGCCAAACGGCTCGGATATGCGCCACATAAAAAATCGGCCATTTAACACATCCTGTCTTGTGGTGCGGTTGGTAAATACTAGTACATCGAAGTCAAGCAGTTCGTTGCCAGGCTCGCGTCTGACTTGTCGAACTCTCTAACTACGGGCAGAGAGGAACCCAGATGAGGCTATGCCGAAGGGCAGTCTCGTCTGGGAAGGTATGCGGGGCCCACGCGGAAGTTTTGCTCGAACCTACGGGCTCGGAAACGTCCTACATAAAAAGGAAAACAAAACAGATACTCTTTAAATATGGAAATATTAGCCCAAGTGTTAAAAATACAACAACAACAACAACAACAACAACAACAGCAATTGTTGGAACTCCAGAAACAACGACAAAATTTAATTCAAATAATATTGAAGAAAACGGAAAATACCCCATTTTTTTCCCATTCCTGACGCGATGACAAATTCCGTATTTGAATTCACATAAACAGTGTTCCAGTGACTTGAACCGATTTTAAATGTGAATTAAGTTTAAGCGTCTAATGATTTTTTACTTTTTCTTTCACATTTAACAACTTAAGTCTTTGGCAATTTCAAGTATGAAAATATTAACAATCAAACAACATATTAAAGTTATCGAAGCTTAATACGAAAATTGATGTTCAAACATAATTTGAATGAGAAGTTCGCAGGTCGCATCATCTCTCGAAAGAGCAAAGTCAGTTGGTTACCACAATCGTGCGACTTGACGCTTTAGATTTCTTCCTTTGGGATAATTTCAAACGTAACATCTATGCTAACAAGCCAACAACATTTCAACAACTGAGAGATGAGATAAAAAGAAATATTACTGAGATCGAGGAGTAATAATGCAGAGATGTCATGAAAAATGTTGACTATCGAGTGGAGGTGTGCGGCTGAAGCATTAGCGGCCATTTGGGCGATTTTTCACACATTAGTCCGATGGCTTAAATAATATGATCGATAGAGAAATAAATAAATTTTCACCATTAACACTGATTTGTTCACTGCTGGCTTTGATCCGTCTCAATGAAACACAATTTACAATTCAGATGATGGAATTACCTTTTCTCTTTCATTTTAGAAGATATGAGCACATTTTCAGAGTAGAATGAAATGACTGGGAAAGAAACTAGACTTTTGTTGAGAAAGTTAACACCAGTAGAACATGAAAAGAAACTAAATTTGTACTACAGAAAAAACAAGGAAAAATTTGCTTTCAACAAACAGTAAATATTCTGCCTAAAATTTTTTGCGAGAAAAGTTCGTTATTCAATACTCGTTGGATGTGTATGAATCTGACGATAAAAGAAGACGAAGATTTTGTCACATATGTTGGAATCGTTAGGAAGGAGTATGACAGATTCAAACTAAACGAGCTGATTCCAGATATGTTTAAAAGGTTAATTTTCATTCAAGATTTAACAGCGAAAAAAGACGCATATATATTTGCTAGAATTCTGAAGAAATTTGAACAGAAGGAAAAACTAACAGTACAAGGAATATCGGACGAATGTCAGAAAATCTTAAATCTGTCATGCGATACGGAAAAAAAATGAAGAAATATACGCATTCTTACAAGCTAAAGGAAAATGAAGAAAAAGAAAAAATACTCAATGTTTCAAATGTGAAAAGTTACAGGTCGGAAACGACTGCCTCTTTAAGAATTCGAAGTGAAGCATAAAAAAGTCACACTATAAAATTGAAACAGGTAAGAGTTCTCACAGAAAACAATTCGCACACAGCGTTGCAACGAAAAAAATAATTACAGAAAACCAAAGAAAATATGTGCGTGTAAAAACTGATAATGAGGATGTAAAAATGCAACTAGAAACTGATAGTGATATTAGAATAATCAACGAAGCCTCGTGGAAAACAAACAGAAAACGTACATTAAAAAGAACTTTGAAAATCGCACGTGGCGTGTCGGGTTAGTAATTAATTTTTGTTGATGAAATGACTTGTAACGTTTCATTTTGTAGCAATTGTGTGAAATCTAAGTTTTATGTGTTAATACTACTACAAACTTATTTGGTACTGACTGGATAGTATTATTTGAGTTGTGAGATTTACTTATAAATATGTATTGCAAAATAGTGCACAAGTTTAAAACACAGTGTTAAAATTTAAAGGAGGAATTTAAAAATATTTTCTGTATGTTCTGTCGAATGAGTTATATCGGTGTTCCAAAGTTAACGCGACGCCAATCAATGAAGAATTAGAAAGGCTTGACAAAATAGGTGTAATTGAAAAGACTGATGATTCAAAATTCACAGTACCAAAAGTGTATGTAAAGAAAAATAATGTGTTGTGCTGATTTATTTTTCACATTATCGAATGCTGGTCAGCTGAAGAAAATTATAAGGAAACTAAGATAAACGCAAGAAAGATTGCTTCCAATTTTCACAAATTTTATATTCTATGTACTGTATCCCTTTGGAACATGGGCGATCCTGGCGCTCTATAACTTCCTGTCCTTTGTAGATCAAAGTAAGCTTTTCGCCGCTTTTCTTTGTCCCAATTGGTTTTAATATATCCTGTCAATATGAAATTGTTAAAGCATTTTTTTTCTCATTTCGATCCAGAGAAATTGTTTCTTTCTAATTCTTTTGTTTCCATTCTTTGAAAAAAAAAAACAAAAACAAAAAAACTCGACGTTGCTTAGTCGTTTGTTGTAGTTGTTCTGTCCATGGCATTCTCAGTATTCTTCTGTAGAACAATATTTGTATTGCCATAAATATCACTTCAAATGTGAAGTGATTATCCAGCATTCACTGCCATGTAGCAGGACTGATATTGCAAAATAGTTCAACACGCTTTTCATTGTTTCAATGAAATTGTCCGGTTTCTTAAAATTTACTTAGCACTTGGAAGGCATATTTTGCTTTCACAATGACCCCTCGGATTTCGGTGCCATATTTTCCGACAACTGTTAAATCCCTTCCTATATATTCAAATTTTTGTACTTGTTAGATTTTTGGTGTCTCCTCTTCGTAGTTCGCCTCTTCGGCTCTTTTTTTTTTTTTTTTTTTGCTGACAACCATTGATTCAAAAGTCTTACAATTCATGTTTATTTATTTCTTATCGCGTCCTTTTACCATTCTCTGTATTAGTTCCTGTAAATTATTTTCTGTTTCTGCTATTACCACTGCGTCATCTGGATATCTGACGTTGTTAAAATTGTGGCCGCCAATAATAGATCCAGAGAGTACTTCTAATTATCGCACTATCCATTCATTATAAAGATTAAATAAGTCCGGCGAGAAGACACACCCTTGTCTCACACCACTTTCTATTTCTATTTACTTAATTCATTTTCTATACATTTAAAGCCGGGTTTCTCCCAGTATAAGTTCTGGGTATATTCTAATATCAATGCCAAATAAATCAAGATTTTCCTTGCTGTCCAAACGGTTGAGTCTATATTAGTCAAATATAAATGAAACAAAAAATTATGTTATGGAATAGACTGTATAAATTTGGAGATCCTGTTCATCAATATCTTTATCACCAAATGACGCTATTAACCCTCTGGACGATAATGATGAGGATATTCATTTCAAGTGTCAGTAACATGGGAAAGTCTAATTTAACGTCCCATAGATTAACCCCAATATCCATATGTTAATTGATGCGGTGCGTTGTGTTCTCTAACGTAGGAAGAAAATCAAATCATATTTTGATAAAGGGTCAAGAAAGATTACGCGAGAATAATCACATCTGGTAACAACTTAGATTGAGGAGATGCTGAAAAGTTATCAATCTTAGCCACTTTAAAAACATTAATACTATTAAGACTAGCAATGATTTTCTTTAAGCTAATTCTTTATTGTTGTCTATTGAGAACATCATTTACTGTTCACGTTTAAGCGTTTAAAGATTTAGCAATGTAATAGTCAAAACCATTACATTAATTTTCGTACTAATACCCTTGGAATTCCATACCACTTAGGTGCTAATACTCTTGTCCTCAAGTACACATGGCACAGTGGATAAAGGCGTTAGTTAAATCCAGTGACAGGACCCAAAGAGTGTGAGTTCAATACCAGGTTAAGGCAGTGGAGAACTTGGAGAAGGGAATTAACAGGAGACAACTGACATCCATCAGACATGGCACGTGGAACTAGAAAGGTCTAACCCGTGAGCGAAATAAAGGGTTCAGTTCGACAATCCAACCACCTGAAGAAAGCTGTAACAAACTTTGTAATGAATATGGCGACAAAGATGGGGACAATAGTCCGAATTATGTAAATAGTG
>CAHIKZ030000042.1:745000-815000 GCA_903632075.3 Acanthosepion pharaonis
TACAAGGTGCGATGCGTACCTCGGCATGGCGTAATGGTTAGCAAGTTGTCTAGCTAAAGCAGACTGGAAATGACAACCTACTGCGGAGTAAAAAATCTGCCTCACCAGTCAAGTATCTTCTAAGCATGGCACATAACTGACTGGCGATACAAAGGTTAATATGGGGTTTCGAATATGCGTTTTATTTTGCGAATTTCAGGTATATATATATATATATATATATATATATATATATATATATATATATATATATATTAATTATAGAAAAATCTATGAAAAATATTTAGAGCAGTATGTATCTAACAACTCAAAGGTTTTAGATAATATTTTTTATAAAAATATAATTTTAGACAAAAATAATACAAAATTAATGAGAAAATGATGATCATTTTGTCAGTGTATGAAACTTTCATTTTGGAACAAGTTATGCTTGCCTTTTTAAAAAAGATATTACTAATCTTTCCATTACTAAGTGAAACATTTTATTTCGATGTGGTGGAATAGTTCGCAGGTTTGTCGTCACTAGAAACTTTACGACTGAGTAGAAAGTTCGATCTTTAGCGGGTACCCCATGCATTCGGCCTTGTGCCACATTTAAGCCAATCTTAGAAAATTGCCATATCTATATGAAACAAATATCGTTTAGAAATAAACTTTTATCTGGGGCTAGATTTGTGATGCTAATAATTTCAGATTTAAGAAATACCTGAATGCCAGAGAAGCATTACGGAAACCAAGGAGGGTCAAAGCAGCACGCAAATTGCAATACAACTGTTTTCCGGGTGACAAGAATGGGAAGGAGAATTATGTGGACAGTGTTAAAAATAAATACAATAAAAAAAATGTAACATGGAACTCGAGGTGGGACACATTCAGAGAAGCAGTTGACATCATCCTAAAGAGAACTTGACAAACAAAAAGTAATGGGTGACAGATGAACTGCACGACACAACAGGATGCGTAATTTTCCAATGGTCTTATACTGAGTGAAGTATTTTTATTTAAAAAAAAAACTACTTCAGAAATGGAACAGGCAATACAGATACCGAAAGATCAGAAATATAAAAATCAGAACTGAAATTGAACAGAAATTGAACTGAAACGAAGCTGCGGGATCAGACAGAATTATAATATAGATGTTGACAGTTTCTGATAATTTCGACATCAACAATATTACAGATAAAACAAATGAAATAATGGGTGTAACAGCAAAATTGTCCAAATCTGATTTGCGTCACTTGAAACTTTACGACTGAGTAGAAAGTTCGTGTAAAAGCAAAATTATCAAATTGTTAGATTAAGCTTTGAAACGTTCTAACTTAGAAAGGATTAAAGATATCTTACTGGAATTCTATGAGGGTTTTATAATATTTTTGGGCTCTGCTTCGAACAATAAAATTGTATAATTACTTTCCAAGCTTAACAGAAGAATCGTCATGAATTCGGTCATAAACGAAAATGACATGTTCATCATTAATTAATCATAGCTAAGGATCGGAAGCTCATAAATGATTGAAATAAAGTTCATATATATATATATATATATATATATATATATATATATATATATATATATATTACTCGAACATAATTTTCCAACTTACTCAAGATGATCTTTGCGCTCTCTAACCATCTAAATTTCTGTCCTAGATTAACAAGGTGCCTCACACGTTTCACATACGATTTCATTTTCAAGTCTTTTTTTTCTTCTGTTCTTTGGACTGTCATAGCCGAAACTCATCTCTCACGTGCCAAAAGTCTTATGGAGTGTGTTGGATTTTTTTTATAATCGATCTCTTGAGTTCTAAGGTGAAATGATGATCCCTCTTCTAGTTGTGGCATCCTGATCCAGTTTTCATTTCTACTGTTCCTTTTTTTTTTAACTTATTCACCATTGATGGGTCTTGAATAGGCTTAGAGGATTGAACCCAGATTATGAATGTTGGCACAATTACTGAAGGCTCGAGTGAACTTTTTCCTCATTATTGCTTATTTGGGAAGTCAGTGGGGCTGTCAAAAACGATTTTAACCTATTCTCTTTCTAGCTGAATAACCCAAATGGTTTTCGGTGTTTCTTACGACGCATATTGTCAAGATGTCTAGACCTCGTATTTGAAACCTTGGAAAAAGAAAATCATTTAGTTTAATTTTTTTTTTTTTCGTTTTTTTTTTTTAGATATTAAATACTTTTTGGGTGGACAATTCTGCTGTTACACGTTTTAGAAACTTCTACTGTTACACACGGTATACAGCAGTGGTGATATACAAGAAAACCTTAGTAGTATAATTTTTATGGTACTAAGATGACATGTCCAAACGAATGTGAACCCCTTTCGGGCAATTAGCCTAAAGACACATAATATAATTCATCCGAATTCAGAACTTGGAGAGGGAAATTAACAGGAGATAACTGATAACTGACATCCATTAAACATGGCACGTGGAACTAGAACAGTCTACCCTAGTGAACGAAATAAAGGGTTCAGTTCGACATTCCAACCACCTTAAGAAGGCCGGAACGTACAACGGCTGAAACTTTGTAATAAATATGGCGACAAAGATGTGGAAAATAGTCCGTATAATGTTTATGGTGTACATGATAACTCATGTCAGAAATATAGACAGATACATATTCTTAATTCCAGAATATAAAATTACTTCTCATGTGCCGAGTTCTTTCAGGAAACTAGCGATAAAATCCATCCACAAACTCCTGTCATTTACACCTTGTGCAAATTAATTGAAACAAAACCAATAATTCCGTAGATATGCTTTCATTTTTCCGCATTTTTCCAATTAAACATTACCCAATGCTCATGTTAGTACTTCGTATGTCCATTCCACGAAGTTCTTCCTTGCAGGTTGACCTCAGATTCTCGGTTTGATTTAAATTAGGAAAGTTTCCGCGTTAGCCTATAGAACTTTGATTTGCTCACTGTTAAGTCTTGCCATTGTGTTCCTCCAACGTGACAATATTCGTAGATTACCTTGGAGTAATGCCCACCGCATACAATGGCCTTAGGACAACTAATCGACAGTCGAGACAATAGTGTCTGGGCGTGATGAAAATCTGACGCAATCATGGATGCCGCAATATTTTTCAAGTTCAAACATATTTCTTCATACACCCCGAAAATAGATTAATATTCCTGCACACCACTGCAAATGACCTAATCTGAGGAAGAAATAGAAAATGATTCACTCCTGTGGGTCTTAAACTGACCGTATGGTGAAAGAAAGGAACCTAAAGCCGATGTTTCAATTAATTTGCACAAGGGTGCATTGCTTTTTAGAAGCTTTACAATCTATCTTTGTAAATTAGGATGAAAATTCATGATGTGGAGTTAGTATATACTAGACATATTAAATGCTACCTTTTATGGATCAGTCATAACTACTTTACTCTAGAAAATAAAGAAACTGAACATACGCTGCGCTAGTTGTAGTTTATTGCAACATTAACTCAAACACTCGTGTTATGTTATTAAATCGACTTGTCATGTCATGATTTCATATGACACGTTCAGAAATATTTAAACTGTCAGCTGTATTAAATCGCTTTCTGAAATTGATAAAGTTGGCTCTGAACGAGGTCTTAGCGATAACATTCCTTCTTCGATACTACGGAATCACAAACTGGTAACTATTCAGATGGCAGAAATCACATCAGTAGAAGACCTTTAACAATGGCAACAACTAAAATGGGTAGCACATATAACTCGAAGAGAAAATAATTATACAATGAAGATGCTGACAAAGTTAACAAACCATTCTGTGTATTGATTTAACAGACGGCAGAACAGGTGACAGAAAAATATGAAGGCGAATATGATTAAGGACTAATGCCTTCTTGATACCAAGTTAAGTAAGAAAACACAGGAAAATACCATTACAAACAAAGAAAAAATTACTGACCTCTTTTCTAAAATTTAATTTCCTTAGTATGACGATAAACTACATTCCGCAGCAAGGCCTCTGTTTAGGAGGTTTTGAAGAACATGGACTCACCACTTAATTGCTCTTGTTCTCAGATCCATGTTGATCAAAGCTGGTTAGTGTCCCAGATATGGGAAATAGTTAACTTGTAAACTTCGGTCAAAATACTATGAAAATATAGAAAGATTTTTAAATAAAAATACTGGCAAAATATTTTTAAAAGAGTACTAGCAATACATTTAAAAAATAATTGTTTATTTGGGAAGTTAGTTCGGCTGACACAAAACGATTTTAACGTTCTCTTTATAGCTAAATAACCCAATCGGTTTTCGGTAATTCTTACGACAAATAGTGTCAAGATGTCTAGACATCTTATTTGAAAATTTGGAAAAAGAAAATCGTTTAGTGTTTTTTGGTCTTTTTTTTTCTAGATATTAAATATTTTGGGGGCAATTATGCTATTACACAATTTGGACAGTTTTGCTGTTACACACGGTATACAGCAGTGGTGATATACAAGAAAACCTAAGTAGTATAATTTTTATGGTACTAAGATGACAGGTTCAAACGAATGTGATCTCCTTCGGGCAATTAGCCTAATGACCTACATAATATAATGCATCCGACTTCAGAGCGTGCAGCAGAATTAAGCCGGAAATATGAGAAGGACAATGCGGATTTTTTAAAGGCATAGGAATAAGAAATTTGAGATCTACGCCTAGAATAGTATCAGATTGGTTAATAAAAATGCAGAAGGATGTGTACCTGTGATTTACAGATTAGGTAAAAGAATTCGATAAGGTATGCCACAAACATGCAACATATTTTTGAAAAAAAATTATTACCAGCAATATAGTTGATTCTCGACAAAAACCCTCTTTACAAAATACGTCAATGAAACCTGATCTACATCGGTTGGAAAAATTTGGAAGTGAACTCCATCATTACTGGAAAGCCTAATAGCTGTTACTAAGTATGACAAACATATTTTTCTGAAAACATTATTTACTTGGAAGATTTTATAATTTTCAACAGAAAGTAACCCTGGCTCCTAGGTCAATGAATTTTCGTAATAAGAAAACGGCTATGATTTTAAACAGTTGGTTCTCAACTAGGGTCCATGTTCACCCTAGAGGTCCTTGGAAAATTACTGGGGTCCACACAAAACGTAGCTAGTTGAAACTGTTAGCATAGAACTTACTTAGCTTCTAATTTACGGCCACATTAAAAAAAAACGTTGACGCGGGTAAGTAGCTAGATGGTTGATCGATTGGGAATACCTGTTGATGTATACTTGGAATGTGTGTGTGTGGTGTATTGCAAAATGGCTCGGAATAGTTTATCGAAGAGCCGAGTTCTAATTCCCGTTAGGTTCGTTGTACACTCAGGAAATTTATGAATACCTCTGTTTTCTCTTATCTACGGGTTAAACAGCAAAAAAAATTATAAATTTCAACAGAAAGTAACACTGGTTGCCCGGTGACTGAATTTCATTATAAGGAAACGTCTAAGATGGATTAGTAGAGATATTAAAATGATAATTTATTAAGAGCAGTAAAGGATAGGAAATTGTAGAAAGCGATGATCGTCCACGTCTTGAAAGGACACGGCACATAGAATAAAAAAAATATCTACATATGTTTAATTCCAGAAAATACAATTATTTTTATTTTATGCGCCAAGTACTTTAAGGGCTTTAGTGATTATAGCCATCCACAAGTTACTGTCATTTATTGCTTTAAATATTAAGTCATTGAATTTCATTATTTTAGAGCGTTATATAACTAAAATATACTTATCTAAAATAATCATACAATTTTAAAATATTTCATGGTTTTCAACGTGCAAATGGTTGGTAAACACTAAAAAGAAAAATATTACTTAGTTTCTGAAAGTGATTTTCCACTATTGAGATGTGCATTCGTATTTCTGTATCACTTTTCTCCGTCATCTATTAGGAAAAAATATAGGCAGTTGAATTTCTGTAATTGTTTGATTTTGCGTGTATATAGGTCAACGTATTTGGAATACGTTCTTTTTTTTTAGATACAGATATTTAGGTAAATGCTCTGCTTATAATAAACAGTATTAACGGCATTTACTGGCCTGAATGTAAGAGAAATTTTCATAGAATATATGCCTCCCCCGACAGGAATCGAACCTGTAGCCTATACGGAACCGTCATATAGCCTGACATGATTTTACCGATTGAGCCATAGAGGAGCGTTTTGGTTAGCCAGGTAGATTTTATTGTTTTTAAACTACATTTCTCCATGATTTTTTTCTTACATTTATATCTGCTCGATGCGTATCCGAATGTAAACAAATGGCTTCACACATTATGAAATGGACAAAGTCCGACAAATATATTGATATTTTTTTTAATGTTTATACGTTCTTTTTATAGATACAAGTATTTAAGTAAATGTTCTGTTTATAATAAACGGAATTAACGACATTTACCGGCCTGAATGTCCGAGAAATTTCCATAGTAGATATGCGTCCACCAATAGGAATCGAACCTGCATCCCGTACAGAACCGTCATATAGCCTCACGTGCCTTTCACCGATTTGGCCACAGAGGAGCATTTCAGTTAGCAAGGTCGATTTTACTGTTTTTAAATTACAATTCTCCTTGATTTTCTTTCGTACATTCATATCTGCTCGATGCGTATCCAAATGTAAACAAATGACTTCACACATTATGAAATGGACAAAGTGCGACCAATATTTTAAGATATATATTTTTTTTTTGTTTATACGTTCTTTTTTATAGATATAAATATTTAAGTATAGTCTCTGTTTATAATAAACAGTATTAACGACCTTTACCGGCCTTAAAACAATTGTCGGACTTTGTCCATTTCATGTGTATCTGGAATATTTAATTTGTTGACTATTATGCATTCTGTCTTCTGTTATCTGGTTTTCTACTGAGGCATTGGCTAAAATTTCTTGCACATATCTTTATCAGTTTTCCAAAAATACATTTCCACAAATAATATGTTGTTAAGAATATGTTTACCGATAATAATTCTAATCTTTAGCTATCTTAGGATCGTCTCTCTGAAGTGGTTAAATAAATCCAGTAAAAGATAACAAAACGCAAACTTCTCCAACACGGCATTCTTTTCTTGCGTTCTATATCCACAAGCAGACTGTTTCTTTAAAATAGAAAGGAATAGTTTTCCAAATCAAAAAAGATTGAGAAAATAATATCAATGAATACACACAAAAGACAAGCGCAAACACACAAGAGCCAACCTTTCACACACACATGTATATATGTGTGTGTGTGTGTGTGTATATATATATATATATATATATATATATATATATATATGCATCCTACACGAAGAGGAAATGAATTCGGAAAAAATACAAAAATAGAAAGGAGTGTAAACAAGGATGCTTCTCTTCTTCGGACTTATTCAACTTATTCAGTGAGGCGATTCTGAGAGAATTACAACCCCTCGCAGGATTAATTATCGCCGGCCAAAAACATAAAATATGCAGATGAGAGTGTTGATAGCGGACACACAAAGGCAACTGCAAGAACTTAAACAGAATCTAGTGAAGGAAAATTATAAGAAATGACTAAACAACTGCAAGAAGACATAATGCATGGTTGTTAAAAAAAGGAACAGTCTAACATTCACGATGTACAATTGTTCTGACGATCCTTCATTTTTGAGGAGGAAACTGGATAGCCCCATTTTTAATTTCTCATTCTTCTTTTATCTTACGTTTTCTTTCTATCTATCTATAAAGGGTGTTTCATTAAGCCGGATCAAAGTCAGCAGTAAATAAAAAGGAGATATTGGTGTAAATTCATTTATTTTCCTATTGGATCGTGTTATTTAAGTCATGGCAATTATGTGTGAAAAATAATATCGCCAAAATGTCCGCCAAATCTGAAAGAAAAAGAAAAAATCATTAGACGCTTAAACTTAATTTACATTTATAATCGGTCCAAGTTATTGCAACATATATATATATATATATATATATATATATATATATATATATATATATATATATATATATATATATATATGCATGTGTGTGTGTATATAAATCAATATTGTATTATTATTTATCTTTCAAATATTTTTAAAACAACAGCACATCAATAATAATAATAATAATAATAATAATAATAATAATTATTATTATTATTATTATTGTAATAATAATAATAATAAAATATTCCCTGTAATTGCTAATAATTTCATACGTTATTATTATTATTTTAAATGTAAAGCAATATATTGGCACATTGATGACGATCTATTTACTCCGATATCCAGTAAAATACATACATATATATATATATATATATATATATATATATATATATACCGGGTAGTTATGTAAAGTAACAGTTTGAGAATTGGCGTGGATTGCCTGCCCTTGATTTGGGTGAAAGGAATCTCTGAGCTTTGGTTAACAATCGTTTTAGTGTTGGTTTCACAATAAAAATAACTTCAGATGGGAAGGAAAACTCATGACAGCTTAAACCGGTCATTATATTGCATGTGTCTGCTGAGGGGCTTGTACTGGCTGATATTGACTGTGGTCCGGAGAGGTTACATTCTGGGATATTAGCACATAAGGACAGTCGTACGGAGTTTACATGGCAAGTTTTTAGCACCAAAAGTCATGCTCGTCATAGGCATGCAGATAATTAGTTTGTGGTCGTCGGAACATCATACGTCGAACTCGACGGGAGAGTCCACCAGTTCAACCATTTATGGGATATATATATATATATATATATATATATATATATATATATATATATATATATATATATATATCCGAATACAAGGTTGGTATAAATGGAATAAAATGGTGGCGCTAACATATTCAGTTGTATGGCTTTAAGTTTGTGACCCTAGGTTTTACTCTTGTCTAACCTCAAATGCATACCCACCTATGTCTCGTCCAATGTACACTTTCTCAAAGTTAAAATATGAAATGAATTTATTTAAACAAAGTAACTAATAATAACAAAAACAAAATGTCCTTAGCAACTGGAAGAATTTAGGGAACGCTATTTTCATACTGTTAGCGTTCTTTAAATTATACCAGTTGCTAAGGACATTTTGTTTTTGTTATAATTATTGACTTTTTTTTTAATAAATTCATTTCGTTTTTTACCGTGAGAAAATCCTCATTGGACGAAATGCGTCTGCAATGACTACATGTTTCCTATTGTCATTTATATTTATAAATATTGTCTTTTCTACAGGTTGGCTCTGATAAATTTTCATATATATATATAAATATATATATATAACTTTTTTTTTATTAATCTAACAGTTTTCATTAATTAAACGGTTTTAGTAGACACAAAACAAACTATATATATATATATATATATATATATATATATATATATATCGATACTTCAAATATACAAATCAACCATTCGCCCTTGCATGGAGTATTGCTGCCATATATGATCTTGGGCACCTTCTGTTTACCTCGGAGTTCTTGACAAGATCAAGATCTAGAGACAGATATGTAATATAATTGGCACTGATCTGGCATCTCGTCTACAGTCACTCTCTCAGAGACGCGCCGTCGCTTCTCTCTGTCTTTTCTACAAATACTTTCATGGTAATTGCTCCGATGAGCTGCTTTCACTGGTTCCCAGAGTCCATGAATACAAGCGCCCTACGAGGCTGGCATCCGGCTCCCACCCTTACACTGTAGAAACTTTTAAGTGTAGCCGTCTCTTCTACTCCAATAGCTTCATACCTCGCACCTCTCGACTGTGGAATACCCTTCCCAATTGCTGTTTCCCTGAGACCTGTAATCTCCAACTATTCATATGTAATGTCAATCGACATCTCCAGTTACCTTTATCTATCCACTATCCCTCTCCTCATGCTTTCTTCAATCACTCCTATCTGCTCTTGCTCCAAATTTTCTGCAAACCCTGCATCCTAGTGGCTTCACGCCTTGCTCGGGGCGTAATGCTTTAAAATATATATATATATATATATATATATATATATATATATATATATATATATATATATATGTGTGTGTGTGTGTGTGTGTGTGTGTGTGTGCTGAGAGGGGAGAGAGAAAATAAAAGGGATCCGGACGTCTTGCCACATTGATGAGCTGTGATACAGCGAAACAGTCTGACTGTGGATAACAATATATATGCTCCTGAAAAATTTATTTCGGTTGAGCTCTCTTGGGTAGAAGTGTGAGTTTGTAAACAGTGACTATTACGGTTAATAACGCAAGACTCTTTGGTAAAGGGAAACGAGTTCACTGTGTTACTATGTGTTGATCTAAAATGAATACGCTTAAATTCATCTTCATTTTGCCGTGTGCAATGGCTGGGGCTTAGAGTCTCCGACTGACGTCAATTCAGCCGGGTTTCGGTCCTAGCTAGAGGCAACCGGACGTCTAGCCACATTGATGAGCTCTGATGCAGCGAAAGATGACAATATGCAGCGAAAGATGACAATATATATATATATATATATATATATATATTGCGTGTATGTGTCTATATCAAACTGGATAGACATGGAAATCAACACTGAATGGTGATTGACAGGTAATCATTTAAGTATGTCATTGAAATGCTTTCGTTCCGAACCACTCAGAAAAATTTGGGTAAATATCCAAAGCTCTATACTCATTCGGGAATTCCTTCTTGTGTGGCCTACGAGTTCCTCAGCAGCATCTTGTTTACGTGTGGATTAATACGCCTACGGCACACTGATTTGCTAAAATTTTACTTGTATTTGCTTCTCTGCATTCACCCCAATGTTAAAAATTGAGAAAAAATAAATGAAAATATTTACATTTACGTAAAATTAACCGGCACAAATACATTGTTGTTGTTGTTATTATTATTATTATTATTATTATTATTATTATTATTATTATTATTATTATTATTATTCCTTCCTATCATACAAAATACCCTCCGTTTTCTTATTTATTTTTTTTATTTATTTATTTATTTTTTTACTTACAAAGATTTTATTAATATATATTTTTTAAACAATACGTAATGAAATCAATTGATATAAACAGCCTGACGGTAACGGAATGTTGAAACCAAGGTAGCGGAATGGACTTATCTCTAAATTATATATATATATATATATATATATATATATATATATATATATATAGATAGATAGATAGATAGACAGACAGATAGATAGATAGATAGATAGATAGATAGATAGATAGATAGATAGATAGATATGATTTGGTGTCTCAGAGGGTATCTATCTTTTAAAGCTGTCGTCAATAAAGACGGATGCGTATTTGACCTACCTGGAACTTATATTTCATAAAAACCAACATACTTTTGTGTATGTTTGCGTCCTTCTGTAAGCAAATATTCTTCACGTGCCACTGCACACCTATATATATGACATTTTTATTGAATCCTCTCCCGTTTCACGATCCTTACTCTCCATCAATGATAAACAAAATAAATATCTTCAAATGTCTATATTTTCAGTGCATATTTTCTTTTCAGTTCGAACAGTATTCATTTTATAAACCAACAGAGCTCAAGATTCAGAGCAAAACAACTTTATGAAGCAGGAAGAGCAAAAATAAAATAAAAATATTGAAGAGAAATCAAAGCATAGAAAAAAAAAAAAGAAACACGGCAAAATGACTCGTTTTAGCGCGAAACGAAAATGCTTCTCACATTCTCGCACTCAATCTCCCCCACTACAACAAAAAAAAAATAATAATAATAATAAACGCCTCCACTCCGCCCAGCGAAAAAAAAAGTCGTGGGAAAATAAAAGGCGGGATAAGCGAAAAAAATTGTCTCTTTCATCCGGCAGTGATACACGGATCCCATTAAAACGAATTACATTTCAGGAAAAAAATACTTTAGCAAAGGTCTTCAGACATTTTATCTTCATCGATGTAGATACATATAGGGTTGGTTGTAAATTTTTGTCTTCTTTCAGATGTAAATTTATTTATATTGTAGTTTTACATTAGATGCATTATCTAAGGAAAGCAATAAAAGGATCTGGATATATTTAGAGAAAGCAAAAATTTATAAGATTGTCGAGAACAAAGGAACACCCGGTCACATGCTGGAGATCCCAAACATGGAAAAGAACAAATTGTGAAATCCTACACATAATCAGATCAACTTCTCACACGGGAGCGCTCACACACACACACGCACACACACACACACACGCGTGCGCGCACACACATACACACATACGCGTATATGCATTATTTATAGCATATATGGTCATATTAAACAGTATGTAAATATGTATCATGTCCGTAGGTTAATCAGTAATTCTGTAGACAAATGAAAATAATCATTTAGTTTTCATAATAAATATTTATCCTTCAATGTAAGCTCGTTTCTTTTCAAATGGACGCCGCCCAATACTGCATAAAATGTCATAAAAATAATTAAACATTAAAATTTTCAGATCACACAATTCTGTGAATAAACATTAATCCCCATTGTACATTCTAAAATATAATTTATTATTAAGTATTAAATATTAATTTATAGAAACTTTTCATCAATTATAGATACATATCACGAATGCATATATATATATATATATATATATATATATATATATATATATATATATATATAAAGAGAGAGAGAGAGTGCTAGAGACAGAAACATAGTTATAGTGAGAGAGGGATTTTTAGTAGGATTAGGTAGTAGTAACACAATATGGAGATATACACTTTCCTTTTCACTAAGAGAGGGACAAAAGAACTCCCTCATCTCTCTCTCTTTCTCTTTCTCTCTATCTCACTCTCTCTTTCTCTCTTCTCTTATACACATACTTTCTTTCCATTGCTTCCATCTTTCATATCCTCGGTAACTGACAGAAACCGGACATAGCTTATATGGGTTGGCGAACATCGTAAAAAAAAAAATCAACCAACGTCCCGCCAACAACGCGGATGTCAGGCCAAATGAAAAGAACAGAAAATCACCTGCGCAAGGTGAAGAAGAGGGAAATTTGTTCGATATAGCAGTTCGAGACGCAAGAGTTGGAGAATCATCGTACGCTGATTTTGACCTGACGTACAACTCCAGATGAAAAAGAAGAAAGTGAGAATTCAACAAATTAATTCCTGTCAACCAAAAAACACAACGCCCCCGTATGAACTCTTAAATCACAAAAAAAGGACTAAGACGACAGTCACCCACTTTAATCACTGTAAACACATAGAGTCAATAATAAAATTGGTACTATAGACAGTAAATTTGGCCTTTACTTATATATTAGCCCAACGTTTCATCTATATACCATAGATTCTCTAAAAATGTGTATATTTATAATAGAATTACTGAATATTAAAAGAAAGAGTTTATAGGTATTGTTTTGAAGATCGCAAAGAGGCGAAGAACTGTGTATTATGCACTGTTGATGCTTATGTCGATAGAAACACAGAAACACGCAATCACACACACATATATATTTATTATAAAGATGTTTCATACGGACAAACAAACGTTTGTATTTATATTCATTTGAATTTATATTTATGTATTCTCGTTACATTAGAATATATATATATATATATATATATATATATATATATATATATATATATATAGAGAGAGAGAGAGATTTTTTAATTAGCAGATCAGTGGATACCGCTACCTTGATTTCAACGTTTCGGTATCGTCAGGCAGTTTGCTTCAATTGATTCCCTAACGCTTAATTTTATTTTTTTATAAATTATTACTGAACGCTTTATCATTTAAAAAATAAAGAAACGCATGACGTTGGGTAAGATAGGAGACGGCGGCGGCGGGAAAGAAGAAGAAGAAGAAGAAGAAGAAGAAGAAGAAGAAGAAGAAGAAGAAGAAGAAGATATATATATATACATAAGTCAAAAGGAAATATTTATTTACCAACGACTTTTGTCCTCTGCGAAGGTTTATGTAGAGATTGTATTTTAGTTATGCGCAGAAATAAAGTGGAGGAAAATCATCTCTAATTATTCAAATTTAAAATTTGAAAATGCTCCAAAATACCGTGAGAGCTTTCTGTGTAAGGAAAGATAAACCTTAGAAGGTTCTACGTAGAGGAAATTACTGCCTAATAAATGTAACTGAGTAAATATTGTATTGTATTTTTATTATTTATTCATTTTATGCCCTTATTATTTTAATTGATTTTGTTTAATCATTTCTGCATTAATTCATTTTAAAATATGTAAAACTCTTGACTCACGATTGGATGTTAACATTTTGGCAAGAATAGATATTTGCATTCTCAAGACCCTTTCGTCTATGTTATTTTCCTTTTCAATAAGTGTGGGATTTTTTAGATAAATGTTTTGGTCGTGACTATTTCTGAGTATAACTTATTGAGAGATCTTTCTTATGTTCATGAATACTTTTTTTTAATTTCTGCAATTTTTACCAATATATCCTAAGGAACACCTGTAACAATTTATTTTACACATATTTCTTAAGAATTATTGTTATGGAGATTATTGGTTCTGATTATATCCATATGGTTTTGGATGTGGTTATAATTATAACATGATTAGACAGAACAAAACGCAAGTCGCAAACTGAGGTATTGAGCTTAAAGGCATTGTTAAAAACAACTAATGTTGACGCTATATTTTTCTCCCTGGGAGCTGTAAATTTGGTCTGCTCAGCATAGTTGCGGAATAAACCACAGTTGAATTCTGGGTGTTGAATAAACATTAAATGTACCTGAGCAGACGTTTGTGCGCGAAAAACTAGCAGTCATTATCCTAGAGAGAAAGGGAGATAGAACGTGGGGGAGAGCCAGCGAGTAAGACAGAGAAAGAAAGACAAAGACAGAGAGGCAGATATTTGTATGGATATATCCTTAAATAGAGAGACTGAAAATAACCCTGTCATGTAAAAGATACCTTAAATATGTAAGCACCTATTTTAAGCAGGTAATTTGAATTCTGCCCAAGAGATTTAATATTTAAAGTATTAGGAGAATGCCAAAGGGGATTATCTTAGAAAGTTTAGGGGCAGTACCTAACCGTTCTTTTTTCTTTCCACGTGGGTCTATTTTTCTCTGTAAATGTAAGGGAATTGAGGTTTTTAAGGAAGTATTTATAATCTGAGAGATCAATATGCTTGAATCACAATTACCAAATAATATTGGCCTAAAATGAAGATTTTTCTCCCTGAAAATTAATGCATCTTAATTTTCAAAATTTGAATAATTGAAATTATGCATCACACGATACGAAATTCTATCATTCGAATTATTAAACATGCATTAAGAAAAGCGTCTTTCGCGATGAATGCAGATCATTTCTTTAGGTGATTATGCGCAGTCGTGCGAATTGAGCACGTCAACCATTGCATGTATTCTTCACTCGAATAAATTCTAAAGTTGATGTTTCAAATAAAAACAAGGCTCTAAGAGAATTTTTCTATTTTTGTGTGTGCGTGAAGGCCGAATATATTCCTGTCAAATTTGGCGAGCAAAAGACAAGGGAATGCTGATTTTATAAGATTATGTTAAATAAAGATCGTGATGTTCGTGCGCTTGACTGTGTGTGCAATGGGAGGCATTTTCTAGTTTTGCTAAAATCGTATTAAATAAGATCTTGGTCTCAGGTTTCCGTTGAAAATTTAAGTAGAATCTTTTTTCTTTACGAAAGAGTAGTTCATTACATTTAGAAATTCATTCCGGCAATAACACTGTCTACTACTAAACATTTACGATTGTTGGCGTTAGTATACTGTGGCATTTTGTGTTCATTTTCGAATTATTGACATATGAAAATGCTGATGGTAAATTCTAGAATGCGACTGGGATGACATGTTAGAAATAATGAAATAGCATAGGACTGCACAATCTATAGCAAGAAGGACACGTGACTTACCAAATTGTATCCGAGTAAACTTTTTAAATTAGTAAATATTTTGCATACATCAGAATAAATCCGGCGACCGATCGGATAATAAATATCAGTTTTATTAAAGCATGACTTTATTCAACCAATTTTGACTAAAAATACATCTTTTAAAGATATTAAATGTTAGAATATTATAAAAATATATCTCCTAACCGGAGGCAAATCCATGTTTTGATATTTTCATGATATGAATATGGCGGTAAAGTATTTTCAAAGTTTTAAATTCAAGGTTAAATAAAAATAAATAAATAAAGAGAATTACCATGCAGCACATTTATTTCCTCTGATAAAAAATGCATAGGTCACTCACTGTTCGACATAGTCTCGTGCACTGTAATGCACTTCTGGTAACGTGCAAGTTACTTCTTCATCCCTTCCGAAAATAGGTTTTGCTTGTTTGGGCACTGTTGCAGCATACACACGGACGATAATTCACATATATACAGTAGTAAATACTGTATGTTGGTCTGCAGTTGGAGATTCGTCTTCTGCTGTGCTGGTCAAACATCAACATGAGACAAATACTAGTAGATAATACCGAAATACTCTACAGCACCCAATGCAATGAAAGACTCAAAACCCTAAAAGTTATTATTATACAAAATATTCTGCACATATAAATAAAATGAAATATAATTAACCACAGAAGACAATATCTTAAAGTGCATATGATTTAATTAACGTTGCACATGTTCTATCAGTATTAAAAAGAAAACA
The DNA here is from genome assembly GCA_903632075.3 of Acanthosepion pharaonis. NCBI lineage: Eukaryota > Metazoa > Mollusca > Cephalopoda > Sepiida > Sepiidae > Acanthosepion > Acanthosepion pharaonis. The sequence goes on from CAHIKZ030000042.1 coordinate 761,585, forward strand.
AACAATATATAAATAAAATAAATAAATCGGATTCTTTTTGTTGTAATCTAGGGAAGGTAACTGAATGGAATAATCAAACGAAGGTTGGTAATGAACGATAATACTTAGGACAAGAACAACACGTATAAGATTCACCAGCGGTGCGTAGAAGATGTAGTCAACTGCTAGAAGTGAGTCAAGTGAATTCCACAATGAAACTCCAACTCTAGGATATCTACCAACCGTCGCAATCAGTCAGACATAGACTCATCTGGGGATTATCTGTGCCTGTCAAGGGGCAGAATCTCGTCTCGAGAAACAGCTACCTGATCCCGTTTTATACCGGGTCAACGGGGAATTTTTGGCTGCGACTACGGACTCGGATACCCCACATTAAATTCGGCCTTGTGCTATATCTGACCCCGTGGGGCGGTTGGTAGATATCCTAGAGTTGGAGATTCATTGTAAAATTCACTTGACTCACTTCTAGCAGTTGACTACCCTATCTACGCGCCGCTGACGAATGTTATATGTGTTGTCCTTATCCTAAGTATTATCGTTCATTACCACGCCTCGTTTGACTATACTATTTATTAACCTTCCCTATGTTACAACAGACACTCAACGCGCACAAACTACAGGGTATACTAAATCATCATGCAATATCGGCTGCGTAAATCCACCTCTTGCGCTGACGTGATTCATCGGTCAACCCATATCAAAGCATCCGCATTCTGGGTGTTTTCTTCCGCACGCCATTTTGATTGGTGTCCAGATCGGCTTTCATCTTTTACACTTGTGTTTCCTCCCTAAAAGCGAACTTCTCACTCATACAAGGTCCGTTGACCCATGGTGCGTGATCCTAACTGAGCCAACATCTAGCAACGGATTTCCGAAGGCTTCTCTTCCCTTGCTCACAGAAAGTGAGGTACTACGTTTCATTGTTGTTCAAAGGTGAAATCACTGAGTGGAACGCCTATAGTTGCTCTATGCTACTTGACTCAACAATGGAATCTTGTGAGCAGTTAATGACCAGTCAGCGCGTCCCTGTTGATTTTACTGCGCAACTTCGAAATAGCCTTTACTTTCATTGCTACCCTCATATAAAAAAGTCGTCCATGTCAAGTTATTTCAAACCATATACTAAATGATTATAGAAAACTTAATTTATTTACAAATTACCTTGAAGATGGACAAATATAATTTATATAAATATAAGTAACATCTCAATGTTTATTAAATCATATATTTACAAGAAAGAAACATAAATCTTTATCTGCATTTAGCGGATTTAAATGACAGAGCAGACGATAAGGAAATTCATGTTAAACCATTCTGTCGCATGTCGGAATCATATTGTCATGAAAGAAATAAAATAGATCCATTTGCTGACAAATTTAATTTTTCCCAATGTTATGTAGAGGTATTTTAACTGCTTTTTGGGTTAGTAGGAATAGTTTCATCAAGCTAGATATGTACAAGAAGTTGAAACGAAAGCTTATAACACTAATTAGGTTTCACATTTACAGCTTTTGCAACTAACAAAAATGGTGAGTATTTTTGTACCAGAATATTTTTAATACTGTTGCTTTGTAATAGAAGAAAAATATAATATAAAATATGAAAATCATTCATGTATTTTTCTCAGGTGACTGTTTAAATATGTTCTAAGAAGATAGAACGCCCGATATGCAAGACTGCTATTATTACACATATACAAAGAAATGTTCTATACAGCGACCAAAAATATATAGACCTTTTCGCTGACTAGCGTATTTTGTGAGAAAAGTGGATACAAATTGGCTATGTGAATTATATCACTGAGGAAAAGCAATAAAATTTCTTAAAGGGTAAAATTGTTTCTCAAATTGGCCGCTGAGACAATCAAAGAATGTCTGCATGAAGGGAAATGTACTGATAGTTTTTTTTTATTTTTATTTCAGCAAATCATATGATATTGTTCCGCATTTCACGCTTATTTTAAGACTTGAGGTAGCCGGAATAGGAATTATATTTGAAAATACTTCTGTTCAGAACAAAAAATTGGAATACTGGTATATGCCAATCACCTTTGTCGACCTGTAACCTGGGTTTTGAACTGCCTCGCTATCAGATCTTTACACAGGAACGCGAGTGTCTCCCAAGGCACTATTCTGGTTGCTACACTGTTTCTGATTTTGCTCAATGATCTTCCAGATCTCATCAGTTTCCAAGTAGGTATTTATGCTGATGACACTCCTATTTACTCCTGATCTCGACTGCAAATGCGTTAACCTGGGCGCTGCTCTTGTAAAGGACCTTCAAACTATGGTAAAATGGGACAGAAATCGGCTTGTAAATGTTAATGCCGCCAAAACTCTCATTTAACCGTCATAGAAAGACTTTCTTGCCCGCCATCAGAGTTGCTGATGTTAGACTCACGGAAACCAAACAGTGTGCCTTCTTGGCCTCACGTTTTCAATAGACTTGAATTGGAACAACTGAATCAATTGCTGCATCTACTGCAAAGAAAGTTGGGTCCCTGTGTCGTGCCAGACGATTGTTCGCGTCAGAGTTCATTTTGCACAATTACAAATCTACCATTCGTCCGTGCATTGGATACTGTTGCCATATCTGGTCAAGTGCTTCTGTTATTAATCTCGAGATTCTTGACAAAATCCAAAGAAGGATCTGCAATGTAATCGATACTGACCTGGCATCTCGATTTTAGTCATCTTCTCAGCTTTTCTCTCTTTTCATGAGTACTGCTCTCCTGAACTTTTTTCTGGGGCCCAGACTACGTGTGTTTAAGCGTGCTAGTAAATTGGCATGTAACCGCCGCTTCTTCTCCAACAGATTTTTCTCGCACTTTCCGCCTGTTTCATTGCTTCCCTGATAACCACATACTTCAACAATTTAAATGCAACGTCAATCGCTTCTTGAAACCTGTTAAGCTTTTATCATTTTTTTCACTTTCACTCTCTGTAGCCCCCTGCGTACTGGTGGCATTCTTGCTTTGCATGGGATTGAAAGCATTAAAAAAATGTGGGAATTATTTGATGCTGAGTATATCCCAAATATATTCCAAAATCTATGTTTTTGAAAAGCAGACCAGACGAATCCTTCATTGCAGAACAGTAAAAAACATACGTATCCATGTTACACTTTTGAAATAAAATGAGTGAACTGTAGCAGGAACCACGGATTAACTTCCATTTTTTTTTTAATGTCATATCAACACTTTATGGGTCATTTAATGCAGAAATTTAATTTTCTTGAGACCATTAGTAATTTCTTTTATAAAAATTTATTGCTAGAAATTTTTTCTCTTTCAAAATATATTGCTTGCAATTTCACTTGTACAAAAACGTATTGCTGTGACAATATAATTTGTTATAAAAGTGTTTTGCTGGTAATATTTTTTTTTTATAAAATGTATTTCTGGTAATTCCGTTACTATGAAAATGAATTGCTGCCACTTCTACTACAAAAATGTATTTTTATAATATCGTAGTGTTGACCCCAGTCTAAGGGTTCACTATTTACCGATAGCTAGGAATCTAACAGGGACTATCACTCAGGGTCAGGGTGGACCTGGGGACTACAACAATTAACAGGTGGTTCCACGCTCCTCAAAACCCCCCGATCAAAGACATTTGCTGCCGGATGGAGTTTAACGTCATACCCAGGACGGTCTAGTTTTGTGTTAAATTTAGTCTCAGAGAAATGACACCCTGTAAGAAAAAACGTGAATGTAATGTGCAGAAATTGAATGGCTGTCTATATCTCTGAGATGAGGTTTTATGATTACTTATATTATTTACATTATTCGGAGTGTTATCCTCATCTTCTTTGCCAAAGTTTCGGCCTCTATATCTCTGAGATGAGGTATTATGATTACTTACATTATTTACATTATTCGGATATTATCCTCATCTTCATTGCCATATTCACAAATTTTCGGCCGTTATACGTTCCGGCCTTTATGTCTATGTCTTTCTATATATCTGTCTTTATTTTTGAGTTGAGGTATTATGATTACTTATATTATTTGCATTACACGTACTGTTATCCTCATCTTCGTTGCCATATTCACAACGTTCTTCAAGTAATTAGATTTTCGGTACATGGCCAAGTTGATAAAGGCGTTGGCTAGATCCAGTGACTAGACCCAAAGAGTTGTAAGTCCAATATCGGTCTATAGCTGTGGGCAACCATAAATTGGAGAGTTGAGTTAAAGGGAAATCACTGAGACATCCGGAAGAGGTATAGCACGTGAAACTAGAACAGACTACTCCGAAATTACAATCATCTGACAAAGGTCGGAGCGTACAATAGCCGAAACGTTGTAAATATGTTAATGAAAATGAAGATAACAGTCCAAATAATGTAAATAATGTCCGTAGAAATTGAATGATTTTGATTGGGGCATACTGTTCAATCAACGGTAAGAAGATCTGCACAATAAGGTGTGGCATGCTTTTTTTTATACTTTGATATTTTTCCTTATTTTAAACTTATTGTAAAACCCGAGATAACTAGAAAAATAAAAAATAAACTTTTAAATTTATTAACGATTTTCTGAAAGACATAACAATACAAACACAATTTTGTGAGGTAGTATCGATCTATAAATATGTTTTTTCAGGGTTCCCACAACGGACATTATTGGGATCTCTTCAGTTTTAACTTTTTATAAATGATATCCAATATCCAGTTTCTAATAATCTTAAAATGTTGGCTGAAGAAGTTTAAATAACTAGAGTCTTTATGAAGTAGGATCAATTCAGAATGAGCAAAACTCTTTGGAATGTAAGTGGCTGCTGGAATTTAATGTTAGAAATGTCAAATGAAAAATAAAGTGTTTAGGCATTTTAGTAAGGAAGAAAATGATATAGGCTTTACATTGAAATTTAATTTTACTGACGATATATAGATTTGCTGTAGCAATATTAACGTCACCTATGGTATGTTTTTTTTACGAACTAATGCCTGTTATAACGGCTTATAACAAACTAATAAGATACCAACTTGGATACTGTTGTCAGTAATAGTCATCAAAAGCTCGACATGGAAATTGAACGATTTACAAGCCACATCGTGGCTATTGAACTATAAGGAGAGATTGAAAAATATAGGCATAACAACATATTTAGAATGTCTTTTGGGCTTCAAAATTGGACACAACATAAAAGCACAAAAATTTTAGAATATGAAAACGAAAAGAAATCTAATTGATTACTTGCATTATTTACATTATTCGGACTGTTATCCTGAGCTTCATTGCCATATTCGCAAGGTTTCGACCGTTGTACGCTCCGGCTTTCTACAGGTGATTGGAATTACTCGAGGACACGTGACCCAGTGGATAAAGACGTTGGTTAGATCTAGTGAGTAGACCCAAAGAGTTGTGAGTTCATTACCAGGCCACAGCAGTGGTGAGCACAAAACTTGGAGCGTTGAGTTAAATGGAAATAACTGAGACATCCGGAAGAGGGATGGCAAGTGAAATTAGAACAATCTACCCGGTGGACGAAAGGTTCGGTTCGAAATTCCAATAACCTGAAGAAGGCCGGAAAGTAAAACTGCCGATAAATTGCGAATATGGCAATGAAGATGAGTCCGAATAATTTAAATAATGCAAGGAATCATAATATCTCGTCCAAGAGAACCAATCGCCTGAAGAATATCGCAGCGTACAACGGCCGAAATGTTGTGAATGTAGCAATGAAGTTGAAGATAACAGTCTGGATAATATAAATAATCCAAGTAATAATAATAACTCATGTCAGAGATTCAATGACCTAAAGAAGTCCAGAGCGTATAACTGCCGAAACTTTGTGATGGCATTGAAGATGAGGATAACAGTCCGAATAATTTAATTAATGTAAGTAATCATAATGACTCATCTCAAATATATAGAGCCCGAAACGTTGTGAATATGGCAATGAAGATGAGAATAACAGTCCGAATAATGTAAATAATGCAAATAATCATAATTCCTCATCTCCGAGATATAGACACATATATAGAGAGATATAAATATAAAGGCCGGAGCGTACAACGACCGAAACGTTGTGAATATGGCAATGAAGATGAGGATAACAGTCCGAATAATGTAAATAATGCAAGTAATCATACCTCATCTCATTGATATAGACAGAGACCTAATTGAGTACTACAGTAAATTAACAGAATTTTTATGGAATGGATATTATTGTTCTTTTATTATATGCGTTATGATATAGTGAAAGTGGGCCATATATATATATATATATATATATATATATATATATATATATATATATATATATATATATATATTAAATGGAATATTGTTGGATTCAGTGAGAATAGCACTAAGCATGAACTGTGGAATCTCACAAGAAATTTTCAAAAGAACATAAAATATTTGATTCATACTGAATTTATAATTATTTTTTCAGTTTTAAAGGATTTCTTTATTATGTTTTTTGAAGGAAAATTTGAAAATATTTTTTCTTTAAACTGTTTTATGTAAAAAGTTTTTAAATTAACGTTGTGTTTTCCATATGTTCAAAACAGTTGTGTATATTTGCAAATTTTTAAATCAATTTTAAGTATTTACATTCGAACTGTTGTCCTCATTTTTGCCGTAAATGTAAATGTATATTTTAAAAAAAGAACTAGACAAAAGCTTTTTTTATATTTTTTATTTTATTTTTCACAGCAGATTAAATAAAGAGTTCAATTCTGAATTCATTTTATGTTCCCAGTTCGATATACGCCTGATCAATGCCGGAGATCACAATGGCCGGAACTTTGTGATAACATCAACAAAGATAATGATAATAGCACGAATATAAATAGTGTAAATATTAATAACTGCCCCACCCAAGAAATTCAGACAAAAACGATGTTTAATATTTAGATATTATTTAGATGTAAACTATTTTTAAGTGACTTCATGTAACTGAAAAATCATTCGATGAAAATTTATTAATACAATATTCAGTATTTTACATTTTTCTCTAAAATCGTTGAATTGGTATTTTTCATGGTGTATTATTGAGATACAAGGAGTCGTACATAAATATGTAAATAAATAAGTAAATAGATAATAAAAATAAGTGATTTCGGACACAAAATCCAACCAATCAAATTAAAGAGATCGCTTTGAATGCAAAATAAATATGGCGCCATTAAAATTAATCATTTAAAGTTATTATTGACGATGAAATTAAAGAAAATAAATTGGTTGTTTAAAATTTAAATATAATTTGAAATTTAATTGACCATTTTAATAATCATTTGAACGTAGTGTAAAATATGTTTTCACACATCAAAAGAAGGTTCTCAAAAATATTTTATTGAATAATTAGCTAATAAAAATTTGTATTAATTTTCCATCAGATTTAGTTTAGGAAATGACAAGGTACTTTTCTTGCACACAACCCTGCGGATTTCCCTTGTTCCAAATTATTTTTAAATTGTTTCTACAGAGATGTAAAAAGAGATAACATAAGATTGCTTCAAGAAAAAAAAACTTATGTAAGCAATATTTAATAGAAAGTAATTGAAATGAAATTAGAACATGATACTTGTGTTTCTAATTTGAATATCTGGGAAGCACAAGTCTATGACTTTAAAATTTATCTTCATTTTCTTGGTTATTAGTCGATAAGTAAGAATGAAAAACAACTGATTAATATGCATGTTGCACTTTTGGAGGAAAATGAGTGAACGGTATCTGGAGTCACAGATTAACTTCCATTTTTTTTGTGTGTAACAGCATATCAAATTCTTATGGGCATTTAATGCCAAAATTTAATTTTCTTGAGAGCCTAAGTAATTTCTTTTATAAAAATGTATTTCTAGTATTTTTTCTCTTCCAAAATATATTGCTGGCAATTTTACTTTTCCAAAAATGTATTGCTGGGACTATATTTTGACGCGCATTCCCTTGTTTTTAGCTCCGTGTTTTTAGTCACATCAAAGCTCTGAAATCTTCCAGAAGGCAGACATTACTTTCCCCAGCATTGTGAGCACGACAGTGAAACTCTCCAAACAATCGATTAGCGCAGGTACGGATGAGCAGATGTATCACTTTCTTCCTCAGCAAAGTCACTCTTTATCAGCATTAATATTAATTAATACTTCCCCGTAAATAACATGGGAAGAAAAGATATACATTCTTTTGAATGATGCATTGATATTTTTCTCTTCGAAAATTTATTGCTGGCAATTTTATTTTTACAAAAATGTATTGCTGGGACTATATTTAATTTAATAATTTTTTTTTTTACAAGATATACTGCTGGTAATTCTGTTACTATGAAAATGCATTGCTGGTATTCTAATACAAAAATATGTTTTTATAATTTAATAGTGATTTGAGCTCAGTCTAAGGGTTCACTGTTTGCCTATGGCTGGGATCCTAGCAGGTAATACCACACCCGGGTCAGGGTGTGCCTGGAAACCACAGAAATCAAGAGGTGGTTCCACGCTTCTCAAAACCTCCCGACCAGTGAAATTGCTGCTGGATGTAGTTTAGCGTCAAACCCAGGACATACTAAATGTATATAAGAGAACATCTTTATAACATTTTCAGAAATATGTGTTTCTGTTGGAAGACTTCATTTTCTCGCTCTTCAGCAATTTAAATATCAAGACAAAATAGGTAAATTTTATATTTTTTTTTTTAGAATTTGAACTTCAAAACTGAAGATAAAATTTAAATGTTTATATTAAAACGGCAATCCGGCAGTACATGTGTGATAATATATATATATATTATGATTTACGTAGGGCACCCCCGAAGCGGTGTAAGCAAGCTTGTCTCGCTAAAACAATTACGACTGATTAGTGAGTTCGATCCTCACTGGGTGCTCCATACTCTCGGCCTTGTGCCACATCTAAGCTACACTCTGAAAATCGCTATATTATGGTTTACGTATCAAATACGGAGTAGTGTTATTTTTGATGTTCTGGATAGATATTAAAATATTTCATATTTAGCCAGATAACACACACCCCATCACAAATAATAAATAAATAATTTAAAAACCCAACTCTGTATTTATTACAAGCGTAGCAAATATATTTACTGTAGCTGTTTTCAGAATTTCTTTATATAAATTATTTAAGTTATATATTAAAATTTCTGTATTACTCTTATCAATATATTTGTCGAGCATATTATAATTCATCATATGAGAAATTAAATTATCTATTTATTTATAGTAATCAATTCCTATAGAGAGGACACAATTTATATTTTATGAGCATGATTAGAAAAAATATTGCAAGAAACATCATCTATATACGTGCATGAAATTTAATATAAAACATGATTCCTGTATACTGCACTTTTTCATTTCTATCAATTGAAATGTAATAGTTTTCGAAATCAGGTTATGAATTCAGGATCTATTTTTCAGTCAGGATTTATTTTTCATTCAGGATTTATTTTTCGATTGCTGTCTTTATTTATTGGGCTTAGCACAAGGTTCTCAGTCCAACATGTTGAATATTAGTGCATTAGGAGGCGGCCATTACAATACGGTAAGTAATGGATTTTTTTTATTTTATTTAAATAATATCTTCGATCTATTTTGAAAATTGATCGATGGTTTTCGTTCCTAATACGATGTGATTACATGTGATAAAAATGGTTTAAAATTATGAGTAAGATTTATTTTGTAAAATACTAAGTAATATTTCACTTTTAAGTAGCTCTCTTTTTTATAGAGAATATTTCATTTTTAATAGCCTTTTCAAAATGAATTAAGATTATTACTCCTGCATTCTTATTAATTATATATTCCAATCCACATACATACATGTTTACGCACATATAATATAATATAATAAAAACTAATACATTAATCAAAGAAAACAAAGCCCTTTTAAGTAAAGACATTTCACTTCTTCGGAAACCTAATCAGGCTAAGTGTAAAAATTAATTTACTATCCTTACTTATACAGAGAAGTAACACTGAAGTTACCAAATAAGATTTCTACACTTGACTTTATAAAGTTACTCATGGAACAAAACGCGTTGGCATAAAATTTGTTCCATTCGAAAATCCTATTATTAATATAGTCTTTACACAAGCATTTTATCTATATTCGAAATGTACATATATATATATATATATATATATATATATATATATATATATATATATATATATATATATATATATATATATGGGGGTATATGTGGTTTTGTGAGTGTAACGCATTTAACATGAAATCCGATAAAAAGGTGTCTCTCAAGACACTGAGAATTTGTAATTCAAGTAGCAGAGTGGAACACACGCAACACATTGCTTCTAAGCGAAATTGCTTGGAAGAGACGTAAGTGTATGTAATTACTTAAACCTATTCAGAAGTGTTTATATTCTATGCGTAAATGATCCTATCATTTGTAACAAGGGATTATGACAATTTTGGATATGCTTCGTTGTGTAATGGATAAAACACAGAAAGCGAAATCGGATAGCCGAGTTCGAATTCTAGTCACTCTTGTGGGGTGGGGATTGAATCCATCTTTTCTTCCCCAGTTATGAATTAAACCGTAGGACAGACTGGGTACTATAGACTTGTTTGGCAGAAAGAAATGCCAATCTTCTGTTTAGTCCGTTATGAGTCGAAATATATGATTGCATTTACTGACAGACGGATTATGACATTTGCAGAACAATGTTAGCTGTATTCTAATGAAACAGTCTCAACTTTTCGTAAATTTGGATAAAATAGGATAGAAATAAGAATGAACATGTTTAATAATAATCTTGGATATTTATTTTGAGTTCGGTAAATAGGAAGAGCTTTTTCACAACATTTCCATTTGACAATATTTAATGTTTGATATATGTCTCCTGATTATTAAAATTATTTTAATGCTTTCAAATAACGATTTGTTAAATACTACAAAAAATGTTCAAAAAGGAAGATCCGCATTTCCATATAATTGATAAAACATGACATGGAGCGTCCTGGGTATGATGATAAACTACATCCGCGCCCTGGGTAAGACAGTAAACTTTGTAATAAGACAAGTTCTGCATACAGCATGCGATAGATAAATTATCTAAATTATGCAAAAATGAAAAAAACACTGATATCTCATTTTAACAGATATATTTAGCAAAATGCCCCAAAACTCATGGTGTCCTAGGTAAGACGATAAACTACATCCAACAGCAAGGCCTCTGATTAGGTGGTTTTGAGGAGTGAGGAAACACCTCCTATATTGCTGGTGTTCCCAGGTTAACCATAACTCGGGGTGTTAGGGTCATAGCTATGGGTAAATAGTTAACCCGCAAACTTGAGTTAAAGCACTATGAAAGTGTAAAAATAAGTTTTAATATCAGAAATACTTTGTAAATATATATATATTACCAGCAATAAATTTTTTGAAGAAAATAATTATCAACAATACATTTTTTTGAAAAAAAAAATCAAAAGTATTTTTTTTTTGAAAAAAACAAAAATGACCAACAATACATGTTTTGAAAAAAAATATTACCAACGATGTGTTTTTTGAAAAAAAATATTACCAGCAATACATTTTTGAAAAAACATACATACTCATTTTTTTTTACTAAACCATCGCTATGAATCAATTTCAAAATTTTGTTCGCATTAAATGACCCACTGACGTTGATATGCCAAAAAACAAAACAACCAACAACCAACCAACAAGACATGGACAATTTCATTACTTGCAATTTCATCAATTTATAATTATCAATTTATAATTACCAGAACTATGTTTTTTCAAAATAAAACTGAAGCCTTAAATGAACATCAGATGCAGCTTTGCAGCAAATGGATGCAGTATGGATCCGAGTTTATATTTAAATCCGTAATGGAGAAACCCGGAAAATCTCATAGCATTCATGTCACTATAATAATGATAAAACAGTAGACTTATTTTTATCTCTTAGAAAGGAAAAGAAAAGTGAGCCGTTGTCATTAAATAGAGGACAATTTCCTCGAGCAGGAAGAGGGGACTAGAGACAAAAGTTGGTCCACAGAATAATCCTGAGGATATCACTGCTGAAGCATGTGAGCAATGAGGAAGTTGTAACGAAAATTAAAACAAAAAGATACTTGTACTTATAAAGCAATTCAGTTGAGATCTAATACACTTAATGAGGAAATATGTCTTGGAGAATTTAATACATGACATATGGAAATGTTTGGTAGATAAAAACAGAGAATAACACACTTAATGAGCTTCTGTAAGTGGATGGCAGAACAGAGAAAGGGAGGGGTAGGAAGGTAACAAACTATTGCTAGTGATTACATAGGATAGGATGTTGTGAAGAGCTATGATCGCTCATGTCCGAAAAGGAAGTAGCACAAAGAAGAATTCTTGTTATTTGTAAATGGTAGTCTTGTCTAAATTCATTTTATCTGAGGCATCTGAAAAGCACAACAGGATTAAAATTATCTACGACAAAGAAAAAATATACGGATATTCACACATTAAACATTAACCAGATAGAGATTAGAGATCGGGTTTTAAGAATCATATAAAAAAAATCACTATACCTGCGCTGTATGTAAACGCGGTTCTTCCGCATGGCACGATATCCTCATATCAAGCTCTGTAAATGGACCGTTATTCTGCCTTTCAAATTTGACGCATATTCATACTTTAACAATCTGCTTCGAATTACATCGTCCCCCAAATATATAATATCCTTAACCTAGTCATAGGCAAGAAAGCGCCTTTCAAGGCACAATTCATTGTGCGTAGGCTTAAAAAAAGAGGTTGAGACTGTTTAAGTAATTTATTTATCATGTATCATTGTAAAAAGGCCAATGTGGGAAAACACACACACACATAAGCAGGCACACACAGAAACAGAAACTAAAACAAACAGATACACATATAGAAGCAAACAAACAAATTTTTCAATCTGAATAAAAAAAGACTGCATATATATATATATATATATATATATATATATATATATATATAAGAAAAAATATAGTGTTAAGGTTTGCTATATATTTATGGTGTAAAGTGCTCAATATCAGAGACAGAGTGTCTGTAAATATAAAAGTGGAAATATAAAAGTCAACACTACAGTCGACATTCTGTTTCATGCTAGACGCAATTGTCAGGCGACTTCAATGTTCACTTTTATATATATATATATATATATATATATATATATATATATATATAACAAAGAATAATCGCACATAGAATTAATCAGAAGTATCAATGCGATTATTGGCGACATCCATCGCTAGAAAACATAATATATGCATTAAAAATCCTGTTCATCCATAGTGCGAGTTTTGATCCTTGAAGAAAAACTTGTTGTCTGTAGTTTTTCAGTTTATTTGATGTTAAAATGCTAGTACTTACGGACAGTCTTCCATACATCATCAGGCATGTTTTTTTCCCTATAAAATCAAAAACTTGAGACGATATACCTGTATGTCGACCGAAAGATGTTTTTTGAATATCTGCTATTATTGACGGTTGTAAGATATCGGAACGTGCAAAGACGCAACGCTAAGTTTTTCAAAATTTTTAAGTGAGAATTTTATTTAAATATTTCTTGTGATGTGTTAAATCCAGTTTTTATGTCATGAACTAAGTATATAGTTCAATAATATAGTGTAATGTCATAGTAGTAATTTTTTTATAGGAATTTTTTTATGTACTGCGGATCGATAGTTTTTAATAAACATAAAACATTAGGCAGCATATGATTTACATACAAAGAATAATCACACATAGAATTAATCAGAAGTATCAATGCGATTATTGGCGACATCCATCGCTAGAAAACATAATATAAAATCCTGTTCATCCAAAAAAAACACATGCCTGATGATGGATGGAAGACTGTCCGTAAGTACTAGCATTTTAACATCAAATAAATTGAAAACTCACAGACAACAAGTTTTTCTTCAAGGATCAAACTCGCACTATGGATGAACAGGATTTTAATGCATATATTATGTTTTCTAGCGATGGATGTTGCCAATAATATTGATACTTTTGATTAATTCTATGTGTGATTATTCTTTGTATATATATATATATATATATATATATATATATATATATATATATTTATATATATATATATATATATATATATATATATATATATATATATGTGTGTGTGTGTGTGTGTGTGTGTGTGTGTATATGAGAAATTTTCTACGATTTAACCAGTAGAGAAGACAATAATTATGAATAAAAATGACAATAGGAAAACTAGTAATTGCTGACGGGTTTCTTCCAATGTGGACGATGCAGTAAATACCGTCCACATTTGACGAAACGCGTCATTTATATATATATGTATATATATATATAACTAACTTTCATTTAATATATTTTTGATTTGTTTTTTTTCAAAATTTCTTCATTCTGTCGGATTTATATATATTTATATATATATATATATATATATATATAAATCCTAATGAGCCAGGTACTACATACCTACCTAGATTTCACCACATGGGATGATGAGGGTGAACTGAGGGCCCAATGTGCTGAAACTTACGTAGGTACCTGGTTCATTAGGATTTATTTATTCTACTTTTGCTCTACTTAGCTTATTGAGCACTTTTTGTTTTAACTTATTAATCGCTGGGTTTTATCTTTATACCAGAGATTTAAGGTACTGCACGAATTTTTCTCCCTGTTCAGAGGTTTCTAGTGCTTTCTTTTTTCCAATTTTTCCCTGGATGGCACTTTGTTTGAAAAATCCAGGCTTTTCCATCAACCCAGTTGAAAATATATTATATATATATATTATATATATATATATATATATATATATATATATATATATATAATTAACGCTTATAAATTTGATATATATCGCTTTTATTCAAGTTTCATTGGAAAAAAGTGAAAAGGCTTTTAAAAAAGCGAAACTTTATAAATTCATAATCCTTATTAGATATTCTTATTTGTTCCTTATACTATCACACGCACAGACACACACACAATTGTCAGAGTCGTATCAGACCAGGAAACATTGGTATTAAAAAGTACTGCATACACATGTGAAAAGAATAAAATACAATTAAGAATAACATGTAGATTTTTAACATTAAATATCAGGAGATCAGTTGAATCCACTACATTGGTTTCAACATTACGGCATCCTCAGGTGATTTTTATCAAATAACCTCTTAACGCTTTATTTTTTAAAAACTTAATGAACTCTATATTATTTTGAAAAAAATAAATAAACACACGCATGGATTTAAAAAAATAAATAAATGATTATTTTCTTTAACAAAAAAATATAAAGCGCTAAGATGTCATTTGATGAAAATCGCCTGAGGAATCCGTAAGGTTGAAACCAGGATAAAAAGATTCAGTTCATATCTTCTTATTCATATATATATATATATATATATATATATATATATATATATATATATATATATATATATATATATATATATATATATATATATTTCAATTATACTTTTGAATTGACATTACTGCTTTTAATACCACATTTCGCACGGAATAATTTCTAATATCTTTCATATAGAACTCGTCTATGACATCGGCTTATATAATCAGATGAGCGTCACTTTCAAAATAAACTGAAACATATTTCATTCATCGTTTATCTGTGAAAGATATTAATGTCGGTCAGCGGAAATAATGATTCTTGTTCTAATGTAATTTTGAATTTGACAATATCCAAGAAATCGTTACATATCATAAATACAGTATAATAATTTAATATTTAAAATATGCAGCCTTGAATTCTTCGATTAATTTATATCATTTTGATTTTGTTTTGTTGCGTTGTTTGTACAACTTTTAAGACGAGCCTTTCTCAGTCTTCCTACAAATCCGCGTCGAAAGAGGAAATCTCGCTTTTACGGTTGAAAATAAAACGGAAAAAGAACTGCACATGAGCAACATTGTGTGAAATATATTGTTTAATATTGTAGACGCGGGTTGAAATTTAAATTTTATTGAGGAAACAAATCCATAAATCGTTTAAATGTGCAAATGACCTAATATATATTATGAACATTTAAGAAACTACGAATAAGCCTAAAGGCCATTTCTGAATATAAACTGAAATCAGAAATCCAATGTTGGAATTAAATTACTTCAGGTTTTTCAAATTTCTTACGATGTTGCAGATTGCAATTATAGTAATTTTTAAAAATTTTAATAAGAGTTATTAATATGGAAAGATCTGTTGAAATAAAATGTACCAGGCGTTGAAAATTCTATCAGCTCGTAATCGAGTAGTGCCCTGCTGTCTAGACGAAATACTGCTGTTTGAAACGGCTCATAAGACCGGCGCGATTTTTACGACACCGTAATAAAATATAAATTATGGGATAAAGTAAGCAAGATGGTGGTTTAGTTTGGGCCAATGATTCTGACTCTAAATCCTCTTTCGAAGTAACAATTTTTGCCAGTGTTCTTCAATATATATATATATATATATATATATATATATATATATATTTCATTTTATTTGCTTCTTTAAACTAGGACCATCTGTGCTGACGCCATCGGGAAACAGCTTTGAAACAGGGCCGACGGAAATAAAGGTATGCAATAAAAATGAAAAGTGCTTGAATGTATAGTTTTATATCGTGTCCTTGCAATCGCTTGGGATCACGTGTACGCTAAACGAGATCGCTCTCCATACACACACGAACACACACACACGCACGAACACACACACACACACACGCATGCACACACAGATGCACACACACAGACATACGTATATTGATATAAATGCAGACTGTGCATGGAGGGTGGAGGTAGAATATGTGTCTTCTGAAGTGGTGGATTATGGCTCTCCACTGATTCCTATATTTTTGCTCCTTTATGATGTCCCTTTCTGTCTGTGGTAATTTTTCTACTCTATTGCTATCAACGCCAAAGTGTTTCTACCCATTCTTAATCTCTATATCATCTTCGTAAACGTCTCAGGGAAGCCTTTTTACCTTCCATAAGAATAACTGATGCTAAGATCCAGATACTCTGCATTGAATATTTCTGCAATATCTGGGCTGGTACTTTCCGAGATTCGCAACAAAATCCAAATATGAATCTGTAATGTTATCGGCCCTGGGCTGGCATCACTTCAGTCAATTTATCGCCAACGTAAGAGAGCGTCTCTATACTTTTTCTATATATTTTCATATTAGTTATTCCGACGAGTTTAACTCTTTCATACCTCAACTTCGTACATTTAAATGCAATACTTGATTGGCAGTTAGGTTTCATCATTTTACTATTGTAATTGCTAGATGTAAGCGTACATTCTATGCTAATAATTTCTTCAAGAGTACGGCTCTAGCTTCCGGAACAGTCTGTCTGTGGATGACATTATATATGCTACTGAAAAATTATTTCGGTTGAGCTCTCCGGGGAAGAAGTGTAAGTTTTTAAACAGTGACTATTACTGCTACTAATGCAATACTCTTTGATAAAAAGAATCGAGTTCTCTAAGTCACTGACGCATTTATCTAAAAATAAATATGCTTAAATTCACCTGCGTCAATGGCTTAGATGTAGATTCTCCGACTGACGCCAATTCAGCCGGGTTTCGATCCTAGCTAGAGGCAGCCGGACGTCTAACCACACTGATGAGCTGTGATACAGCAAAACAGTCTGTCGGTGGATGACTATATATATATATATATATATATATATATATATATATATATATATATATAAAATATAGAATGTGTATGAAAAAAGTGTGTTTGTTTATATGTGTGATCGGATCTCCTAGCGATTTCAACCAAATTTGACACAGTTACTGCTAATGGTCCTGCAGAGGTTTCGACGGCGCCAAAATTGATTAATTCAATATTTAAATCAATATTACCGATTTTTCATTTTTGATTGGACGCACGCGTGTGTAATTATGTGCGTTTACTGCACACAAGCAGATATGGGCACTTTTCATGTCAGAATTAATAGTGGTAGCATAATTAGAAAAATGTCGGATTTAATTGCTTATATGTGAATAAGAAAGGACAAGAATTGCCATATTTTGGTTTCGTAAGCAAAAGTTATCACAATAAAGAATTTCTGTCGCAGCCGAACTTTGCGCTCCAAAAGCCAATCAGATTAGTGTTATTAGTCACACGTGGCTCATGCGATGCGTAATGTTTGCTGCTGATTGGCCCTCTGGGGTCATGCGAGATCATGTGTGAACGGGGGGGGGTTGTCACGCATGTGCACATCAAGCATTCCAAATGAGATAGAGGTTTCAGGATTTAACGTTCATACCATGGCTTTTAAAAAGGATATTTTAATGTTTCAATGCAGGCATGCATTACTTTTCATGTTTTCAGAATTTGCACAGTAACGTAAACGCCCAGTCCATTTTAAAAGGGATTTACAAAGCTACATGTCAAATTTTACCAGAAAAATCAGTAAAAACAAGGTGAAAATGTTGTTTTTCGGTGTTTGTAGCTCATTTAGCCTACTAAAGCATAGGATTGAATTCAGTGAGCAATCACTAACATATTTCATGCCAATCACGCCACCACTTTTAAGCCAAGGGAACAGAATCGGCTCCCCACAATTGTCCAATTTGTCCACCTTGTCACATTTGATTGCATTTGTTCATTCGAGGAGACACCGGGCGACTGTTACGTCTTTTCATGCCGTTTATGTGTAGCAAAATGCACCTACTCGCTATATTTTTACTACTTCGCATCGCTGCCCAAAAAAGTTTCATCTAAATTCTAATACTTAAATGCCTTTTTCATACATCGGTAAACGAAATTTTGTTCGCAAGAAGTATAAAAACGTTTGTATTTTCAATTTTTGATCAATAAAGCTACTTCATGTCTCCTGGCTGCTTAAAATTTTCAAAGAAAAATGAAGCTTGAAAAACTCCTTTTCTGGTTGATTTTGAAAGACTGCCCTATATCGGTGACGACGTAAATCAAAATAGCAATGCCTATTTTGTGATAAGGAACTACATAGCTTTCATATTTATCAATAAAAAACCCGAAACAATAAAGTCGCCAGATACTATTTTGAAACGTCATCAGCCACTGTGCACTGTTTTGACTAACCCAGCTGGAGGTTAACCATCGCGTCAACTGTTTAAGTTATTTTATTTTTTTTTTTTTTTTTGGACGGTGCACGGCTGCTGCCTCCGCTACAAGAACAGCAAGGCCAAGTTGAACCACAGAGCAAACTTTGTTGCGCCTTTCTCAGATGATCTCACGGTCTGCTGCCCGCATCTCTAGGGAAAGTACCGCTGAACGGATTGAAAGGCTGGCATCAGTAGCATCAGTTATGTCATCACGACGCGCTAGAATTCACAGGACGCAATACGCGTTTCTACGGCCAAGTTTTCCGAGTCCCCAATGCAGACAGTCCTTCGGCGGTCAAGGAATGCCAGCACTACAGCATGTTCTAGAGCTCTAGAAAGCCCTGAATAAACCACTTCGCGTCGTCTTAGGAATGTTAGGGCTACAGCTTTAGAAAGTCATGTGAAGACCGCTAAACGTCGTTTGAGGAATTCGACATCTACTGCGTCTGCCAGAGCTTCAGAAAGCCCTGGGTTAAGGCGAGCCCGGCTCAACAACAATGGCCATATCGCAAGGAAAGACTCTCAGCGTCGGGGGTCTGTATTTAGGTGAACAGTGTTTCGCTCATTGACAGCTTTACGTAGACTGCTGCCGAGTCGGGAGTAAGGATAACGTTTATGTTTACTCTCCAACAAACAAAGCTAAAAATATTACCTACGCAGAAGTCCTATAGCCCATGGACGGTCACGTTTAAAGGCAAGGTGCACATCTTTATGTCAGCTGCATCGTAGGTGGCTTCATTTTTGAACCCGGTTTATTTAAAGGTCGTCATAGTACCCATTTCCCATTATTAAGACATTTCTTTAATGGTTGTCTTGCTCACTAGATGCTTCCTTATCACTTAAACCCCACCATACCTGTATTCGCACTTACATGTTGACCACGTAACCATAATCATTTGCAACACAAAAACAATACGTGGGAAGGTGGATTCGTTTAATTGTCAGAGAAGTCGAGTGCGTCCACGCAATTCAGGCGTCAGCAAAAAGAAGTGGGATAATAAAAGAATAGGAGCATGCAGAGTTATAATATGCATTCTCTGCCGTACACCGTTACCATAAGGGCTGCTTTAGGTAACGCAACGTGCGCTTCATGCTCGCCTAAACTGGCTATTAAAAACTACAAAAAAATTGTGCCACTTACAAGTACTTTCCCCGGCACCTTCCCATACACCTGTTATGTGGTTCTGTTTGCGGTAGTGGCAATGCCGTCTTTTGGGCAAAAGATGTGTCTGCCTTTCACACTATTGCGTTTTACTACGTTGCAACTGACACAGGGCTTCATGTAATGTCTTGCACTCAGAGATATAAAACCATCCCATCGGAATACAAAGCCATCTGCCACAACTCACCAAAAACTTCCTAAACCCCGTAATGACCGCGGTCAGAGAACAATTACAGTGATATAAAATTTATAGCAGCAGTTTTTGTCTTATAAGAATATTACCCACGTTTGACAACTAACATATTTCCCAGATCTCGCCCCTTGCAAACCTTTTTCTCTTCAAAAATCAAATCCCACATACAAAATAGTATATTCCCCTGCTCGTTTCCCTAATAATTCTGTTGAAAATTGATTTGTTCCTTAACTCCTCTCAGAGTTCAATATTCAATAGAAAACAATATAGAAAAATCCAATGCATGGACGAATGGTAGACGAAAAAAATGTCTAGCATGACACAGTAAACGAAAATTCTTAGCATTAGATCGAGCAATTGATTTAATGTAATCTTTCACCTTCATGCCAACATAAAACTTATCCTGAGAAAGAGCAAAGATTCAATCTCCTGGAGGTTAGCATAAGTCATGCTGATGTCAAGTAAAAGGTTTTTTTCAAACGTTTTTTAAAGAGTACTATAAACATTTTCCTAGTTTCTGACTAAGTCAATTAATTTTTCAAGATATTCGATAAAACCTAACGAAAGGAATATTTCTTATATATTGTCAGATTTCAAATTTTCCGTTGTCCTCAGACGACGATCGATTATTCTACTCGTTTCCTTAATAATTCTGATCAACATACTTCTTTACTGGATTTATTTCATACATTCTTTCCTACCTCAGTATTCAATATAGATCAATATATCAATATTTGATACATTGTACATAGACTTCTGTATGTGTAAGATAGATTATTGAGAGCAAATGTGTATAGCATAACGCAGATAACCAACTTTCATGGCAACAGATGTAGTAGTTGAATAAAATTAATCTGAAAAGGTGAAATGTGTCTCTCTCCTGAAGGTTAGCATCTGCCATACAGATGGAAGGCAAAAAAAGGTTTTTTTATGGCGATTACAAGAAAAAAGTTTAGTTTGGGGGATTTTAAATCTAACAAAGTGCTTCTTGTCTCAGTTAACAAAAGATTAAAGTCATTTTTTAGATAAATTAGAACTTATCGAATCGATCAAAATCGCATTAAGGAAGAAGTAAATATTTGTGTGGTCAGTATAAATGACTGCATGAGAACTTATGTAATAATAAAGGTCATGAAAGTTAGGAGTAATGTCGGTTCAAGGATAGATTTCCTGACACAGCCGGATTGATATAAAAGAAAATGTCTAGACAATTGGCCGTTAAAGACAAATTTCATTTCGTGATTTGGTATGAAAGACTAAGCAAAAAATTCGGCTAGATACGCTATAAGTTTTCAGCTTTTGAAGAATACAAGCTTGTCAAAACTTTTTAAATGCCTGCAAGATATCTAAGGCGACAGTACGTTCTTTATCATTCCTATCTAAACCTTGACAAAGACGTTCAAAAATAGCAATGAACATACTGGAAGTTGACTAAAAAAACGAAACCATAGTGTTTGTCTTAGAAAAAAAACTCTGGTATGTGAGATGCTTAACTAATTCAGAGTCGATTATAGCCAATAGTAAATTTCAAAAAAATGAGGAAGAACGGTAATTGAACTCACATTATTTGGGTCCTATCACTGGATCTAGCTAACGCCTTTATCCACTGGCCAAATCCTTGTAATAAATATATCAACAAAGATGAGATTCTTATTCAACTAATTAACTAATTTTATTTTGCCATTAGACATATACGTGGTTGTGTAAGGCTGAGCGACACGAAAAGTGAAATCAACGAGCCGAGTTTGAATTCTGGTCGTATTCAGATACTCTTGGGAAAGTAATTAAAAATCTCTCATCCTTTAGCTATGGGTTAAATAACAGGGCTAAAAATGCTAGAAGACGGAAAAGAATTGTAGTCTCCGTCAGCCTTTGACAGATCAGTATGACAAAGGCAACAATAAACTAATGGCTTACGTGATTCGTAAAATATTTATGTATGGAAACATTTTGAAATTGCTTCGGTTCATAATAAATCATTCAACATCATAGAAATTTTTATAACACCAAAACTCAAGTATTCATTTAAATTTAATAAAATGTGGAATAAAGATTTCGTGAGTCTAGCCGATTTAGTTAAAGTAGTTCTTTTTCTTTTTATTTCCATCACTTTTTATTAGGTCGTGCACACTGATGATAGAAGATCTGACATGAAAAGGGACTTGTTGTTAGAGCCAGGTCAAAATTTTACTGTATATGGAAAAAATACACATTCGTGCGCATGTGTAGTCGCAGCAACGTAACAAATTTAATGCGATGATGTTGTAAATGTGTCACAAGTAAACATTTTTCCACTGTCATACATTTTTCCAATATATATATGTATATATATATATATATATATAAAAGAAATATAGTGGTTCCAACGAGAGAAAATATATATTAGGGGTGCCGCAAACGTTTTTGGTTGTAATGGATTTATTGAGAAAAATATTATACTTTGTTTTACATAATTTCACGACACGTGTTTCTGGTCTGGTCTCAAAAACCGTCTTCAGGTGAAATGGAGATTTTTACATATTATTAAAAATAATTAATTTTTCTTCATGTTCAATGTGGAATATTCTCGATATGAGACATTCTGTTTGTGTGTTGGCAATCCGAATTTTCTTTCTATATATATATATATATATAATAAAAAGGTTTACACTAATATTCCATGGTCATAATTTATTCCATTGGAATCGTAATTACGATCCAATTCATCAGACCTACAAATTCAAAAAGAAAACAGAAAAAACAACTCCGGAAATAAAAAATAAAATTCAGTGAGATTGTATGTCTGAGAGTGTGGGACGAATGTTAGAGTAAATGAAAGCAATAGGGCAGGGTAACAGACGAGAGAAGAACAGGAAGGTCTAAAGATGAAGGGGGGATTAAAATTTAACAAAGAGAAGTTTTAAAGAGGGGAGTCAAAGACGGTTTAAGTGAGAGAAATATGAATGTTGTCGGATGTCTAATACATTAAAGATATACCGGAAAAGATACATTTTGTGGTGACATACACACAAAATAGACGATCTAATCTTAAAGATCAGAAGAAGAGGGAGGGAGAGGAAAAGAAAAGAAAAAGGTGTGGGGGAGAGAGATGGGTGTGGGAGGAACTAAAATCGAAGGACATTTATAAAAGGGCCGCTGTGTAATTAAGAAAATTTAACAAAATTAATTTTGACTACAGGTTACAAATCAAATATAAACATATAAAAAACAAATATAAAGATTATCTAATCTAGCAGGGACCTATTGTGGAATCGTGGATTCCACCATTTTGCGTGCGCGCGCGCGTATTGCACCCCTTCCTTTCATGTTTGGCTAGATATAGCAGTAAACCGCTGACCTGAGGAAGGTTGCTGGCTAGCTACTCCTGATACCGTCTAAAATCAGAATTTGAAATTTTCCCGCGCATTTCTCTGACGTCACTGACAAACTTCGTTTTTCAAGTCAGTCGCCGCCTGAATTTCAAACTAGAAGGTTGACTCATTTATTCCGTGACCTTAACCCATACGCGGGCCGGAATATCTTAACTAACCAAAACTTCAACATGTCGTGTGATTACAACTTCTCTTCAAACAACTTGTTTGAACCTTCTTCCGTTTTTCTACTAGAAAACGTTGAGTATCGACACTGTCGACATTCACACTTTTCCAAGACCAATTCTTCGTCTTGAAGTGAACAACATGTTTGAACCTACTTCATTTTCTACCAGAATCTACGACACGGTCGTCACCACACTTTTCCAAGACCAAATTCCCCGTCTTCATGCGAACAACTTTCGAACTTCCATTTTCTACCAGAGTCTACGACACTGTCGTCATCATACTTTTCCAAGACCAATTCCTCGTCTTGATGCGAACAACTCAGCATTTCCTTCACTGAAGATTGATGAACTTTTCATACGCCTCTTTTGAATTCTAACCTTTACGAATCAGTTTAAAAAAAAAGATAACATTACACACACATTATTAAACATCGCAGTGAGTATTTTTCCTTGTTGTGTATGCTTACATCTTTTGTACAAGAAGACAATATTCCAGAACTTTCCTTCTGAAGAAACTTTTCCCGCCTTAGCCATCTTGGTTTTCTGTTTTGGCGCGGAACTCTAACATACTATTAGTCTCTACATATTACTAACGGCCTACAGGCTAAAAACAGACCTTACCTTTTCTGATAATCTCGACTGTTGAGACAAGATTATTTGTTATTAAAATAAAATTTCTTATTTGTTTTCCACCAGACTCATTTTGTCGTTTTCTCCTGGCTATCTATATTTTACTATTTTGTGCATGTGTTAAATGACCCTTTTTCCTCACTAAAGATCACTCATTTAATATTTTTACTTTGTTTGTGGATTCGGTATGCATAAGTAGTGTCTGGCACAAGGCCACCTTTCAATAAACCAGCACTGCATGCTACCGGGCCCGCAACACTCTATTTCTCTGTACAAAAACACATGCGTATACACACATACACAACAACATATTTATATTTACACGTACATACTTACAGGCGTGTACACACATACCTATACATATACATATATCTATACATTTATATACATACATACATATATATATATATATATATATATATATATATATATATATATGCACACATACATATACACACATACATACATATACACATACATCCATACACATCCACTCCTACCTATATACACATTTACACACATATATACATACGGACATACACATACGTGCACATAAACATATATACATAAAACCTTACATCTCCATAAAATTACATACACCCATCTAAACAAATAAATAAGGTATCCCTTTATCTGTCCTTCTAACTATACATACATACATACATATACACCATATACAGATATATATGTATACATACCTAAACATACATACACACATATAAACACATCTACATACATATCCATATATATATATATATATATATATATATATATATATATATATATATATTAAGAGATTTTTATTTTATACATTCTTTTTATAGATGCAAATATTGAAGTAAATGCTCTGTTTATAATAAACAAATTAAACAGCATTTACCGGCCTGAATGTCCGAGAAATTTTCATAGAAAATATTCCTCCTCCGAAAATTTAGGCCGGTAAATGTTGTTTAATATTGTTTTTTATAAACAGAGCATTTACTTAAATATTTGTATCTATAAAAAGAATGTATAAAAATAAAAATGTCTTAAAATATTTGTCGGACTTTGTCCATTTCTTAATGTGTGACGTCATATATATATATATATATATATATATATATATATATATATATATATATCCACATACAAGCGTGTTTCGCTGTATCACAGATCATCAGTGTGATTAGGCATCCAATTGTTCTCAAACTGGGATCGAACACGACCCATATGGCATCAGTCAGATATTCTACTCCTTAGCTATTGGCGCAGGACAGGGAAATTTTACTGTATATATACGCTATTTATACAAACGCCAATAGTGCTCGATTCGTAACTGAAGAGCGATGCGTTAATAACAGGAGCAGCGACTGTTTTAAAATTATCCTACAGCGCTCAATCGTTCATAACGAGAGCACACACAGGCATACAGAGACACACAAAACACACACATACACACACACACAGACACAATCACACACACACACACACACACACACACACATATATATATATATATATATATATATATATATATATATATATATATATATAGTTTGAGAATTAATCAATCACCATTTTAATTTTTAATAAATAATAAGCTAGATTTTTCTATTTGCCGATAAAACTGATACGTATTTTGTTTATTTATTTGTTACAATAGGAAAAAATAAAATTGTATCAAATTTGAATTCAGAATGTGGACTTTTTACAGCAAGGTTCAATCTGACAGGAGTCACTTGAAGTAGAGGGTTACCTTAATGGGTCGCTTATATGGATAGAAGGAGAAGATAACGGTTGATTCTAAACTGGAACAGGTTAAGATTGTAGTGATCGGGGAAAATCTTCTTTGGAGTCTGTTCCATAGAGCAATGATTCGCAGGAAAAAGCTGTTTGATTGGAACTAACTTCTCGTCGATGGAATGAAGAAGGAATAGGGGTTTACTACCATGTTTGTGGTATGTCGGGTCCTAGCCGTTAAGATCAGATTTGGTGGAGATTCTTGGAGATTCAATTCGTCCAAACACCTTTTTCTTCGTAGAGGTTGGAGTGTGGAAAATACTTTCTTTTTCCATCAAGGGCTCGGAGACGATTTTGAACTCTATCAAGACAGGAAAGTAAGGTCTGCGCAGCTGTTAACCAAACATGCCAACAGTATTCCATTCTCCGCCTAGCGTGCAGAGTCAGTTAAGAGTGTTACGGGGAACCAATCATTTTACCTGCATCTTTAGTGATGGATCGTATATAGGAATTCCACTTGAGGTCGGCCGTGAATTTGAGGCCCAAGAGTCTCTCCAGGCACGGAGCCTAGTCGAAGAAACATGTTTATCCTGAATGAAAGTAGTTCTTAGTCTGATCGGTGCGGATGGAATAATGGTATCACTACAATCCTCCTTAAGAAATGTGCTCCTGAAATGGCATGTGTTCTCTCTAAACTGTACAAGAAATGCCTGGCTGCTTCCTGCTTTTACTGCATGTTGAGAAAGGTTGACTGTAGTTCTGTTCATTATGAAATCAGGTGAACCGTTCAATCCTACAAACTATCCGTCTATTAGCCTTCTACCACTTTTTAACAAAATACCATTGGCCTTAATCAAATCCAAACTGGTTAATCACTTCACATCACAGGGTTTTCTTTCAGATAAGAAATATGGATTTCGCTTTTCTAGATCAACTGCTGATGCACTAACGATTACTGATGAAAGTTTCTCTCAAGTTTTTAGATAAGAATGGTGAAACTTAGGCAGTTGCTTTGGACACATCTCGAAAGCAGTTAACAGGGTTTGACACACCGGTCTTCTTCACAAGTTGAAAGGTTATTGCATTTCTAGACAAATTTTTTCAATCTTTCTTATCATATAGCGAAAAAAAGTTATCCTGAACGGAAAGTCTTCTCAGTTATTTTGAATTATTGAAGGTGTCCCCCAGGGCTCTATCCTTTGTTCTACAGTGTTCCTAATTTTCATCATTGACTTTCCTGATGGCTTCAGTTGTACATTCTTTATCACTGGCACAGTGGATAAAGGTGTTGGTTAGATCCAGTGACAGGACCCAGAGATGTGAGTCCAATACCTGGTTACGGCAATGGAGAACTTGGAGAGGTGAAGAGATATAACTGATAACTGGCATCCATTAGACATAGCAAGTGGAACTGGAACAGTTTACCCCAGCGAGCGAAAAAAAGGGTTCAGTTCGACATTCCAATCACCTGAAGAAGACCGGGGCGTACAACGGTCAAAACGTTGTGATAAATATGGCAACAAAGATTGCCATATTTATCACAACGTTTCGGCCGCTGTACGCTCCGGCCTTCTTCAGGTATTTGGAATGTCGAACTGAACCTTTAAGGACACGTGGCGCAGTGGATAAAGGCGTTGGTTAGATCCAATGACAGGACCCAAAGAGTTGTGATTTCAATAGCTGAGAATGCCGTGGAGAACATGGAGAGGTGAATTAACAAGAGATTAACTGATGACTAACATCCATTAGGCATAGCAGGTGGAACTAGAACAGTCCATCCCAGCAAGCGTATAACGGCCGAAACGTTGTGATAAATATGGCAACAAGGATGAGGACAATAGTCCGAATAATGTAAATAGTGTACATAATACCTCATCCCAATAATATAGAGATACATTTTTTTTTCTCTCCAGAATCCATCTTACATATGTATAATACTTCGAATATTGCTGTCACGTATGGTCTGCTGCACCTATATATTTAGAGAAAGAAGAATCTGCAATGTTTTTGGTCCTGATCTGGCATCCTGGTTTCAGTCACTTTCCCAGCGTCCTAATGTAGCTTCCCTGTGCCTTTTCTGTAAATATATTCAGTATAATTATTCTGATGAAATTTACGATAGCTAGAATTTATGGATTTAATCGTAGTACAAAACTGTCAACAATGTTGCATCATTTTACTGTTCAATTAACTAGAAGCAACCGTAAATTCTTTGCTAGCACTTCCTTTTCTCACACTTCTTGCCTGGGGAATTTTCGTCCGTCTACATTCTTTCTAGCTACCTTTGACCTTCAACAATTTAAATACAGTGTTATTTACTGTCTTCACGATTCCCCTTCTTTTGTTGATCTCGTTCTTTAATATATTTTTCTTGTTCTTATTCTTTCACACTCAGTAACCTCTTGCGTCTTAGAGTCTTTATTGCCTTGCCTGGTTTGAAATATTTTTTTAAAAGTACTATAAATGAAAATACTATTAGTTACTGCATAAATACCGATTCTCGGTAGATAATGAGATCCTGATATTTTTTTTTAAATGACAATACATATTTTTATATTGAAATATATATTTACCGATATATACATATTATTATTCTTGCTTAGCATAAATAGGCACATAGAAATAATTCAAGCAATCAGATTTTTCTACTATGAGCTGGCTCATGGATTCTACCAACTGTTATAAAAAACAAGATTCCAGTCCAATAGCAACCTTTACCTAAGCATAATATGTTTATCAATACACAAATGTATGCACCTGTTACACCTCCCAAGCGTTCATATCAAGATTTGTCAACTCACAACTCACTCAAACTCTTTGTTCGGCCTGATATTATTTTATATACAAATCAACTTTTAATGTAGAAATATGACTTTTTCTATTCAGACATTAATTAAAAATGGAAGTTTATTTCGATAAGATTGTCTTAATAAATTCCCTCTACGTTCAGATATTTCATTTACTGTTTTTTTTTCTTCATTTTTCTTTCAAGCAAAATTAATAATAATATAAATAAATCTGGCAAGTTTTCAATAAATATCACATCACGGAAGTCGACTTTAATTACCAAACAGTTGATATTTATTTTATTATATTTTCATCTTTCTTTACGACTGTTGTTTGAACAACACATTTTGGAAATGCAATCATTCATTGAAGATATTCATTTTAGAGTCGTGTCTGTAAATACTGAGTTCTTGTCGATAAATCTGCGTGATTAAATCACTCTTAATATTTTTAATTACATTTGAGTAAATATCAAGCGTGGTACTAATATTTACAAAGAAGAAATATTTATAAGAATGGAGCAGCTTAAAATTCTATGACAATTTTCATAAAGTCATTGAAAGGATATTTAACGAATAAAATAAACAACTTGAATATTGAAATAATTTAAGTGCAAGTTTATTGTAATATATTTCGTTACATCCAAAGATTCGCTAAAAATTGAGCATACATGATGAAACAAATGCCAGAATCTAAATAAAAAAATTGTTATTATTAAGATGAAAGACCAAAAGGTCTTGTGATTATTAAATTATATTTTAGGAACTTTTTAGAACCTTCGAAATTTTGGTGAAAAAATTTGTTTTTCTTGTGTCATTAGGGAGTCATAAATTACTATAGAAAATTTTAATTTTTTTCTTTTTATAAAACAGGACTTCCAGTTTCCACAATTCTGCTCTGTATCGTTAATTAAAAATGCGATATAACTATGCCATTATTTAATTGCAGCAGCTTTTAATAGCTTTTAAGAATAAGATATATTATGAACACTATTGCCTTAAGAAAAAAACTTTCGACGAATAAAGAATTTTTACAAGAACTGTTATTCCTTTCTTTTAATTTTAATTAGAATAATCTATAATGATTTTTTTTTAATTCTGTATCAATTTGTCTGGCTTATGTGATATTGTTATTACGTAAAAATTATATTCACTAATCATAAATGGAAAATTTTGCTACAATTCAGCGAGCCCCAGTATTTTAAAAATAATTTTGAATGACTGTGTCTATTAACATGCTGACTTTTGTAAAAACCCTATTCTCAATACACGGCATTATGAGAAGGTAACAGCGGTAACTATATTAACATTAAAGCCAATTCCTAAAATTCAATAAAACATTAGATTACGAAGAATATTGTCCTGACATTTTAAGATTACTCCGTAGTTTAAAAAATATATGAAAATGGCGCTCGCGTTATATTCGTTAAGTAAGTTTTACACATATAATCCACTTCCACCGTAGAAAAAATAGTTAAATTTCCGGTTGTAAATCTGTCAATAGAGTCGTTAACACTTATTAAAAGCACCTGCCTCTAATTTTAAAAAAGTATTTCTTCGATACTTGAAACTAAATGTATGTAATATTTGTTTCAAATCAGATTAATTGAACTTCAAATCAGCTAATATTCCCTAAATAAAATTTCCGAAAACTATATTTTATTTTTGATAGATTTTAATAAAGACGATTGCATTGTTCTAAAAATTGTTAAAATCAGAATTTTTTGCGATTTAAATAATGCTTCCAGTTTATTTCAATTAGTTTTGAAATACAGAAAAGTAGTTTGCTTATTGTATATATTAAACTTAATCTATTAACTTGAAGTTAAAAAGAAAGATTTTACTTTTCAAAAATTTATTTTAATCCTTAGGTATTGTGTTTCTTTGGAGAAACCGAATTATATCTATATATCATATCTGGAGCTTCGTCACTATCGTAACGTTGTTAAGGATTTGGCCAGATAAGTATTTTAAGAAACAGTGGTGTATTTGTTTAATTATTATTATTATCATTATTATTATTATTATTATTATTATTATTATCAGCATCATCATCATCATTCGATGATAACAGCAAAAATTGCAATATGAGCACTGGTAAAAAATGATGGCTGATGACGTTAGATTTATAATAACCAGAAATTCATACACAGATATCCTCAAGGACACATGGGCACAGTGGAAAAAGGCGTTAGTTAAGTCCAGTGACAGGACTCAATGAGTGTGAGTTCAATAAGGTTAAGGCAGTGAAGTGGAGAGGGAAATTAACACGAGATAACTGACAATTGACATCCATTAAACATGGCACATGGAACTAGAACTGTTTACCCCATTGAGAGAAATAAAGGGTTCAGTTCGACATTCCAAACCAGCCAAAACTACGGCGACAAAGATGAGGACAATAGTCCGAATATTGTAATTAGTGTACATAATACCTCATCTCAGAAATATAGACACACACATATATATATATATATATATATATATATATATATATATATATATATATATATGAAAGTTTTTGTATATGGGAATATAGCCGAGTTCGCATTCTGACCCGTGTTCGAATCTCACCATGGTCGATTAGCAGGAAGGAGACTTCCTGCTGTTATCGGACTGGAGGTATCGATGCCAGCGGCACCTTTCGAAAAATACCTGAAAACCGTACCGCAGTTTGACCCGATCCTTTTGAGTTAAATTGGGTTCTAGTCACATGTCATCGTGGCTGAGGGCTTGAGTCTGCTGGCCCTGTTCAAATTGTTGATCACGCTAGATAGCACACACTTTCTCAGAATCTTTATCTGAGGTCTGCTCAGCATAGCTGCAGTTTAAACGGCTCTGTGGGTGTTGAATAAACGCAAAGGCGTCTAAAATAGGGTTTAGCTGGCCGCCCTAGAAATATAATATGTCGTAGTATATAAAAGTTTCTCTCTGAGAATAAAACATGGTTGTTATTCATTTTCCTTTCAGCTATTCCTTTTGGTCCTGTTCAAGAACTACTGTGTTGTTATATCACGAAGATAACAATGCCCATAATGGGAGAGACACAACTGGGAGAATAAATCTTTTTTTTTTCCCGCTCTCGTTACAACCTGTTAGCAGCTGTAACGGTATCATATATTTTCTGGTATTCAACTAATGAGACTTAGGATTCATTTCAAAGTTACAAAAAAGAATACGAAATTTTCATATAAATATTTGTCGTTTACACGTATCGAGAGAGAACGAACAGGTTTTCATCCTAACTACACAGATGCTGCCAAAATTCCGCAAATAAACCATAACTTTTTTTTATATTATATATTGATAAAATACGAAATGGCTAATGTCTAACACTATATATATATATATATATATATATATATATATATATATGAGCTGTTGCATTGACGAAGTTATTAATGCATGATATATCAATATTTTAAGAAGCCAGTGCCATTATTTCCATTTCATCTCATTTACGCATTAGCGACAAGAAACCATTTTATCCGAAAATATTTTCGAAATT
Organism: Acanthosepion pharaonis; assembly: GCA_903632075.3. Lineage (NCBI taxonomy): Eukaryota > Metazoa > Mollusca > Cephalopoda > Sepiida > Sepiidae > Acanthosepion > Acanthosepion pharaonis. Next base: position 794,173 of record CAHIKZ030000042.1, read on the forward strand.
CACCGGTTAATATTTGCTTTCCGGCGTTTTATTTATTTGCGGAAATGGAACTCTCCAATTTATAAATGTACACGATAAGAAAAAACGAAACAGGAAAGACAAGAATAAATGCATATTAATGTATTTCGATATCTGTCTCCACTAGAGACACAAACAATTAGACTTATACAGGTTTAGACAAAAAGGTGTCCCATACGTTTTTTTTTGTTTTGTTTTTTTTTGTTTTTTACCTAGATAAATATGATTCACATTACAATACTTGAAACGCAGAATGGAAAAAAAAATCATTCATCCCAAATATAGGTAATTACGAAACCTCACTCTCTCTCCATCCCTACTCTCTCTCTCTCTCTCTCTTTCTCTCTTTATACATAATACAAACACAGAAACACCATATATAGTATAAAGAAGCGATAAAAATCGATAAATTATGACTAGTCTGACAAGGCAATTTCGACTATCAGTCATTATCAAAAAACAATGTTGGATATGTTGCCGTAGTTAGAACGTCTTTGTCTCCATACTGTGATTCTTTGGGAAGCTGGACCTATGAAATGGACAAGAGTGACGTCATCTGTAATGGCTACAAGAAACGAGGCTGCATAAAATGTGTTGTAGCATACCTGGCGACGATAATGGGTATGCCAACATTTTCCATAAATTCAGTAGTAAATACTCTATGTTGTCTAGAGCAGAGATTCGTCTCCAGCAGTACTGGTTAAACTCTCTGCCCGAAGGCGGAGAGGATCCCTAGATGAAAGGACAGAGTCTCGTCACGGGAAACAGCTACCCGACCCCGTTTTATACAGGATTTACGGGGAATTTTTGACCGAACCTACAGGCTCGGATATCCCACATTGAATTTGGCCTTGTGCCACATCTGACCGTGTGGGGCGTTTGGTAGATATCCGAGAGTTGGAGATTCTTCTCCAGCTGTGCTGGTTAAACTCTCTGCCTCCGGGGCAGAGAGGATCTCCAGACGAGGCTGTATGAAAGGGCAGAGTCTCGTATTGGGAAACAGCAACTCGACCCTGTTTTATACGGGTCTATGGGGAATTTTTGATCTTTGAATTTTCGGATGCCCCACATTAACTTTAACCTTGTGCTACATATGACTGCGTGGGACGGTTGGTCGATATCCTAGTGCTGGATATTCATTGTGGAATTCACTTGACTCACTTCTAGCAGTTGACTACTTCTACGCGCCGCTGGTGATTCTTTTATATGCTGTTCTTTTCCTTACCAACCTTCATTTGATTATTCTATTCAGTAACCTTCCCTCGATTACAACAAAAAGAATGCGATGTATTTATTTTATTTATATATTATTTATTTTATTTTTAATACATGCGCACATTAATTAAATCATCTGCACGTTAAGATATTGTCTACTGTGATTAATTATATTTTATGTTATTTATGTGGGTAGTATATTTTGTATAATAATGTGCTTTTTTAAAGATGCAAATAACTAAGTAAATGCTCTGTCTATAATAAACAGTATTAACAACATTTACCGGCCTGAATGTCCGAGAAAATTTCATAGATTGAAAATTGCTGAGTTCACTAAAACACTTTGATCTCCATTCTACCCGCTCCAAGGCTAAGCGCTCAAGGGTGTTATGTGGTATATTAACTGCTGACAAGTTGCTTTTCAGCTTGTTGTTGTATCTTAGCCATGGGCGTCCTACATTCCTGTAGCCCTGATCTAACTGGCTGTACATTAGGATCTTGGATATCCTGTCATCAGACATTCTCAAGACATGACTAGTCCACCGTAACTGAGACTGTATGATAAAAGTCTTGATTCCTCCAATATTACACCTGTTAAACAGGTCTACGCTAGATGTCCTATCTTGAAGCTTAACTCCACAGATTGCACGCAGTCAGCTTTTATGGAAAACATCTAGCTGGCGTATATGGTACCTGTATGGAGTCGACGACTCTGAGCCATACAAAAGGATGGCAAGTACAACAACTCTGTAAACCGGAATTTTCATGTCCAGTCGAATACCCGTTCCTTCCACAAGCGAGAGCGAAGTTTTCCGAAAGCACTAGTAGCCTTAGCAATCCGATGTATGATTTCATCATCTAAAGTTCCACTGTAATTGACTTTGCTACCAAGATAGGTGAAAGACTTTAAATAGTTCAGGGGTTTGTCTTCTACTTTCAATGGTCTCTCTGAAAATTTGTAGACTGGTGGTTTTTGTTTCTCACCACGCAGTTGCTTCGAAGTAGGACAAGGTTGGTGCACAACTTCAGTTTTCTTTATGCTAAGTGTAAGACCAAATGCTTTACATGCAGCAGAGAAATGATTTATTAGATGTTGGGCCTCCAAAAAAAAGAATATGTAAACATAAAAATGTCTTAAATAAAATTGTCAGACTTTTTCCATTTCATAATATATATATATATATATATATATATATATATATATATATATATATATATGTATATTCGCCTATTACCCAGTTCACACTCTTCTCAGGTTTATTGAACAGAAGTAAAGGTTTATCCCTCGTATCATCTTTAGGATTGCCTTTTCTGTTTCTTTTAAAGTCTACTTCGACGCTATACTGCTGACGTCTCCGTTTAAAATTTTACTTATTCATTTATTGACTTTTTTAATTTATTTTAATTTTTCATTTATTTATTTTTAATTTTTTTTTTCTTCTTCTCAATAGGAGTGGGCATGTTCCCACTCCAACACAGTCTTTTGAACAGGGGTAGAGGTCTATCACTTGTTTCCTGTTTCACCTAGCGTCAATACGCTATCATTTTTCAATGACACCGTATTGACGCTAGTTGAAATAAACTATTCTCATGAAGTAATTTTGTATTTCACTATCATAATATATATATATATATATATATATATATATATATATATATATATATATATATATATATGACACTATTTAGCGGTCGCGTGAAAATGAAAAGGGAGAAATAATTAAGGCGAGAGGAAGATGAAATAATTAAGGCGATAAGAAGCTATCACGAAAAGACATACTGAGCGATGTTATTTTTTTTAACAAAGAAAAGTGGTAAAGATTTTATTTTCTTTTGCGAAGGAAATTTTTTTCTCGCAGAAGATAGGAAATTCATAAGACCTTGGATCTGTCGAAATAATTTATGTTACGAGGCGACGAATAAATGATAGCCATCTGCCCATGGCAATAATGAAAATTTCAAATTGGTCAAGTGGCCTACGAAACAGAAGCTGGGAGATAATTTTAATCAGGTCACGTACTGACCGAGAAAGACATCAGCTGAAGGTCACCCAAGCAGAGAGGAAAGATTAAACCATTAACTATCTTTCGGAGATATCATTTGGCTTTGGGAAAAACACCTGTTTTATATCAGAGCTGGCCATGATAAGAGTTTGTTGCCTGGACAGATTTTGGCGACGGAAGCGGGTAGGCATTAAGGAGACAAAGAGATTCACTTGAACAACCCCAATGATTATTTGACGAAAATCTCGTTGACGAATTCCAGATTAAATTCGGTTAAGATAGAGATTAAGAACCACACTACGAGTCGTAGGGGTCTGGTGAAAAAAGAAAAAGAAGAAAAGAAAAAAAAAGATAACTTTTTTTTTCCTTTGAGCAAAATTTTTAAACTGAGGCCAGTCTAGCCACACGCTGCTGGGCGTTCATTGGCTGAATGGTGGCGTGAGCGGTAGGCGAAGGTAAACTATGAGAAAGGAGGGGAGGCATGTTGACGCCTCTGAGGGGATTGGTGTGAGATACCACTATTAGAAAGAAGGGAGATCTGTTGACGCCCTCTAAGGAGATTGGTGTGAGATACCAATAGGAGAAAGGAGGAATTTGGGAGGACGAATCCGTTAAGAACCCACTGGAGCAGAAAGTAATGGACTTCAAAAAATGGAAAGTAATAAAGTTTTCCTGTCCGAAAACAAAGAAAATCGTTATTGTGGATTTAGAATTATCAAGGAACCCCAAACCACGACAAGCCCACACCCTGTTTTGGTCGGCGTCCATATAAACAGAGTCGCAGCGAGTAGACGGCAGTTGGAGAAAGGAGTTGCAGTTGCAGAGAGAGACGCAGAGTTGAGCTGTGAGCTATGAGACCAGCCTCGCAGGAAGCTGACTGAAGATCCACGCATTCTGACTTCGACTTATAACCAAGAACAATTTATTTTTGAAGAACGACTTAGACTCACAGCATCAAAACAAGTTTTACGAACATCACCTGAAGGTACAAAAAAACAGTTATCGAAAAAACAACTTAAGTTATTAAGACTTGCCTAACAAACGCAAAGTGTCACAAATCCATAGAAGCTGGTTGGGAGAAAGTCGCAGTTCTGTATTCAGCAACCAGATATAAAAATATTTGTTATTCTTTTTTAACACAGTTGAACTTTTCGAGTTGTTACTTTATTTTCTTTTACATATAATTGTGCGGTGTTACCTTTGCTCAGACTTGGCTTACATTGCGGCCCGGCGACTGATTGATTTCGTCTACCTAAGATCAAATCACAACGTGGGTAGGTTAGACTAGAAATCAAAGCAGTTACTTCGGTAACCAGACGTTGGAGGCGAGCTGGGAACGACAAAGCTGATACCGAATCTAACCAGATTCCCATCCGAATCGGCCAAGGGTTAGAACGTCACATTTGGTGCTGCGATCAATACCAAGTCACATTGGTCATCTCAGGATAGCACACGGGCGCGGAGAGGCCGGGATGACGTCATATATATATATATAGATAGATAGATAGATAGATAGATAGATAATGCCACCTCGAGGCGGTGTAATTGTTCGCAAGCTTGTCTCGCTAGAACAATTGTGACTGAGTAATGAGTTCGAAACTCAGTTTGTGCCCCCTAATTTTGGCTTTCTGCCACATCAAAGCTACACTTGGAAAATCACTATCTATCTATCTATATATATATATATATATATATATATGTGTGTGTGTGTGTGTGTGTGTGTGTGTCTCTGGGTGTGTGTGTGTGTGTGTGTGTGTGTGTGTCATGGAAATATTGTTACATACTCGAAGTATTTGGTGCAAGTTCGAACTGAATGATGAAGGACGAGCTCTTATAGATCTTCCTGCGTTAATGGTTAGATAGCGACTCAAACTAACTAGAAGCAAGATAGTTACTGATGACCAGTCTCTCTCCTTCACACTTCGGCCTTGTGCCAAACGCATTGTATTTTGCTAAATAAATGTTAACGGTGAGTTAAGCCGTTCATTTATAAGGGAATATTCGGCATTAATTGACCGAAAGATCAGCTTTATTGTCCGTTGAAATTTAACAATTTTTCTCCTCAGTTTTTCAAGAAAATTGCTTTCACAAGTTCACTTGCAGTTATCGATTTTTCTAGTGTTCATGGTTGTTACTCTCCAAACATTTTTATGTAGTGTTTTATGCCAACATCGGGTTTATTTCATTATATTGTCTTCGAATTAGATGTGCTATCCAATTATGTGGACGCTGCTGCTGCTGTTGAAAGTCTTCAGGTGATGTGTCTTTTGTTATGTGCCAAGCGTACTTTATGATTCGCACGTCCACTTGGTTTGAAGCAGGATGGCCTTCTATGAGTCTTACTGGTTTCATTCGCTAGAAGCTATTTTAAGCATTGATTAAACAAAACGGTTGTATAAAGGAGACAGTTTATAGATTTCTGAACGCTTTGTCACGATGTCTAAGATCCATGCGTCCTGATTATGTCCATAAACTACATCCGCGTCCTGGGTAAGACGATTAACTACATATGCGTCCTGGGTAAGACGATTAACTACAATCGCGTCCGGGGTAAGACGGTTAACTACATCTGCGTCCTGGGTAAGACAATAAACTACTTCCAACAGCAAAGCCTCTGATAAGAATGTTTTGAGGAGTGTGGAACCACCTCTTAATTGATGGTATTTCAAGGTCCACCTATAACCGGGGGTTGTTACACATGTTACGGTCCCAGTTATAGGCAAACAGTTTCCCCACCAAAAAAAAAACAAAAAAACAGCAACACTTTTTGTAGGAAATTATTACTAGCAATGAATTTTTGAAGGACAAATTATCACCAGCAATACATTATTACCAGCAGTAATTGTTGCCAGCAGTAAATTTCTGAAAAATATTACCAGCAATACATTTTGTAAGGAAAAAATATTACCATCAATATATTTTTTGAAAAAAAATTACTTTTATTCATATATATATATATATATATATATAGTTAAACCTAGAGAGCCAGACAAACCTACCAATGTTTCACCGCTTAGTGAAATCTGGGTAGGTTTGTCTGGCTCTCTAGGTTTAACTCGTTCTGCTCTACTTACTGTATCGAGCACTTTATTTAGTTATTTTACTTACTCGTAACGGTTTTTTTTTCTTTGGGCTTTGGACTTGCATGCTAGACGATTATTTTCGGCTAACGTAAATGTTCTTGGTTCTTTCATTTTTATACCTTTTTTTTTCCCTTTGGTATTGGTTTGATTATTTGCAAATCAAAACTCTGAAGGTTTTCCGAACGAGAATAATTTCCTATACTTATAAGATTTCTACTACTACTACTACTAATACTACTACTAATAATAATAATATATATATATATATACACACACACACATCCACACACGTATATATATATATATATATATATATATATTATCCCCGCTGTGATGAGAACGAAAGTAATATATAAAATTCCAACGTTCACAGCATTAATCCAAAAGAGGGCTCGATACCGATAGTAGATCGATAATTATTTATTTATTATAATTTCATCATATAGACAAAACCAATTTACTCACTACAAAGATGCAACTTCGTTTCAGTGTATTTCAACTGAACTTCGACGGGTGAGAATGGAAAATGATTATCCATTGGCATTAAATCCTCTTTGAGAATGAATATTGAGAAATCTAAGTTCTATATGAGATTTGAGATTTGGCAAAGCTATTTAAAAGCATGACGTTGTTTTGTCTTTGATTTGTAGATTCTTTGAGCGTTGTGCGACATTAATTTTAGTACAGCCTATTCTATATTCAATTTCCTTATGTCCTATACTAAATTTATTATAATCCATAGACCATGAATAATGTTGTAATACATGCGAACACTTTGTTTTTACTGTATATTTAAACAAACGCAGATTTTTTTTGCATCTTTATTTATTTAACGAATTTACGTATCCTATTTGGTATATGTCAACATTCCTGTTTTGGAACCATTACTGATCATGCATTATTTATTTCTAGAATCGGTAGCGGGTAAAGTAAAACAAGAAAAGCAAACACCGTGGATAAGGATGATCATGAGAATAATAATATTATTTCATTTTGATTGATTTTTTTCTACGGCATATCAGCCATTTGCAGATCATTTAAAACCAGAAAATTTTACATAATATTAAGAATTATTTTGGAAATAATACTGGTTTAATGATACACATTTTACTAATTAACCCATAGCTGGAGGTGAAGAGTAGATACACACCCTTCCCGAAGGGAATATGCGTGTAAGTCAATATAATGAACCAAACTGGAATTGGAATTCGTCTCTCTGATTAACAATTCGCAGTCATTATCACTACCCGCACATCCAAGCACCTGCTATTCCTAAGCAGTCACCCATCTGGATATTGATCAGACTGGATATTGCTTAACTTCGGTGATCGTACTCGAACCGGTGTTCATAAGGATGATAACGATGTCTGTTTATATAATTCTTGATCACACGTGAAGAATTTATTCAATAAATATATCAGAACATGTATTCACTATTGTGGGATAATTATGGCTGTATTTGAACCTTCTAATGATTTATCTTCACTTCCAACTGGCTTTACCACTACTCTCTATCTTAATTTATTTACATATTTTATGTTCGAAAATATTAAATATCTATAGCAGTTATGAAAATGTTACGAAAGCGAAAAAAATAGGTTTGAAATAAATTCATATCGGCAAAATTGTGTGTGAGTTATGGGGTTTCCTCAAAATGGGAATATACTTGAATGGATATGAGATACTCTCTTCTTTTTCTCAGGTGGATGCTTGTATATTTACCACTCAGCCGCCAGTCTTAGGTATGCACATCCTAAGCGCAACTATATCAACCCCTTGTTTACACATCAGCGGAAGCCAGTGGTATTATTTCAGGGCGAATTCGATCAACATGGTGATGTACACGACTTCTTTGATGAATTTTTGACACACTGGATGAAAAGTATTGTTATCATCTTGAGTGAGTCCAGTATAAATTGCTTTATTTGCAGATCAATCTCTGAAAGTAAGAAGCATCCACATAGATATTAATTTAATTTCAGACCATCTGGTATTTCCTGTCGTAAATTAGGTATTCATCATCATCGTCATCATCAGATCTAGAATTCTTCTCAGATTCTTCACTCGTTCCCTCCGACTATTTCTGTCAGACATCGCTTTCTGCAGGTCCCACATATGGCATCCAGAGTCCTCTACCAGTTGTTCAATGTAGGTGGGATGAGATTTCTAATTGATCTTTTGCCGCGTAATGGCTTCCATATGGGAGGTGTTATTCACAAGTTCTGACTTACTTCTCCAGAAGTGACCAGCTAGCCAAAGCCTTCTCTCTGAATTAGGAGGAAGTTGTACATACAGGTGTTTCTTTCTTGACTGTTTCTTTCAGCTGATATCAAATGCAACTCGTAACATCCTTGTGAATGTTTCATCAAGTAATGCTTCTTGGTGTTTCGTCAATGTCCATGTTGAGCCGGATAGCAAGACAGATACTACCGTATCCTTAAAGAAGTCCCTCTTAAGATTCTCAAACAGGGAGGACTCCCAGATGGTGCATAGATCCTCTAGGACCCCGCTTGCCTTGCCTTTGCGGATTTTTATGTCTCTCTCCGTTGACTGGATGTTGCTGACGAGGTAAACAAGTTCCTGGCGTAAAGTAGGTAATACACTTTTACTAATTTCAATATATGTTTATTATTTACATTATTTTCCTGTGGACTATTATTCGAATTGCTTGAGTTTTGTGGCGAACTTGAATTTCAATAAGCGTTCAAGGTAAGGGAAATCCTTGAAAGGATTCCCGTTTTTTGCAAATTCATGGATCTGCTAGATGAAACTAATAAACAACAACACGGTTTGTTGGAATCAGAACGAGAGATTTTCTGGTAAATATTCTTCCTCCCAAATTCCTTATTGAGAATATTCGTCGCGTAAGTTACTGGGATAGTGGATTTTTTTCCATTCACTACAAACTCTCCGTCACGAACAAGTAGTCGATAAAATTTGTCTACAAGGGACAATAAAAGTAGCCAACAAGAACTATATGCTGTCTTCTATTTATTACTGTAAGAAAACCTTTCTCCTGGTGAAAAGACGCCTGGTATAACTTTTTATAAGAAAAAACGAGATACGGTGATTTTCCAATATTGGCCTGAAATCAGTTGTGGAAACAAACGGTATGGGCCACCTGAGGCATTTAAGAGAACAGCACCCATAGTCACCAAACACCAGTGTCATCCACATATGATGCCTTGTCTATGTTACATTAAGGGATTTCTATCTGACTTAATAGTATTAGTATGTATATTAATATATGAAAACATTTAATGATTTTACAATTGAAAACAGTAAAATCAGAAAATACTAAGACAAAGATAGTTCGATAATATATGATTTAAACGCACTGCAAATAATAAAAACGATATTGAAAATCAAAGTAAATGTATAGTCAGTGTTCATGAATTAAAGCTAGTGTTATTGTTCAATGAAAAGAAATTACAAAACCTTCTACAGAAGGTAGCGACGGAGAGTGAGAAGAAAAGACTAAGCATAATCTGCAAGAAGACAGAATTCATGGTCATCAGTAAAAGGATAAGATCGAAATGCGATTCACGGGTCGGGAACACTAGAATCAAGCAGACGTGGATGTTTAAATATCTGGAAAGCGTTTTGACAGAAGACGGTAAGTGCGAAACGGAGATCTGGGCAGAGTATTGCGGGAGAGGAGGATTTCTTTGGTAACAAATTAAAAAAAATACTGAGCTGTTACGTGACATCTTTTCTTTTTTACGGCAGCGAATATTGGACGATTTCCTCAAAGATGAAGAAGAGACCCGAGGCGACGGAGATGTGGTTCTACAGAAAGATGATGGGGATATCATGGAATGAGAATAAGGACAATGTTGAGGTCTTAGAAAGGATGCAAACGAGAAGGAGGCTTATACTTAACATCAGGAAGAGGCAGCTGATGTTTCTGGGACATAAAATGAGGAAGGAGGGCCTGGAGAATCTGATACTCACGGGTCGAATAGAGGGAAAGAGAGACAAGCGAAAACAACGTATGACATACCGAGCGGGCTTAAGCAAGCGGATGACAGAACGTGGTCTGGGGAATGTAGCAGAGGGAAGGAACTTGTTGAGAGCTGCAAGGGATAGAGGAAGAGGTGGAGAGCCATGATCGCCTACGCACTGAAAGGACATGGCATATAAAAAAGAAAAAGAAAGAAAGCTTATTATATGGATACATTGCTATTTTATTACATTTTTTTACAATAATACGTTTCTAAATGTATAAACACGTGTACATAGGTAAAATAATAGAGAATAAGTGTTGATTATAAAAAATATAAAGGTATTAACTAAAATAAATATGAGCTTATATTTTTTCATGCACGAAGAAATATTCGCTGAAAATGGCAGAAAAGAAAATAGGATAAAGAACAAATAAAGAGGTTAGGAGTAGCTTTACAAATAATAATGCGTGATTATTATTATTATAAAAACGGCGCGAACCGCCCGCAGAAATGCGATCCATCATTTCGCAAGCCTCTATTAAATATTTAAGACTGATAAGATAAACGAAACAACAAGACCAGCAGGAAACAGTGAGCCAGACACAGAAAACAAAATACAAGAAATGGCGGTAAATTGAAATAGCTTCTTGTAAGGAAGCCATATTCCAGCCGTGATCTTAAAAATTCGATCCCCAAAGCGAGAAGCCATTTTTACGAGAGAGGTTAGAACCAATTAACTTTTTGACAACCTAAAAATGAACGAGAGAAAGACAGAAAAATAAGGCACAAAATAAGACAACATAGGAAGAGGCTTTATGAATTTCTATAATTTGCATTTCCATTTATTATTTCTTATTGTTCTTACCAGAGCTTCCTCCTTGTCGCCATTTTGTTTTCTTTTATGATAAAGCGAATGGTTTGTTCTTATTGCATGCGAGTTGTAACGATTTTCTCAAACATCAGGATCAGTGACTTCAATTTAATTTGTTGTGTTTATATATTTTATATGGTAAGTTAAATTTCGGGGCTGTCATAAATCTGAAAGAACGAGATAAAATAAATTTCTGATATATCCAATAAAAATCAAAGTAAAAATCATCGTTTAAATTTAATATTAATATTTCGTAATCGCATATGAATCAAACGTGAAGCTAACAATATTATATTAAATTGATTTTTCTATGTAAGAAAATATTTTATTTCTTTATGCAAAATATTAAAATGAAAAACGTTAAAGAATCGAATTCTTCCACTCAAAGAAAATTTACAACGAATAAAGTTTTCATATTCGGGAATGCTGGAATAATCTTGTTCATTTACAGGGAGCAAACGACCTGCATAGACATAAAAAATAAATTTAGAAAAAATATTCAAAGAGAAAGGGGCTTGAGTCAAGGATGCGTCTTCATTCAACAGTTTTTTTAACCAATTCACCCCCAGCAAGGCAATAAGGTCACTAAGACACAAAGGACTACTAGGAGGGAAAAGAAATGAAAAGACTTTAGAAGGAAATAAAGATCTAATGCTAAAGAAGAAACAAGGTTTAAACATCCACTCCAGTGCCAAAACCCGCGGAGGAATGCGAAACGGGCGATAGCCAAAACTAGGTGACCTTAAGAGAACTATAAATTCTACCAGAATTTATGATTGGTGTGAAAAACCTAAACTACACAAGATATGCAGATGACTCTGTGTTGAGGACAGACACAAAGTAAACTGCTGGTACATTTAAACCAGCAATTCTTATACTTTTTTTTATTCATGACCCCATTTTTCATCACGAGATTTTTCGGATCCCCAGTTACTAAATATGAAATAACACTGAACAATATAAGTTTTAAAAAGTAATTACTTTATTTGTCAAAATAAATGTAGCTTTAGGATTTGTTTCAAGTACAAAAATAAAGCAAATTAAAAAAACAAAAAATATAAGCAACAAAACAAAAGTAAAAATCCACGAAACGAATGTGCTTTTTTACTGCAACGCAAAATAAATCTTGTAATATTTGACACAGCTGCATATATAGCATCTTCTAAGTTTCTAAGGAAGTCGTGAAGAGTCTTAATGGCCAACGTCATAAAAGTACTCCGACAAAGAAAATTAACTATTTATATTATTCGGGCTATTGTCCTCATCTTTTTTGCCATATTTATCACAACGTTTCGGCCGTTGTACGCTCCGGTCTTCTTCAGGTGTTTGGAATATCGAACTGAACCCTTTATTTCGCTCGCCGGGATAGACTGTTCTAGTTCCACGTGCCATGTCTAATGGATGTCATCAGTTATCTCCTGTTAATTCCTCTCTCCAAGTTCTCCACTGCATTAACCGGGTATTGAACTCACAACTCTTTGGGTCCTGTGAAAGAGTGTGAGTTCAGTATCTGGTTAAGGCGGTGGAGGACTTGGAGAGCGAAATAAAGGGTTCAGTTCAATATTCCAAGCACCTGAAGAAGGCCGGAGCGTACAACGGCCGAAACATTGTGATAAATATGGCAACAAAGATGAGGACAATAGTCCGAATAATGTAAATAGCGTACTTAATACCTCATCTTAGGAATATAGACAGATACTAAAGAAAATGTGTTACTAAACTATAAATATGAAACAGTCTATTTACAGACTCCATTAACTTGATTAACAGAATTAAAGTTTTGCGTTATCAGAAACTAAAATAAAGCATTATGAATGACCAAAATGATCAGGACTACTTATAGAAACATTTTCTTTATCATTTCTGAATTGCTATCATTGCTTGGGAAAGCGGAGTGTCTTACATTTGTCTTTGCCACAATCTGGTTTGTCACTTTAATGCTAAAGATCTCAGTATATCGTGCTATTTAACACATTCTTATCCCTGATGACAAATCCTGAGGTGGAATCCGTATGAAAGTAAGATATGTCCATGGACGTTCTAGCAAATCCTGTTAGGGCCCCGATGCCAAGTTGTATTGCCCTCTGCCTTTCCCTTGGAAAAAATCGATGTTGTTGAAAGAAAAGACGCTTGCATTGGCTACTGCCGAACTCCCATCGAACCCTGCCTGCGCCCTGGACAGAACACTCCAGCGTCACCTCAAACCTCAGCAGCTGAGCCGTAAATCTAGGCGCAGATGCAAGTTCTTTCGAGTAAAACAGTTTCTACCCCGATATTTGTCGCTTCAGCGGGGTAGGCATCAGGTCTTTTCACAGGTTCTTTATAATCTGTGTATATCTTTTGAAAGATAATGGTTACCGTTTGCTTCCTCCAACGTTGAAATTAAGATATCCATTTCATAGACTAGCTGCCAACCAAGGCTAAAAAAACAGTCTATGCTATATAACCGACAATTCCGGAAAGAAGAGCTGTATTCTCATATTATATTTCGCACAACACAAGTGCAAATGTGAACTGAACACTCCATTCCGGTATTTTAACTTTTTATATATATATATATATATATATATATATATATATATATATATATATATATATATATATATATATATATATCAGATTCAAGTCTTTTATTCTGTCGGTTTTTTATGGGCAACAAATAAGTGCGGTCCGTGACTGATTTTGATTTCAGTTATCACCCTTCTCTTGGCATATTTGCCGTAACAAGTTTAGAATGACACAGTTTCATCGACTTACCGATTTAATTTTCAGCGCTGATAAGCCTTAAACTACCCACACACTCAGTTACAATTCCCGCATATCCACGGATATATAAAAAAAATATATATATTTTAAGTAAATTATATGGAAGTCTCAAGTACATCATTTTCTTTAGTTTATACAGCAATTAAATTTGGAACCATGAAAATGATAAACATGGTAAATATACTTAAAATAAACAAAGGGTGATTGGTTAAGTGATTATTTTGTGTGAAAGAACACAATAAATGTTTCCTGATAGGAATCTGAAAATTTAAGCAGAAACCTCCGGTAACACCGGAACATAAAAAAAACATCACGATTTTGGCATTTATGTACTGCAGTTTGCATTCAATTTATACCGGGATGTCGATCGGTGAGGAAATGTAAAACCATGCATTTGTTTATAGAAAACGTATATAAACGTGATAATTCTCCTTCCCCGTTTGTGGATATTAAATCATCGGATTAGAAATGATTATCTCAAAATCAAAATGTATTTTAATTCAGTAGCTGTCTATATTTCTGAGATGAGTTATTATGTACATTATTTACATTATTCGGACTATTTTCCTCATCTTTGTCGTCATATTTATTACAACGTTTCAGTCGTTGTACGCTCCGGCCATCTTCAGGTGGTTGGAATGTCGAACTGAACCTTTATTTTGCTCACTGGGTTAGACTGTTCTAGTTCAACGTGCCATGTTTAATGGATGTCATTTATCAGTTATCTCTTGTTAATTTCCCTCTAAACGTCTCTACTGCCATAAGCACACATGGCACAGTGGATAAAGTCGTTAGTTAGTGAGAGGACCCAAAGAGTGTGAGTTCAATACTCAGCTAATAATAATAATTTTTATGAAACGAAGATAAAAATAATAATAGTTTTTATGAAACGAAGATAAAATAATAATAATTTTTATGAAACGAATTGAAAAATAATAATAATTTTTATGAAACGAAGATAAAATAATAATGCTTAATAATAAAAATAATAAAATAAAAATAAAAAATAGTAATACGTAATAATAAAAATAATTAAAAAAAACACGAATGTTCGAGTCGATCTATAAAAATAAAGCTAACTCAATATCTGGGGTTCATGTGAAATTTCTCTTTTAATAATCTTTATTGTAGCAATGTTAATGCTATATATTTAATAGATGCATAGGGAATGTTTAAAAGGCTAGTGTTTATGTGTGTATGTCTCTGTGTGTATTGGATACACGAAGCACATTGCATATAAAACTGTTTTCTCTCGTTTTCAAGAAGAAAATAAACCTATAATTGCCAACATAACTTGTGTCATAAGTACCTCGTTAACGTTACGCGTATGTAGTTGCATTTTTAAATTTACGAATGCGTGCATGTTGCATTCACAGCAAACTTATAAGCCAATTCTGAAGCATTTGTAAGATATCTCTCCTGTATGCAAATATATTTTTTATACCACATACACATAGACAACCACACTCCGATGTAGCTCTTATTTCTATCTCCAAATACGAATTTTTACGTGCATTTTGCATGCATTTACTTATAGTGGAGTATATATATATATATATATATATATATATATATATATATATATATATATATATATATATATATATATATATATTAATAAATCATTGGCATATATTTCTCCTAGAGGGCTTTTTCGAAGTGGGTAAATGTGTATGGTAGATAAGGGTTTTCAAGAATTTACGCCAACTGGAAATGCAAAGACATTTTTCTTATCTCGCTGATAATTTATAGAGAAGTTTTGGCATTTGGTATTTGCTGCACTTACAAAAGATTGCGATGAAAAAGAATCAATTCATTTACTTACATTGCAATTTTGTTTTTCTCTGAACTTCTTCATTTTATGTTGTTAATTTATGTAATCGGAGGGTGGGGGGTGGCTTTCACCCACGTATATTGCACTCCTTTCTTGTTGCCTTTATAATTTAGTAGGGACATATTTGCGGGACTTGGTTTTAAAGTTTCAATTTTGTATTCTATCTATTTACTTATTTCCCGGAACAATTCCCATGTGTTTTTGTCCAAATATGATATCTATCTATCTATCTATCTATCTATCTATCTATCTATCTATCTATCTATGTTGATATATTTTTATATTCTTACCTTACAGACAGTTATTTCCATTCTTAATTTTTTCGATATCTATCTACTCATCTTTATATATATATATATATATATATATATATATATATATATATATATATATATATATATATATAACACATATAAAAAGTTTATCAATCTAACGTGTTTCACTTTTATGAAAGATTCGTCATAGACTGTAATGGACCAAAAGAAATAAATTCTGGTATTTTTTTACTTTTATGTATTTTTTACATTTACACACATACACACACACACACACACACACACACACACACACACATATATATATATATATATATATATATATATATATATATATATATATATATGCTGCGTTCAAGTATTTAACAGAGCGTCATGAAGATTTCGTTCAAGCATGAAACTGTCTGTCGCCGCTCAGTGTTGATATCAGTGTCCAATTTTATATTTACGCGGTCTCTATCAAGACAATTATATTTTCCTGTAATTTATTCTCTCCTTCTCTATCTCTCTGTTTCCCTATATATATATATATATATATATATATATATATATATATATATATATTGGGGATATTATATCAAAATTTTCACATATCAGCGCACGATTAGGAATAAAAGAATTGGTAAAAAATGAACATAAAAAATTAAAGGCTAAATTATATACAGATTTCGAAAAAAATGTAAATTTAGAAGTGTAAAATTCCAGCATTCCAATTTTTTTGTTGTTTCCGATATATGAATAATTATAACCAAGTTTTGTTTTTTATATTCTCTCATTTCTTCTTACGCATATATAATTTCATTACTTTAGCCAGATGAAAACCTTGAGGACAAAAAAACAATTTTTTTTTTTTCTGTCATTATATATATATATATATATATATATATATATATATATATATATATATATATATATATATATATCTTTCCATAATCAATATGTTGACTTCTAATTTATCAATAAGTTTTACATTTTTAAATATATATTCTAGAGAAATCTGATTGTCCATGTCGATAACGCAAACGCACTTTTGTACGTAGGTAAATAATGATAATTCATATATATATATATATATATATATATATATATATATATATATATATATATATATATATACATTGGTGTGCTGTCTGTATGTGTGTGTTTCCAAAATTTTAAGCACGCATTAAGATTTATCTTAGTTTTATAATTTAAAGACAAATATTATTTAGGCCAAAAACTAACGATCACTCTGGTTCAGATAATTCTGAGAAACCAATCCTTTATAGATTCGGACTTATTTCATTTAGTAAATGAAAGGATTTACTCCCATAGTTATTGTCATATAATTAATTATTTTCAATTCAGGCTGACATACCTCAAATATTTTCGTTTTCTTCTTATAGAAGATAATATACCTTGGTGTCAAATGTCGCTATTGTGGATTAGTATTAATATCGAAAGTATTAAAAAACGAAGTCGAATATGCACTGGCGAAATTGAACAGAAACAAAGCGGCAGGCTCAGGCGGAATTGTAATAGAAATCCTGGCAGCCTCAGATGATTTCGACATAGGCAATATCATAAAAAT
This sequence comes from Acanthosepion pharaonis, assembly GCA_903632075.3. Classification (NCBI taxonomy): domain Eukaryota; kingdom Metazoa; phylum Mollusca; class Cephalopoda; order Sepiida; family Sepiidae; genus Acanthosepion; species Acanthosepion pharaonis. Next base: position 811,755 of record CAHIKZ030000042.1, read on the forward strand.
AATAAATGAAATCTACAGTGAGGATATAACGGGAGACTTAAGCAGGTACATTTTCATTGTTCTGCGTAAGAAACCAACCGAAAATGAATGTGAACACCACCGGAGTATCAACCAAATGAGCCACATAATAAAATGCATCATCCGACTTTTGATGAATAGAATTCACACACTGGAAAAAGGACGATAAATGTGCGGGTTCCCTCAAAGACATCAAAACATTTATCGTGATATTTATGCTCTGAATATTATCAGAAGGAGCAATACAAATGCATAAGTACCTGAGTTTTATAGATTATGTAAAGGCGTTCGATAAAACACGACAGAAAGGTCTGTTAGAGCTACTCCCCAACCATGACATATTCGGGGAAGACATTAGAATAATGACGAATTTATACTGGCAGCAAACCGCCTGCATACGGCCGGAAAATGATTTCAGAAGATTCACAATAATAGAAAGGGGCGAAAGACAAGGATGTGTATTCTCACCGGATTTATTTAAACTATACAAGTCTGAGAAAATTAAAAGTCCTAGCAGGATTCATTATTGTCGGCCACAGTCTTAACAACAGAAGTATCAGTGACGTAACAACATGATTGGAAAATATGACACCGAACGTCTTTGTATTGAACCGGGCTAGATGAAAGCATAATGATATTGGTATGAAGAAGATGCCAAAAAAAAAAAAAAAGTTTTCTTCCCGAATGGTTCTATTATTAGATTCTCATGAAATTTCCCCTTCTTCAGACCTTGCCAGGAAAAAAAAAATACTTTGTAAACTTTGATATTAGCCACATGGAAAAGTTTAAACATTAATGTTGCAGACCCTTAAGATTGTAGAGAGTTTCGTCTGTATAAAGTACAAATTTTTGTCGTTTTATGCCAATAAAAACAGTAGTTTCAAAATAGGGATGCGCTTTTTCTTAGTTTCCCGTTAGGTGGCACATAAAATGCGGCAAATGTTCCATTTGCAATGAGGGAAGAAACACTTCCCCAAAAGTGGACATCTGCAGGATTTCAGACACAGTTATGGACGCATGTCTACGCACAGACTCAAATATAAACACGAACAAGATCTACCTATAGATTCAGGTATAAACTCGACCTAAAGTCTCTAGTCTAAATAATGTTCCGCTATAAATTTAAGTTTGTCACTCTCTATGCACCCAGCCACCCACACAATAATTATATATATATATATATATATATATATGAAAGAAAGAACAGATGGAGTAAAATTCCACCGTTCGATATAAGTGCTCAATACAAAGTAGATCAATATATTATTTTTTTTTTATTATAAAAGATTCTAATAAAAACATGTTGAAATCGCTACAGAAAAAGCTTTCATGTTTCAATTCTTTTCACTGTACTTTTTTCATATATATATATATATATATGAATATATATATATATATATATATATATATATATATATATATATATCCAGGTAAGAGGAGAATGAATAGAGTAAAATTCCAACGTTCATAACATTTAATTTAAAAGAAGGTTCAATAAATTGTATTTATTTTTACGATATTGCATCAAAATCCTCGTGAGTAATTTGCAATCGGCTGATCAGATGCATTGATACGCATCGAAACACGACTTCAATTGTGTAGCGATTTTGACATTGTTTTCGATGTAATATAAATTAAATTATATATATATATATATATATATATATATATATATATATATATATATATATATATATATATATATATATATATAGTGATTTAGGCATTAAAAACCCAACAGAAAGAAAAAGTGCATACAGTAATTTAATGTTGCTGCCGGGTAATTGTGAGTAAAATAATTTTGTAAACAGTTTCTAATTTTGTGAACTCTTTCTTCACTAGATGACAAACTGTTGTGTCTACACCAGTTAACGTTAAACATTGGAATATAATTAAATTTTATCATATGTTTTTGGACATTTACAATTTTTTTATTCAATTTTCACCTAATTATTCAAGCTATTATTATTATTATTATTAATAATAATAATAATAATAATAATATTACTATTATTTTTATCATTGTATTTGTATCTTTTGTTTTTATTTTAATTTTTCGGTGTATTTTCTTTTAGATTGAACCTGACTGCTTTCCCAAATTTCTTTTGATCTTTTTTCTTTCATTCCTGTATTGATTTCTTGGTTCATTCATTTCGTCTCTAACTTTTCTTTTATTTCGTCTCAATCTTTGCTTCATTCTTACTTAATGTTTCTAATATCTTTTCTCTTTCTTTTTTCATTTCTATCTTTATATTCCTTTTTTTCTTTTACTCTTATTCATCCCCCATTATTAGACACGTTCAGTTTGTCATTCTTTATTTCCTTTGTTATATATGTTATTCCAGTGTCGTCGTCCACATTAACCATACTCAGAATATACCTGGGTAGACATTAGTCTAGTCCAGGGAACACCAAACTACGGCCCCCGAGCCGGATCCGGGCCCTGGATGTCAGCTCATCCGGCCTGCCACTTCACTGCGCCACCTATAAGCTAAAACACAATTATTTATATGGAATTATCAATAAATTGTAGTTAATCTTCCTATGTAGAAAACATTAAAATAAATGTAAAGAAAATGTCAAAATTTGGTCAATCTGATTTTTACATATGATATAAGTTTTTTAGAAAAATCAGTGAAATAAAAAATTCGGCGACTTTATGCGACTTTTGATATGCGATCATTTTTTCTTTAAGTGCCTGCCATGAATTTTCTAAGAAAAGCGATTATGTGTCTGCTGCAGGAATTATGTTTTAAATTGCATTGCCATATATAAACCGGTGTGAAGAGTGCCGTATATAAAAATGGCTGATTTCAGCGAATTATGTCATATATTTTGCCTGAAATTATTCAAAAAATCTAAAGTATGTAAAGTCAGCACGTGTAACGAGGTTGACTGATGAACATTTAAAAGCATCTCTCTTGGTTGGATGCAGCAATGACTATGTTTATTGTCTTTATTTTTGTGGATTCAGTTTACTGTATTGAAAAAAGTGGTTATCCGGCCCCTGCTCGTCATTCTCTAACTTTTGTGACCATCGGTGAAAATAGTTTGGTAACCCCCTACTCTAATCTATGATAAACCTCGTGGTATGAATGCGGCTAACCTTCTTCATATCTAGCTGTATAAAATAGTCTAGTCTTCAATATATCCACAGGCTAGTTTCCAATCCTTTTTACTAAAGTAAAAACTGTCTTCCTTAAATTGAATGCTATGTGAAACCTCCAA